>BRZM01000126.1:237751-320917 GCA_033238685.1 Lates japonicus | reverse complement strand
AAACTAAACTTAACTAAACCAAGCTAAGATAAACTAAACTTAACTAAACCAAGCTAAGATAAACTAAACTCAGCTAAACCAAGTTAAGATAAACTAAACCCGGCTAAACCAAGCTAAGATAAACTAAACTTAACTAAACCAAGCCAAGCTAAGATAAACTAAGCTAAACTAACCTAAACTAAACTCAGCTAAACTAAGTTAGGCTAAATTAAGACAAGGACAGCATTCATAGCTGTTGCTCTTAAGATGATTTCTGAATATTTGCTTTATGATGTATTCACTGTGGCATGTATGTGTGTTATTTTGAATTGTTGCGATGAGAAAACAAATTGTAAGACAACTGTTTTTTTGATTGAGGCCTGTACTGTGAAGCAGGATTTGAAGTTAGCGAGGTAACTTCAGGTTTAACCCTTTTCAGGGTTATGACAGTGGTTCACTTCTTATCACAGTAAATCACCATGGTAACTGATGCTGAACAGTGAACCTGCTCTCAGAGGATCAGATCAAAACCTGTCAACAGCCCAACTACTGACCAATCAGATCCCTGGAAAACTAGCGGCATCATTCCTACAGGATCCCGACAGGGACAAAAGGGTTTACAACAAAGTGATAAATATTATAGATTAAATATATTACATGATTCTCTGTAACCATTTCTATCGAGAGATGTATTTTTACCCATTAGGCTGTTGAACTGAAAATTTTTCAATCACCATACTTTTAATAATTTTGTACATCTTAAAGTAAATGGTTCTTTGGTCCACTGTCAAGCAGGTTTTTAAAACATGCAAGACCAAGATGTGTTTGTGGATCTTTAATAAAAACCTTATCTATCCATTTTGAACCTTTTGTACATTGTTTTTGAGGTGCTGTGATAAACCAGGAGATGGCAGCGTAATCAAAATGACTTTGAAATAGAAGCTCCAAAAAAAAGAAAAAAAAGATTTGATTTCTCTTAGTGAGGACTTTTAAAGTCACGTTTCCACCTGATAGAAACTTGTCTAAAATGCAGCCAGGATCATTAAGTTGTCTTTCATTGTCTACTATAAAATCTGTTGACAGTTATTTACTTAGATTTTGAAGCTCCCCACTAACCACTGTTTTATCTATGTGCCGCTAATAAAACAGAATCACCATTGAGCTTTGTCGTCTGCTGTCGAGATCGTCGTAGCTCCTCGTGGACGCCTTTGTCTCATCTGGATGCTGATGTGTGGATGCTGTGCTGTCTGAAGAGGCGGTAGGAAGCTATTTTTTTCTGAGATCTCAGGTTGTTTTTCTTTAATGGGCCCAAGATTAACACAGAAAAAGTGTTTTCCAGTCTGTCTGTAGTGAGCTGACATACAGTGATAGATAGCTGGATACAAAAGTATTGTCTTTAACTAACAATAATATAAAGTGAAGAAACTCACCAAAGCTGTTGTTTAGTTAGTTAGCTGAGTTTTGGTACTGTAAGTGGCTAAATGCTAACCTGGTATCACCAGACCACATGTGCATTTATGAATCAATCTGAAACTTCTTGGACTTTTCATCTAGTGCCACCTTCACAACAATTTGTATGATTTTAGCTTCTTTTCCACAGTGCTGGATGTTCATGTTGAGGGTTGTAGTGAGCATTGCAGCCTCTGGGGGGGCTAATGGTGCACTGGACCATTTGATTTTTTGCTCTAAATATTTGTGAATCACTTTATCCGAGGTTTTCTGTTTTCCTGTTCTTCTTGTTAAACAAGGTGGCAAGTGTAGTAGTGGAGGAAGTACTCTGATCTTTTACTTAAATAAAGATCGCAGGTGCTTCCTCCACTACCACACTGCCCCAACAGAAATTTGGAAAACGAAACCTCCGGATAAAGTGATTCACAAATGTTGGGCAAAAATCAAGCGGTCCAGTGCTGCCCAAGCTGCAGCTCCTGACCCTCAACATGTTTATCCGCTTGCAAGCTGAAATCGCCGGTGTTGTGAAGGTATCTTCAAATGAGTCAATTCGAACGAACTAATAAAGCTCACGTAATGTTCTGTGTTTCAAGTTAGCGGTAACTGGCTCGCAAAACTCGGCTAACTGGCAAACGGCGGCTGGTGATTTCTTCTTTATATTGACGGTGATTGAACAATGCTGTGTCCGGCTGTGTCGCTGCGTAATCGGCTCGCTACGGGCTGAACTGAGCGCACCTATAATCGTTGTCTTGGGCCCGTGCTGGCCTGGTCTCGAAAAATGACTCTGCCTCTTCGGGTGGCGCACGGCATCACGTCGGCATCCGGAATGGTTGAAAGGCGTCACGAGGGCATTTGGTGGCTGGCGGTAATGATTCTCGTTTGATGGCGACGCATAGACAAAACGGTGAAATGAGGGAGCTTCAAAATCGTGGGCAACGTCAACGGTACATATTGAACAATGAAGACAACTTAATGATCTGGCTGCGACCTGAACAGTTTCTATCGTTGTGGGCACAAAGTCTCACTGAAGAATCAATCTTTTCTTTTAGACTTCAAAATAATTTTGATTACTGCCATCTGGTTATCACAACACCCTCCAACAGCTCTTGCAAAAAGGTTCAAAACTCAGATGAACAGGTTTTTATTGAATCACAACACATCTTGATGTGCGTTTTAAAACCTGTGACGATGGACAAGAACCGTTTGCTTTAAGCCAAGGCCGATGAAGTATGAAAAGATTTTCGGTTCAACGACCTGATGGTGAAACCGTCTCGACAGAAACAGTTACGGAAATCGTATTGTTTAATCTATGTGTTGTCGCTGTTGGCAAACGCGAATCTGGGGTGATGTATCAATTTTCAGGGATCTGTTGATCGTGAACGGGCTGATGGGCGTTTGATCCTCTGAGGCGGGTTCGCTGTTCGGCATCGGTTACCATGTTGATTCAGCGGATGAAGTGGTGTCGTAACCTGTTGACCTGATTTTACTCGTAACCTCAAAATCTGCTTCGTGCGAACGGTGAGCAGTTGATCTTACAATTGTTTTGCCTCTTGATTCAAGTAACACACGCTGCGGTGGTATCATAAGCGTGTTCGAAATCGTCTTGAGCGGCGTATGCTGTCATATTGGTGGCCTAACGGTAACGGTGGTTGGGTAATTTAACCGTTATCTTAAGCAACCAGACCGGATTAAATTCATTTATCTTAACTGTTCGGGTTCTATCTTAACTGAACAACTGATTTAGTTTATCTTAACGGACTGAATGGTTGGTTATCTTCCAACGGACTGAATGAAGTTTTGTTTATCTTAACAGTTTTAGCCAGTTCGGTTGTCTTAACGGTTAGTGAAGTTTAGTTTATCTTCGCTTCAGTTTATTGAGTTTTGTTTATCTTAACGGTTAGCCGGTGGTTATCTTAACTGATTTTAAAGTTTAGTTTATCTTAACGGACTGGTAAGTTTATCTTGGCGGACTAACCGGAGTTCTTATCAACTGATTTAACGGTTTTCGTTGCAACGGTTGGATGAAATTTCGTTTATCAGCAACTGATTAGTTAAGTTTCTTCTTCGGACTGGCCGAGTTCGGTTATCTTAACGGTTTAATTAAGTTTGTTGTCTTGGCTTCAGTTCGGACAGTTTGGTTATCAACAACACCAGTTGTCGAATTTATCTTGGCAGTTTGTGTACGGTTTGAACCGAAGTTTAGTTCATCAACGGTTTAAGTTTGGTTATCTTAACTGGACTGATTAAGGACAGTTTTTGTAACCAGCCGGGTTTAATTTCGACAGCTAACTCACTATATAAACTACTCAATTTGCCGCGGCTGTCTGTCCCGCTAAAATCTGTGACAGTTATTTACTTTGCGTTACGACCACTCTTGCCATTTTATCCCTTATACTAATAAAACAAATCCTGTTAGACTTTGTCAAATACTACCACAGAATCGTAAAATCTCGTGGACGCCTTTGTCTCATCTGGATTTGATCTGGATTATGCTATCTGAAGAGGCGGTGGGAAGCTATTTTTTCTGAGGATCTCAGGTTGTTTTCTTTAATGGGCCCAAGATTAACACAGAAAAGAGTGTTTCCAGTCTGTCTGTAGTGAGCTGGCCTTACAGTGATAGATATAGCCCCTGGATAAAAGTATTGTCTTTGTACTTTTTATTAATATAAAGTAGAGAAACTCTGGCTGTTGTTTTAGTAGTTAGCTTGGGTTTTAGTACTGTAGTGACAATACTAACCTAGTATGACACATGTACCTTCTAATCTGGGGGACTAATGGTGCATGGACAGGCACCTGATTTTTGCTCTAAATGTTTAACTCGAATCCGCTATATCCGGGGTTTCTGTTTTTCCTGTCTTCTTGTTAGGCAAATTGCTTGAGTGTAGTAGTGGAGAGAGTATGATCTTTTGCATGAAATAAAGCAGTACCTCAATAAATACTCACTTACACAATACAATCATACTTGCCCTGTTCCCTCAAGTCCCAAAGTTAGCGTGTTTCTGGTTAAATGTCTGGAAATAAGGTCTATGGTTTCTTACAAACTCCAAAGACATTTCAGGTTTTCATTCTCCAACATAAATGGGTCAGATAGTCTATCTGATGTTTTAGAAACTTTCATCTTAAAAAGCGGTTGCTAGCAGGTGTCGATGAGACTGGGGTTGTAGGGCGTTAACATGAAAACCCATCTACTCTTGATCCACCTTTAAGCCTGGGTGCTGTTTCACCACTCCATTTCTCTGTTCATCACTAACTTTCTAAGAGAAAACACCTTAAGAAGAGCTCAGGCTAAAGTGGGCTGTGTAAGTTAGGCTTAGTGGTGGAGACATTGGCGTCGGCCATGACCGTGGTGTGGTTGGTTTAGCCTAACATTGGCTTTTTGCCTGGAGTTAGTTTGAGCTGAAACATCAGGCATTTGTTCATCTGTGAAAGTTATCTGATCAACTAAGAGCTGGAGGTCAAAACTTTGGTTACGTTACGTTTTGGCACCTGGAATAATCCAAACACAATGAAAAATGAGAACATATGGAGTTAAAAGGCCTAAAACTCTGCAGCCTCAGTAAGTCAGTAAGACACAGTCCTGCTGCAGTGAGCTGCATTATCCTACAGGGGGCAGTGCATAGCCTCTGCCTTCTCCTCCGTCTCCCTCCTCGGGCTTTAATCATTCGTCAGGCATAATAAGAGAAGCATTTATAGTCATATCCCTGTAATAAAGGAGGTGTCTCTTTGTCCTTTTTCATTCAATACATTGTCACAACCCAGAGCCTTAATCCTGCAAACTGACGGACAGTTGCATCCTGGGAAAAGAGCCGCATGCCATTGTTTGAGTGAGTCAAATCTGTTAAGCCCTAATTCTTTTGTGGGTATTTGCATACTCGGAAGTATTCTTTTACTGAAGGGCCAAATCCCTTCTTGTGTGTGATGCGAGGCATTTTTAGTATCATTTGTGAAGTATCTACATGCACTATTAGCGCTGCATAATACCTCCATATAATACGGCGGCATAATCTCGCAGATAAGGAGGGTTTTTCTAAAGTGTAGCATTACGTCGGGATGAAACGCTGCAATTTCAGGCAGATTCAAACGGGCTCAAATGTCATCAGAAATGTCAAGTGGCTCTGCAGTGACAGGATACTGGAATGCCTTTTTTTTATCGTTTTCATCACCCGCTTGATTCCTTGAATTTGCCTCCCAGTTGAAAGGCCCGGCTCGGCTCAGACCACTGCAATGTAATGGGCCGTGGTTCTGTAATAAAAACAGTTACCTCTGACTCACCTGGCCTCACTCTTCCTCTCTTATTCCCTCTTTCTTCCTGCCTCTCTTGCTCCTTCTGTTTCCTCTTCACCCACTCCTCGTCCTCTGATTACAGCGAGGATGGCTTTCCCTCTTCCAACAGAGTTTCTTTGGCTCGCTGATAAACTGTTTGTTATCTGTCTGTGGCGTTCGGTGCACAGTGTGCTTCACACATTCACACCCTCTGCAGGCCTTTTCTCCGCCGCTCTCCGGAGTCCCTTCTGCAGAAGCTCTGATAAGATTGTCGAGTTGAGATGGCAGATGGAGAGCCCAGGACTGAGGGTGTAAAGGCAAAACTGTGACGAACCTTTAGCTCCCCAAAATGTCTGCTTTCAACATGTAACGTTTCATATTAAGCTGCACAAAAAGTGACAAAACCTGCGTTAATGAAACACTGATAAGCCTCTAAATCAACAGTCTTTAAATGATGTGTGATCATAAACTTAAAACCTGTGATATTATTGTTTTGCCGATGATTTTTGTGCAACCATCTCTGTTATTTACCTCTGCTGCATCAACATTTCATAACGCTCTGGTCTCTGCTGCTTCATCAGATTGTAACGCCAATTTTCTGCTCTTCTGTCACAGATGATAAAATGTTTTTAAAACCTCCAGTTTCAGGACAAAAGCCGGGCAAAAACACACATAAAGAAAAAGTCATCAAACGAGTTGAGGGAGAGTGACAGGCTGTAGGCCATATCAATGGACGTTAAAACATTTTCAGCTTCTACTTTCTTACTGTTACAAGTCACATCACCGTCGCTTTTTAAAAATAAAGTTAAGTTTGAACTTTAATTTTAAACTGGACGAAGGATTTCTGTCATCGGACATCTGGTTCGTCAGTAATCACAGAAACAAGCTAAACAGACAACAGTGTCTCAGTAAAAACTTTCTGAACGATGAACACTGAAAATAAGATGTACAAGATACGCTAGTGTGAGCGTTTACGTTGGCACTACTTTATTCAGAGTTCCAGTTTTAATTATCGGGTTTGTTTCTTTTGGAGAGGATAATTCAGCTCCTGTTAAAAACCTCCTGAACGATGAACACTGAAGGAATACGAGACACAATGACTTGTAAGAGTCGTTTTTTACGACATCTGGCCTTCAAACAGCCGGGCACCACAAAACCTCTACTTACAGCGACGACTGTCAACCCTAAACTTTTCTAGACATTAGCCAGAGGAGCTGTATGTGTTAATGCAAATGTCTGAAACCAGTTGAACCGGACATTTAACACACTTTTTACCCTGCTAACTCCCTAGTATTTAAAGTCTTTGATTGAGCCGATAGAGCAGGTTAGCCAATAAAATAATCTGTTTGAAACATCTGACAAAGATCTACCTTAATGAGAGATTTTAAAAAAGGTTTTTCTTTTTTGACACTGAAATGTTATTGTCATTTTTGAGAAAACACAACAGTACAGTAAATAACGTTGCCAGGCAGTTGTTATCCATAAACCTGCACGTGGTGGAGTGTAGAGAAAAAGGAAGGTAAATGACAATTTAAAAGACATTTTAAGCATTTTAAAACAATGAGGAAGAGGGGGAAAGCCGCCAACCACACTTCTTATGCTTCTACAGTTAATATTTTCGAGAGATATCCATTGTTTTGTGTTTTTCCTTTTGGTTCTGATTAACATTTTTCAATTATTAGCATTTTGAAGAGTGAAAGAATCCTTTAACTCCTCTGTAAGGTGGTGTCCGACGACATTTGCAGTCTTTAGGTGCCAGTAATGGGGCTTTGTAAAACGTTTAAATGTTAAGAGATAATTTTGGTTTATTAACGTTGTTTAAAAAAGCAGCAAAAACCCTCAGGTTTGCTCATAAAATTATCTGTTTGAAACATCCGACATAGATCTATCGTACTGAACGATTATTGCTAACATCTCAGGTGTGCTCACTTTCAGTTTGACCTCTAAATGGATCCAAATAGGTTTAGAAAATCTGAATCTGCTCTTAGTTTGTCTGTGTATCCTCATGTTTCTTGTTCTCTGACTTCCTCTTAGTAAAGTCGTCATGTTTCCAGAACTCAGCTGTTAACTTAGCGAGTATAAAGTTATCGTAACCAAGAGAAATGATGGCGAAAAAATAAGACCAAAGTTGCAACAAACCCAGAATTATCCCTGAGGGTTTAAAGCCAGGTTTTTGCGTGACTGAACCTTTATCTGTCTGTCATGTAAAGCTCATGTAGAGTACGTACGAGGCCTTGGCTCTCAGATTCAGAGTCTTTGTTGTGAAGGATGTTTCACCGTGTTGCACCATCACTTTTCTCTCCCCTGCTTTCCAATGTCACACAGTTAAGACAGAGAGACGGAGGAATTTTTGCAGCCGCTCTGCATCTGTTTTCTGGCTGCTGTTTGTCTGTTTGTTTTGTTCTTTCCTCCTGTGTATTTAAGCGTCAATTTCTGCCGGCAAGGGACACATGAAAAGAGCCATGGCACGAACAGAAAACAAGCCCTCAGAGACGAGGAGGAGGAGGAGGATGAAATGACAACACGGGGAAGGAAACAAGGCCCAGGAATAAGCTGCGATTAAACCGCAAGACAATCAAACTGCAGAGATGAGAAGAAGGAGAGAGAGGGGGAAAAAACAACATACTCAACAATGAAAGCAAATAAAACAGGCAAACAGGGAACGCTGCGTGTTTGTGAAAAGACCCTGGCGAGGGCAAATTACACCGACTGCCAGTTCTGGATGCCTGGCATCAAAGAGAAGCAGAAGAGTTTTGTTTTGTTGGAAATAGGAAACGGTTCTCTGACTAAACGACACCACCGGATATCACAGCAGAGTTGCAATATCAAACAGTGCATTCAGTACAACTGTCACCTCAGAGGTGGGGATGAAGGCCACGTCCGCACTGATGTGGATAAATCCAAAAAGGCAGCTCTTACTCTGATTCTCCTGTCGTCGGTTTAGCTTCAGACAGAATTAACTCTTGTATGTTTGATTGTAGTAAAACGAGACCGTCCTCCTTTAAAAAACGACCACATGTCGTTTGTGCAAGCAGCTTATTACGACCCACAGTAACGTCCTTTAGTTAAGTGACATCTAGTGGCCGTAGTAATTATGACATCTTTTAAATAGATACAAAAAACAGTCCACGCTAGTTGTTTAGGGTGGACGGACGCGGCGTTTAGAACCTCACAGTTATTGTTGTTTCTTTGCTGAGCTATTTTAGCCAAAACCACGATCTTTTCCTAAACCTAACCTGGTACTTTTTATGCCTAAACCTAACCTGGTACTTTTATGCCCACGAGATGACTGATAGGGATGAAAATCTTTGGAATCTGTGAAATGAACAAGAAAGATGTGTTTAGCAAATGAAAAACAGCTGCTGCAATGTAATCCAGTGGGCGTTTGTCCACCTCAGTGTACGTCCACCAAAGTGCTTGTACTCACATTGTTATTAGTTTCTGACAACATTATGATAGGATTCCTACAGAGACAGAGCTTTGTATTAAAGAGGAAGATCCTTTTTGTTTAACCAGAAGCAGGCGTTTAAAGCTCCTCAAAGCTTATCAGAGGTAACATTATTCTGCTTAATATTTTTGTACTTTTTATTTTAGATGGAGGGAACAAGAAACATGTTTTTACTTGTGAAGTTTCAAGACCAGCAGTTCTGCCTGGCAAGTGGGGAAATAGGTCATTTTTACAGCTTCTATAAAAGACTACAAGACTAAAAATAAACGTCAGTGATTGGCTGAAGCTTTGCAGTCGCAGTATTTTTCGTTAATTTTTGGAAGAAAGTTACTAAATTACCTCGTTACGTTAACTTAAAATGAACTAATGTCATTAAAGGCGACACTAGAGCCGTGAATAGGACACAGTTAATCTAAATGTGCAGCTTATGAATAAATTTGACGTGAGTTCCTCTGCAGTGTTTCTCCTCTCTCGTACCTCATCTGTCCCTCCAGGGGTGCCGCTCTCTGGTTTTTGTGTTGTTCTGGTTCAGCGGCTCTCTGACGTCCTGACACCGAGGCTTTTATGACAGATGAAGACTTTTTAACTGCCTCTGTGTGGAGGCAGTGGACTGGCTCCTCTTAATTAGTACTTTGTCTCTGCTTAGAAGTGACCTTTTTCTCTTTCGCACTTTGGCTAAATTGACTCCCACTTCACTGCTGTGTGTTTCCTCTGTCTTACATGGCTGCTGGTGCGTGGCTGTCCTCTGGGTGCTGCAGTGCCTCAAGTAGTTAAGGTTCAACTGATGTGCTGGGATGCCAAAGTATGAAGCAGATGAAGTCATTTTTAGCTTTGATTCAGTTTCCAGATATTGTCCACTTAGCGTTTTCTGATCTGGTTCTCTGTCTGCTGTTAAAAAAGATTCTTAGAAGTGCTTTCTGATGAAGGTTAAGGTTAGGGAAAAGATAACAGTCATGGTTAAAAGAAATCAGTGATGTCTGTGGTAGAAGAGGTGAGTTAAGGACAATGGTCTCCAGTGTCAAAGTCACATGGGAGACCCAGCCATTCACTCGGACTTCTTCCCTACAAGGTATTTTGGTGAGTATCCATAATTTCCACTACCACATCAGCTATTATTAATCTGGTGAATGCAGTATTGTTACATATATAATAGAGTGGTGCAGGAGTGAGTCCTAAAACCAGGAAGTAAGTTAGCATGTTAACACTTCCTGTTCCCTCGTCCCAAAGTCCATGGGTTTTTGGTTAAATGTGTTTCTACTCACGCTCTTTCAAACTCTCACTAACTTTCTAAGAAGAAAGGCTTTTGTAGAAGAGCTCAGAGCTAAATGAAATGACCAGTTGGAAGCTTAGTGGTGGAGACGTTGACGTCATGTGACCGTGGTGTAGTTGGTTTATAGCCTAACATTAGCTTTTTACTTCTGGAGATTGGATTGGAGTCAGTTCATCCCATAGTTGCCAGGATATTATATCATCATGATGGTGCCACAGGAATAGTCTTATTCATTCTCTGGGGAACATGAACATTTATACAAAACTTCATAGAAAAAGATATTTTAGTCTGGATCAAAATGGTGGACCAGCAAACCACCATGATTCTAGCACTGCTGAAAAATAAAACGGAGCTAGCAGAACTAGCTGCATCAGCCCGCACTTTTATCTTTTGGGGAAAACCCAATGACAACACCAACTCTCCAAGAGGAAGCAGCCATTTCTGATGCCACATCGTTCCAGACATGCTTCATTGGTGAGTTATAACCCTGCACCAGTGACTAATGCTCCCAAAATGATAACATCCCAGGCTGTACTGTGGCTTTCCCGCTCGGAGACCCTCTACAACCATCGCCTCCTCCATTTGGAGAATCAGAGATGACCTTTGCATGAATAAAGTCAAAGAGGATTAAGGCAGAAGAGACCTTCGCAATGTCGGCTGAGGGGAGAAGCGGGTGCATCCTCCTTTGGAACGTGGCTTGAGTGTCGATGCCTCTGTCCGCCCGAAGCCCACGCTGTGTGTGATGTGTTTGAACATGGAGGCTTCAGAAAAAACAAAAGAAAACACACTTTTAGGAGACGTGAGGAAACAGAAGCCTCGTGTTTTTATGCAGATTTAAATACGAGGTTTCTAATCTGATGAAAAACGCTCAGGTGCTGTCAGTCATTTCACTGGAGGTGGTGTCTCTGGTTAATATCCTTATCTGATTTATGTTGTGCTTTATCTAATCCATATGTTACAAGATGTACAAACACAGAATCTATTTGTAAAAGACCTGTCCATCACACTGTCGGGATTATAACAATTTACATTAGATGCCTTTCTGTGCTGCTTCAGTGCTTCAGCCGTCAGGATTAAAGGAATCCCATTTTGTAATTATTACCTGTACAGTACCTGTCAGAAACATCTGCAGCCGATACACCTTCAAGAAGTTTTAGAATATTCAGATTAAATATAGAAAAGTATTCCAGCAGCTCCTGTGTTCTGCTCAGTTAAATTCCTGTTTTTGTCAATGGAGTCTGGTATTGATATATAGTGATGTTTCTGGTTAAACAAAGAGGATTACTTTTGAAAAACAAATCTAGTACCATTGTTTCTTTAGTAAAAGTAAACACCATTTCCCACAAGCCTTACATTGTCATGGGTTAAAAATTAGTCTCAAAGCTGGAGGATCAGCAGCAGGACAGGACATCAGGACTTTTCAGTCCACTTCTCCGTCCTCTCTGCGCTTCCCTGTGAGCTTTAATGCTGCCGTAGGACGAACAACATGACCCACAAATTAGCAAAAAAAAAACCCAGTTGTCTTTAGGACCCCCCCTCCCCCTCTCTATCTGCAGACTGGGGGCCATCGCTGAAAAATTTTCCAAGATCACTTACCAGAAAAACAAAAGGGAGAAAGAAAAGTGTAGAGCGGGCAGGCCACAGCCCTGAGGATTATTCTCCTAGTGTTACATGGATTAGCAGCAGCCCAACCTTTGACTCCTGTTAGGGACGACTTGACTTATGGCTCTGTTCAGGTGGGGAGGGGCCTCGGTCATTATTATGGTATGTGCACATGATTCTGTTCAGTCAGTCAGAGCAGGAAAATTAACTATAGGTGTCCTTATGGTGTCTATAGGGGTCCTACAGGAGCCACACCTGACGCCATACTGGACGATGGCGTAGCAGAGGGAGTATGTCATTGTTAGGAAGGCCTGGTTGGAAACGAACTGCAACAAATTAAAGTGAATGTCATTATACGTGACTACTGTAGCTGTCCTGTGAAAACTATGTATTTTAACATGTAAATGCTTCCTGTTTCATGCGTTTTGTGCATTACTTAGATAATCTAGTGGACTTTTAAATGGTTTCTAAGTATGGGAAGAATTTTTCTAAACCATAAATTAACACTTAATTAGTTTTCCTGAAAATATATATAAATGATAAAGTGTAAGTTTGGAGGTGGATTAATATCAATCTTATGTCTGTGTTTTAAGTTGGGAGTTGGAGTCAAGAGGAGGTTAGCCTAGCTTAGCATAAAGAATGGAAGGAGGTAAATTTTTCTGAGCTTTTGTACCACGAATAAACGCATCAACCAGACTGTCAGCAGCTGCTCTGGGTCAGGATCTTGGTAGTTGGTCCTCTAACCTCCACAGATGTGGCGCTAGCATCTACAGCAGCACCTCAAACTGTCACTACGACGTCCTAAAATATGTCCAGGACCGACTGTGTGTGTTTGCAGGCGAGTATTTCGCCTTGTTGTGTTGTTAATTCACTACGTCCTCAGTGTATAAAGGCTAGGGATGCCAGTTTCAGATGATTAGTCGATTACTTGTAACGTTATTGTTAAAACGTGCGCTCCACCCAAACCAAAATAATAATAAAAACCTGACCAACTAAGGAGTGGGTGAACCACAGCTGTGCCTTTGAAAGCTCCACTCCTGGGACAACACTAATGCTGGGAAACATTGTCTGAAATCACTGACGTCACCAAAGCAGTTATTTGTTTCTGTCGTTTGTTGTCACATTTAGGCTTCAACAAATCCAGTAATTTTTTGTTGTTGCTTCTGAAGTTCAACGTTTTTTGACAGTGTTTTAAATGACTCCTCCTCGTGCTGGTAGAACTGTGGTAAAGCTAGCTCCATCCTGCATAATACACATTCAACCTTCAGTAAAATAACACCATACTTTGCTTCTTTTCATTGCCGATGTCTGTTCTAGTCTTTTGCGAAGCGAAGATGCAGCACTGAGGCACAAACAGAATCATAAACATTAGTTCTGAGTCTCTGAAGTAACATAAATCTCCTCCTACCTCCACCCAAATAAAAATTTGTCGATTCTTAAAAAAGATGTCGACTATGCTTATCGTTTTGACTAATCGACTGATTATTCATGCTTATTTTATGCTCATGGTTTCATGCTGGAATTATTTCTTGTTGAGTTGTTCCAGTTTCCTAAAGTCTTCTCAGAGTTTTACACTTTTACATTTCTGTGTCTTATTTGATTTTAAAAAATGGATAAACCACATGTTATTTAGTGAACGTCAGAGGCCTTGGTAGGTGTAGTTTTTCAGAGAGAGAAAATGTTTTACTGTAAATTAAATGCTAAAATTCTGACATACACATTAAAAGAATTTCAGCTAAATTTTCATTTAAATTTATCTGATTTTAACCTGAACTTTTGAACCATAAATCAGCAGATCGATGCAGACTGGGTCCCCTCAGCACAGTTTTCTTCTCTCCTCGTTCAGATGCAGAAAGGCAGCGAACATCACTCATCACATGCATTTTTCACATCTCTTTGATTCTCCTCCTTCGCTTCAGATTCTGAGTTTCATGTTTTCAGTCAACACAAGTGGAGTAAGAATAGAGAGGGAAACGACATTCAATTTGTGTGTGTGTGTGTGTGTGTGTGTGTGTGTGTGTGCACGCTCTGTTCTCCTGTTAAGTCCCTACAGATCTCCCAAATACCCATGCACATGTGTATAGAAACAATTTACAAAGCCCTGTGTAATCTTCCTTTTTACCGCGCTCTTAGTTTCATCTGCAGGGGGATTACTGTACCACTTTTTTGTGTGGAATCTGCAAAAGGAGGAGGGACGTACAAAATGGCGGAAAAAGGAAAACAAATTGTGGCGTAATCTCTGCAGAGAAAGGATGGCTGAGTGAGGGAGTCCCCCCAGACCCTCCATTTTTTTTTTTTTTTGGGAGCAGAAAATCCCATAATCCTCCATGTTTGATGTCTCGAAGCTAATGGTGTTTATTAGGACAGCCCAAAAGGCGCTTTGTCCGCGGCGCGGTTGCCGTTGAGGTTTTGAATGACATTGCAGGGAGAGAGCTGGTAACTTTAGCTTAATCTGGGCTTATCCGGCCCTGATGCATGCACAGGTGTGTGGCCCTTAAGCTCAGGAGGAGGCCGGGCTCTCCTGTGCGAGCCAAAGATCAATCCTGCTCCAGGGGCCGAAGAGGAACCGGGGGAACACACACTGCACCTTTAGCCCGGGAGGTTTTAGCCCCCTCATGAACCGAACTGCCTATTATCACATTTTAATTAAATGGCCGCTCCCCCTTTCCCTCTGTCTGCTCAGTAAGATATGGAACAACCTTTTCCTGCTGAATCAGTTTACATGAAGCGAGTGGTGCAGGTTGAGTTGCATATATTCATCTGGAGGAATCCTGTTTCGGCCCCTGACTTCACCTCAAAGCCTTCTGCTTTGTTCTTTGGCCTTGAGTCCTGGCAGTTCATGTCCATTTGGCATGAGTGATTTACTGCATGTTACACTGCAATATTCAGTACGTTTGGAAGAAGTATGCTCATTAGGGCTGTGACAATGTACGATTTTATTGCCCACTGCGATAAAAAAAACACTCAAGTTGATTGTAGTGAATTTCCATCATCAGGATACTCGTTAATGTCCTCATGAGTGACTTAAAAAAATCTGTCTTGCCAACATACAGTCCTGCATTGATTTATTTTGAATCGCCACAAGGTGGAGCTGCATCTTTCCAGTCATTCCAAAATGCTAAGCCTGTTAGCATGGCTGAAGGCTCGACTCGCCCACTGTATCCCCCACAAAACAAAGTTAAATCAGGTCGGACAACCTCCAATTTGAGTTCCCATCTCCATGACAACCATGCAGCTCTGTTCGCCGAACTCCAGGTAAAATTAACTAATGTTACTGTCAGTTACCGAACGTAGTAAGTGTTGGTTTAGTTATACTAACGTTGACGTTTATCTAAACCCTTGTTATGTTTGATGCTGTTTTGGTCACCAGTGAATGTAATGTTAACCGTAACATTAATTTGACCACAGCCCATAAGGAACAGTTCAAATCATTCAGAGTTTAAAGCATATTTTCATAATTATCGCAATAATATTTTGAAACCAGTGATTCGGTTCCAGTGATTGTATAAAAAGATGGATGGCGTGACCGCTCCCCAAAGATGATGCTAAAACATCTTTATCGCCCTCTGGTGGCTGGCTCTAGTACAGGTCACGTGGTGCATTCCACGTGTACTCAGAAGTCGGAACTTCAGAGTTCCTAGTCAGAAGTTTCCACATAAAAATTAAAGATGGCTGCTACTCACATCAATAGAAGAGAACACCCTGCTAATTTTACTGTTAGCAGTTTGTTTCAAAATCAAGTCAGTTTTGTGTTTTGAAAGAGCAACAACAATAACGGCTTTTCTGTGAGCGTCCATGTTGGCAGGTGGGACATGGGCCAAACTGAAAACTCTGAGTTTCTGTTCTGAGTTTATTGTTCAGATATAAATTTGATTGTATTGTGTTATTTGATGCTTTAAAAACGGGTGTGAAGTCATGATTGACAGCTGTGATTGACTCTGTTGGTCAGGCGGTGGTATTGCTGGGAATTTGATGGCGTGAGTCAAAGTGATGCAATGCTGAATCAGTGAATTACTCTCCTGAATATGAACTTTAATGTAGCTCAGTTTGAACACAGTGTGTATGAGATAAGGTCAGATGATGGTTGACCTCTGATGAGACTCAAATTTACTGTTTGTGTTGAGTTCAAATCTGCCAAGAATCTCTTTTATCTCTGAATTTGAATGTTTTTTACAAAC
This sequence comes from Lates japonicus, assembly GCA_033238685.1. Lineage (NCBI taxonomy): Eukaryota > Metazoa > Chordata > Actinopteri > Centropomidae > Lates > Lates japonicus. Next base: position 304,728 of record BRZM01000126.1, on the reverse strand, counting down.
CAAAAATCTCTGTAATTGAACTTTACGCCGCCTCCATCCCTGTTTTCATGTTTCCGACCAACCTATTGGAGGAGAATGACATTGCTGCTGCTGCCTCTGAATGGTGAAGGCTCTCTCACCAAGGACTGCTGAGTCTCTTATTGGATTTGGAAGCCACTCCTTCAATAAAAAGAATGAATTTCCCATAATTCAATAACAGAAATCAAGGCCAGCGGCCCAGTGATCCATAAACACTACGATGATGAGGTCACCCCCCCTCCCCTCCACATGCCGCCACATGATGCCACATCGCCGCCATTTTCAGAGAGGCTGACGTATTAGGCTAAGTAAAGACACAAAATGACATCATGTGTTTAATTGTCAGGTTTAAATACAGTATTTAGGACTAAGTTTTATCTCTGTTTTGTCCAAGGCCACAGAGCGCTCCTGGTGGTTTCACCGTAACAAAAACAACAACAAAAAAAACCTCCCATGATGCGTCCAAACCCTGCATTTCTTCAATTGCTACCATCATCCTCCAAATAACATGCTCCATGGTTTTATTTTCCTGCAGGAGGGAATCTGCCCTCTCTACCCTGCAGTCGCCCTCCCTGTGGATTCATACATCCCTGTTTTTCTGTTTGCATAGACTGAAACCACACACACAGACACACACACCACTTCCTGTCAAGGTAGAAAAATGTCCCTGCATCCCAGACATTTCACTGTTGCTGTTAAAACAAGGTTTGTACCTTTTTTGGTCAAAGCAGGATGATTTCCAGTCACAGCTCCGAACATGTGTCAGGACGACCAACAGGGGGCGTCAGCTGTCAGCTTAACATGTACCTGCTGTCTGTGGAGCAGCCAGAGCTCCTTCCTTTATCCTTATTTCACATTTAACTCAGAGACACTGCTGCTCTGTGCAGCCACAGTCTCTCAAAATAATCTGTAAACAGACACTTGGCAACACCAAGACATACACAGGGTAAAAACTACAGGTTCAGTGTGTATCAGTGGTAAATATCTGATCATTTGTGTCCCAAAATTAGGAATCAGTTCCCTCAAATTCACAAGCCTTACCCTGAAAATAATAAAGTAAAACAGCACTGTTTAACCCAGATGAATTTCAATGGGTCTCAACTTAGAATAAAACAGTTATTACATGAATTGCAGAGACCTGCCATTAAAAAAGTTTGCCTTTTTATTAAGTGTAACCCCAATCTGTACCTGACATTAATCAACTGTTTTAGTCTCCAAACCCTAACCATATTTCATCAGCCATAAGTACAATCTCCTTTGGCACTAGCTGGATGCAAAGGAGGAAAAAAAAGCGATTTGACCAATGTTGAAATTTTGAAAAATGGCACCATCCTTCCTCCTGCTACGAGCCTTCAGCAGTGACAAAAATGTGCCCAAAAAAGTTGAACAGAAATGTGTCAGAAAAGAAGACATCAGATTTTCTGAGCTGTTATTTGTTGTGTATCATCTCTGCTGAAGCCAACTCTTCCCAGTCTGACTTTCCAAAACGAGAAACTGTCGTAAACGTTTGATTTCTCTCCTGAATCGTGACGTCTCTGTGTCTCAGACTGGCGCTTGAGACGACTTCAAAGCGACATGTAATTAATAACGTGCTTGACATTATCCATGGCAACGAGCAAATGACCCTTCATCATGAGCCGAGTCATTACTCCATTCAGCATTTTGCTCTTTACTCTAAGTACGCCTGCAGGGCTGTGCTGTTTTATTACACACGACTTGAAGAATATAACTGTTCCTTTAGGGGGGTGAGATGTTAGAGTCTAATCGGAGGTAGCACATTGTAGTGATGGCACTTAAAACTACCAGGAATAATACCTGAGAGAGGGGTCTTTACTGCTGTTAAGGTAGAATTTAAAGGGCAAGATTTAGCCCCTTTCATTTGTGTGAACCTGGACCTGTGTTTTTAGGATCTGACCCAACTTAACCTGACTGGTAATACTAAGTATTTTCATGAAATTTAATACATTTATTCTTTGTGCCCGGAGGATGAATCCAGCTGACTTTGGTGATCCCTTGACTTTTCCTCTAGCGCCACCACCAGGTTGAAATTAAACATTTTTAGTGTAATGTCTCACCAACTATTGGGTGGACGTATTAAATCCTAGGGTGTGTGATATGACGATAAAAGATAAAAACGTTTCATGTCATGTCTCGTATCGGAAAATACACAGTTCATCAGTATTTTTTCATCATTTGGATGAAGGATTGTAATCCAAAGTGAAGGTGCAAGACTTAAAACATTCCCATCAGCCTCAGTTGTACTTTGTGTTTATTGCTAGTTAGCAGATGTTAGCATGCTAAGCAGCATGTTAGCAGAGCAGCAGCAGTATTAACGTGTAGGTCACTTGCATTTGGAGATGTTAGTCGCTGTAGTTACAACCTAAAACTCTGAAAAATCGACTTCAATCCTAAAAATAAACTTAAGGACACATCTCTAGCAGGTATGGCAGTGAAGATTTATTAAAATAGGAGGGTAACTGTTCCATAAACTCTCTGTATGAGGATCCCAGGCAGAGTTTGGCCTTGTGTGTCGCAAACAGGTGCAGTGAGGGAGGTGCCCTGCCATGTGCTTCCTAATGTGCTGTGCTAATTGCAGCCTTTTGTACTAAATCAGACTCCTGCTCCGTTGCCTTTTTGATGTGACTACACTCATTTCTCTCTCCGTCGAGCCCCGGCTCCAGCCATGCGTGGCTCACTGTTTTCTCTGCGAGCCTTTGATAGTGGCGCAGTAGCGTTAATTGTTTTGTACTGTTTGGCGGCCACTCCCCGTAGGTGGGCTCCATAATCTATACCGACACCAGAGATAGACTCCTCTGTGATGTCAGGGCCCCCCGCTCTGAGAAAATTGGTAATTAGGGGACTGACGTTTGCAGCAAAAGATGACTCTTATTTGTGTTTCTGTTTGAGCTTCAGAGACATTTGATTCAAGTTTTATCATCAACTCTTACATCTCCTACATCTACTGTCAGGGCTCTGATCCTCAGAGTGTTGTTGCTGATATAAGAAATTAAAAAATGATTTAAATAGTTAAACTATTTTCTTGGCCAACACTGGTCACACTAACTACCCACTTCTTTTCATGGACATATAGACTCAGACTCTTCCTGTCCTCCTACACATGTGAATAGCACAGTTATGTGATAATATTAAGAGTCTTGTTGAGGTGTTTGTGACAGTGTGGATCAGAAAGGTTTTTTTGGGTCAGTGTTGCTGCTAGAGTTGGAAACTTTCCATGGGAATTAACAGGATTTAATGGGAAGTAACTGGAAAGTTGCAACATTGCAGGTTGGTCTATAACAGGGAACTGTAGTTGGAAAAAAAACATCTTGCAGCATAATCTTAAAACATTAAAACAACCAGATTTATGTCAGAAAATGAAAGGTGACGTCACTGTCCAAACCCCAGAGTTATTCAAATAATGGTTCAAAAGAGAGAAAAGCAGTCAATCCTCATAACCTAGAAGCTGGAAGTAAAGAATGTTTTGACGGTTTTTTGTTTGATAAAAGATGCAGATGATAAATTGATGTTGTCTGGCCTGTGCACAAAGACGTGTTGATGCAACACTCTGTGAACAGTTATTCCACTAGTTTGTTTAAAAATCTGCAGGCTTAAAGAACAGGAAGTAAATACATTTAACAGCTTCACAGGATATGTTTAATTGTTGTGGATCGTTCTGGGTAAAGGTGTCAGTACAGGCTCAAGTCTCACTTTCTTTTTGTTGCTCAGTTAAAAGGTAAATAGTTTTGAATCGTGAGCAGTCGCAGTGGGAAATGGGAATTCACTGCAGGTCGTCAACAGGCTGTTATAGCACATCCCTGAGGCTCCTGGTCGGGGCAATTAATGTCCCAGGAGTCATGGAGGCAACAGGCATGTCCTCGAGGAGAAGAGAGTCCAGGTGATCACTGGCATGTTAGAATCAGTTTAATTGGGCCGTGTTTGATTTTCACCGACGACAGCCACAGCGCCCCTCCACCTCCACCTCCACCACCATCAGCTCCAAACACTCCCACAGACCAGCAGAGAGAGAAAATACTCCCCTCCTCCTCCTCCTCCTCCTCGTCCTCCCCCAAACTTAATGGCAGAGCGGTGACTCGTCAGAGTTGACAGCGACCTCGCCGTCAGAGGGAGGCGAACGGCTCAGAAACTTCTTTGAAGTGTCAGCGACTCCCCTTTGGTCTGATTCTTTAAAGAGCCACATTTTTGTCTTTCTGGATGAACAGCTTCAAAACAAATTGACACCTGCGGGCCTCCGAGCTGTTGCTTCACCCACACGGGACCTTTCTGATACCTTCAGTGAGATTATTACTTTCTCTTAAAAAAATTCATATTTGATAAATACGTTTGTTGCACTTTGTAGGAGTGATTTAAAACAACTTGTCGGAGATTTCTAAGATAAGAAAATTAAAGCCTGCAGGCGCAAAACCACCTGGAGTTTATCTGGTTGTCAACAGGAAGTGGAGAATGACCCGTTTTGGCATTTTAATGTCGAAGGCATCCTGGTATCACCAAATGGCAAATGAAGTCAATTTCCACGTTATCACTCTGCATTTTTTGCTTTTCGCATGTCATTTCACGCCACATCATTTCTCTATTTACTAACCCCCAACCTTAACCTTAATGAGATTAAATAACTTGTAGGAGTAAAGGGTGTTAAATGACCTGCTTAAGCTTTAAAAGCGTAGACATGACACACAAAATGTCCTGATGGTGGCGTGCTATTTACACGCAATCCCATGAGATCATGATATGGACGGAGATAACTGCAGAAACGAGCTGAAACACCTGGTGAACATGTCGTTTTTGCTCAAAAACATTATTTCATAATGTAGATGGAACTTGAAATGGTAATTTAGCAGAGTGTGCGAACTGTCCATTAGCAAGCCCATTAGATCAGAGGGTGTTTTGTTATCGGTGAAAGAAAATACAACAGTAGAGAGCTCCAGGATAGAGATTGGCATTTGAATAAATTTCCTTCATTGATCATTGGGAGAATTAATGATCAATTATTAATTAATCATTATTTTTTATCCTGAACAGATGGCAGAAAATGGGAGACTAAAGAAAGTATGTTTTTCCTCAATGAAATCTTTATTCCAAGAAGAAATTATATTCAAACAACAATCTCCGGGTCAAACCGAGCCCCGAGTCAAACCGAGCAAATTAACAAACGAAAGCTACGATGCTCGACAGAAACACAACTTCAACAGTAAACAATTTAAAAAATGTTGGCATTGAGATGTTTACAACGAGTTCGTTATTTTTTAGCTCGAAATGGTCCCACACCAAACTTCTCCTGCTCTCTTGTTGTTTACCTTTGATTTCTATGACAACTCGGAGGCAGCTCGTTTTTTCTGTAAAATTTTAATGGCGCCCCCTGCAGGTCGCTGCTACGTAGTGAAAATCATTAAATTGCTTCAAGATACACAAGAGTTAGCTCAGTTAACTCGCCAACTATAGCAGTTCACCACTAGGCTGGTGTGTAGTTGTTGTCACCAAGCCTAATTATTATAATGGTCACCCAGTAGTTTACTCAACAGTGTGTGAAAGTTGATAAAGATAAAATGGTGGACACCACATGTTGTGTACTATACAGTAAATAGGTGGTAGGTGATATTTGACACAGGCTTTGTTGTGTGACTGCTGTGTGACACACCTTCACAGGTGTTTTCACTTCTTTGACTAATTAGACGTCTTGTCTGCACTCTGTGTGAAGACTTTGATTGATTGACATGCACCTGTGTGAGGCCGAGAAAAACCTTTACTTTTATCATCGGGACATGAACTTTGATGACTTCACATAATCCCACCTCTGGCAACCTGAGCTCAGGTCTAATCAGCCAGAACAAGTAAAAACACCTGTACAGGAACTTTAATTCTCCATTAAGACCAGTTCAGTTTTTGCACCTGCACTTTAAGTTGCACTTTAAAGGAGTCATCTGTCTTTGTAAAGTCTTCCGCATCCATGTTGGATGAACTCATACCTCAGATACCACAGCAATAAAGTGCAGCTGATGTAAATTACTTTTTAAGTACATCACATACTTTGACTTAAACTTTTTAAATCCACCCAGTGACCATCCAATTTACGGTCATTATTATTTCCATGGCTGCTCTGCTGCTAATTGGAGTGGTTTGTTTCCATAAAGTGATGATAAAAAGAGCTGGAGGAGGTGGTGGGGAGGGGGTAGGTGGTGGCGGAGTGCTACTAACTCATCGATGCGTTATGCTCGCTGGACATTTTTTCCATTTAAAGAGGCCAATTAGGCCGGCAGACCTCCCCGCTCATCACATGCCGATCAGGTCGAGGGCACAAACAAACACACCCAGGACCCTATTATCCTCCTGCACTCTTCAAAGGCACTGAAGCAATTTCTGGCCTTAAAGTGGTACTCCATCCAAAATCTATCTGCTGAGTATCACACACTCAGTCGAGCCCTGTAGGTTTAGAAGGCTGGTCCCAAGTGAAGTTTCCACAGTGTCCATAAAACCTTCTCAGGATTTTCCACAAGTACATACAATGTCCAGTTGGGTGACAGAAGTAGTCGGCTAGATTTTGTTGTTTAAGGACTCATTGCAGGGTTTCATTTGTAGGTTAAGATTCCTTCAGTGTTCATGGTTCAGGAGGACCCAATAAATAAAACTGGACACAGGATGTCAGTGAGGGGCTGTGTGCTGTTAGCTGAGCTACCGCTCATTAGTAATTGCTTGATTACTAATGAATTGGCTGAAAACGTTTTAACTGCGACCAGCTGAAGTGTCTTATTTTCATCAAAATATGGTCAAATACACTTCCTACATCTCAGTCCTTGTGTACAACCCTGTAAAGTTCAGATATTGTGCATGATGGCGATGCCCTGCTTATTTAGGTTAACAACAAACTATATTTATTTTTATATTTTTATGCTATTTATTCATCGTTCTCAGTGGAAACCAGATGCAATGAAATTTTGTTGAATTGTGCATTGTCCGCTGTAGTTCTTTGAATGACAATAGAGACGTTTGAGATTTGATTTGATTTGAGATTTGATAGCTGCTCCTCCACTTGGGTTGAACCGCTCAATCCTCGCTCATTTATTTGCTCAACAAACCCACCTCCAAGATTTTCTGTGGTCTGGACTGTTGTTTATTTATTGGGCCTCAATTAAACATTTACTTCCTCTAGAAATAAACCACCAGTCTCAACAAAGGTTAGTTCTTTTGGTCTTTATGATACTTACCCTCAAACTATTGTCAGAATAAGTAAACTTTCTTAAATGCCAAAATTTAAAGGCGTAATATGTAACTGTTCCATATTAAAACATCTGAGTTGTGTTCTTACATTATTCCAGCCTAATTTTTAAGATACACTTTTGTTGTTTTTAGCTATATATTTTAATCAGATGAAGGATTTTAGTCATCAAATGTTACATTATCAGAGAGATAATTCTGCTTCTGGTAAAAACCTCCTGAACGACTGACACTGAAGGAATCCTGGTGGTGAAGACAACAACACCCATAATCCCATGCCAGTTCATGACGTCACCAAACTCTGTTACTGTTTTGATTGAGATACCTTTAAGCCCTGCCCTCGTTGGGTTTGTTGGTTTGGTCTATATTTGTAGTTGTTATGTTTGCAGACTGCAGCTGTTTACCAGAGTTGCCATGAGGTGAGACTGGTGGTGTTTTCCAGAAAAAATGTCGAACAATGTATGAGCAAGTGGAACCATGCAAGTGTGACTGACAGAGGATGATGGTCCATGCATAAGAATTAAACAATGGCTTCATCTTTCACTACTTCATTAGAAAACAATTAGAAGAAAAGAACATCCTCAATATCTGGGCTGGGGGCCTAGTGAGGACAGATAGGACAAGAAGTCGATAGACGATGTACCAAATTATGGACATAAGGCCGAGGCAGGAAACCAGAGAGGCACAAAGTTATTTCCAGGGAATTTCAGGTTTTGACTCCCCCCTTTCCTCGTCCTCGTCCTCCCCCCTCTCCCTCTCTGTCTCCCTGTGTTGTGGAATCTGCCCTAAATGAAAGCACATACGTCAGACCAATGGTATTGGGCATCGTTTCGGCCGCCCGCTGAAGTTATAACGCGAAACGGTTTGACAGCAGATCAAAGGTTTTCCAGAGCTGGAGTTCGTGGTCGGACGGATGGATTGTGACCTTGGCCTAGCTGACGATCGAACCGTCAGGCGGAGTTGAGTGTCCTGTCTGTCCGCACCACGGACAACGGACGTGACCAGGGGAACGTTGGTCTCACTTGACCTTTTCCTCGTGGTGGGTGATCATCGGATGTAACATACAACGATATTTGGACAAATTATACTGTTTGTTGGATAAGTGCGTTCTGATGTCACCCTGTTTCCATGGTTTCGACAAGATTTTGCATCTAGAAACTGTTCTGTGAACACGTACAAACAAAACACTGGTATCAACGAGAGAGATAAAAACAGACATAAACAAACCAGATATAAACAAACATTGAGCAACTTTGATATCCAAATGAGAGAAGAGTTCAGTTTTGGTAATTATGTAAATGATTATCATTTCATAGTATTGTTTTTCATATTAGACATACCTGGCTTTCTGAAACTGTTAAATAAACCGTCACAGGTTGTTCGAGGTTTTGACGTTTTAAAATGAGGCAGAATCCAAACTCAGGTTTTAATGACTTTAAACTGGATTTCCGGTGATTGTTGACGAAATCCACCTGGTAGCATCACAGAGAGGACTGTTGGTTAAATTAAGACGTTAGAAGTATTTCGTTTTCTCTTTGCTATAAAACAACAATCTCGTCAACCAAGTCAAAAGACAAAAAATAGGCAGTACTCACAATCAGAACAATAATAATATAAAAGAACAGTGTCAGGTATACTTTCCCTGTATTAGCCTGGCGACAATTGAAGCACAGCCGGTGAAAAACTGGGATTAAATCCTAACCTCGCCATAAAAAACTTACGGTAATATCATCGTGACCAAGACGGTCAGTTGTTGACTATCTCATGAGAGTCTGGAAAATAACTTCCTGTAAAATCCTGTCCGATATGCCTCAAACGATCAACAATTGTTAATAAGTCTACTGCTAAGTTTATGTTAAACTTCGTCCAGCTGCTTCCACACTTCCAAGTGCACTGTTTAAGCTAAATGTTAACGCCAGTCAACATTACTATATATTCACACTATTTAGCTTGTATGTTAGCATGCTATCATTTGCAGAATAGTGCAAACACGGGCAAAGCTGAAGTTGATGGAAATGTCACACCTTTGCAGGTATTTGTTAAAACCCAAAGTCTTGGAGTTAAAATCTTTTAACCTGACAGACGCTAGAGAATCGTTATGGTTACCACAACAAAGTGCTGCAGAATCCATCTGATAGTTGTTGAGATATTTCTGCTACAGGATTAGAGAATCCTCATCCTCTGGGAACATGGAAGTCTTTACAATGCTGAAGTCATCCATTACACAGTTGTTGTTGGGTATTGTATACATTGTTGCTGTTCTTCGCTGCCGCTTGGAGCGTACCAGGCTGCAAACTCAGTCTTAACAGGAATCCTCCTCCCTTCCTCCCCTTTGTCTCCTCGACCACTCCAGTCCCGTCAGATTATCCCTCACACACCCTCCGCATCGTAATTAGACCAGGGACCCCAGTCCCCACCCCGCCCTCGATAGCGCTGCACAGTTTAGTTTCGTTCCACCTCATCAGACGCATCGATCGCCAGCGGCACGCCGATCTGGGGCGGTTGTCTGAGAGCAGCCATGCCACGCATGTGTCTTCAGCTCGCCCTGTTTGTTCGGGCCTCTGTAGGTGTGGGGAGGGTGGCATGTGCGCTGGCGATCAGCACCCACAAGTTTCTGCAGCTTCAGCTCCTTTAACGTGGCTGACCACGCTTGACGGGCTAAAGAGTAACACCCAAAAAAGGGTTTTTGGACACTGTGACAGCAGAACAAAGCTTCCACCGCTCATTATTAGGATGGATTGTTCTACTCAGTACAAGCCTCGTACCAATACCAGAACTGATGATGTTCTGATGGTTTGCAGAAAGGTTGGTGTCGTGTGCAGCAGCCTCATTCTATCCACAAAAGAAATGCAATAAGAAGCCTTTAGATGTGAAACAAATCCATTTGCTTCTTATTTTTATTTTAAGATGGAAAATGTGATTTAAAAAGTTTAAAATTTGTCTGAATGATGGAAATATTCACTTTCTTATCAATTTTTTTCACATTATATCTAAATTTTTAAGTGCCTTGACCTTGTTTGGTAGTCCATTTATAATTCACTGTTCCGGAGTCAGTCACATCAGATGATCTTATATATATATATATATATATATATATATATATATATATATATTTTTTATTTTTTATTTTATTTTTGTTAAAATTCTCCTCAGTATTTTAATAACAACATCCATGTTGGCTTTGAAGCTGAGAAAACTTCTTCATAGTTGTTGATGAAGATCGCGGATATAACGAGTACGTGATTGTTTTTGTCAACTGAAGTTTCAAAGTCTGAAGTTTAAATTCTCAATCTGAACTTTAAAATTTAACTCCATGTTGCAGTTAGTTAATGACGTTCCAGTAGTCACAGATACCTGGAACAAAAGTTGCAAACCTGTAGCTTTTAACTTCATCCTAATGAGAAAAGCAACAGCACCTGTAATAAAAGACTGGGACTTGTTGGAGAGCATGTTATTTGTATACAGTATGTACATATGTTAATGACTACCTTGAACAACAAGGTAATGATGGAAACTTTCATAACAGGATATAAGTTCCTCTCCTCGGTTTTAGCTAAAGGCATGTGCTGGTATCCGACAGTGGTTGAACCTGTACACCTGAAAATTTCAGCCAGTCACCCTGACATGATGGGACTGAGTTAGCTTGGTTCAACTGGTGATGATTTGATACCTGTTTTTTTGGTTTTGTTTTAGTTCTCTGCCCAGCCTGTTGCTCCTGTTGGACCTGTGTTCAGAGAGATTACAGCAAGCACTTTTGAACAAGGTCACTTGCAAAACAGGCTAAAACCCGCTGTGCCGTTTTCCAACTCTCCTGAGAGTTAAGATGAGATACGTACCACCTACTTGTTCATGATGTCGGCATCGACCGCGATATTTTAGCAAAAAGACCACTATATCCGGATCATGCTCCAGGGTAACTTCTACCATTGTGGCGCTGGACCTTTCTCCCTTTTTGTCTCTTACCGTCACTCCTCAACTCATTCGGTGACTTAATTTTCTTTATGCTGTTTTTTCTCAAGCTTTTGTTCGGCAACCAGAGGTTTTAAAGACACTTTATATCTTTTATTGTTTTAATTGTAGAATGTGGCTTTACCACGCTCTTTCAAACTCTCACTAACTTTCTAAGAAGAAAGTTTTGTAGAAGAAGCTCAGAGCCAAATGAAATGACCAGTTGAAGTTTAGTGGTGGAGACGCTGACGCCATGACCGTGGTGTAGCTGGTTTATAGCCTAACATTAGCTTCTTACTTGAGATTGGATTTAGGGTCAAACATCGTAGAACAGGTGTCTATCTGTGAAGATTTCATTCGATCAACTCAACCTGAAGGACTGTAAAACTTTAGTTGCTCACAGTTTATTTTATGGAATAACCAAAACACTATGAAAAAAATCTAACTGGAGTTTTCGTGGAGGAACCAGGCTGATGCTAACTCTAGGCTGACCACAGAAACTGCACCTGCACCACTTATATGAGCCCAATCACTTATATGTCACACATGCAGAAACAGACATAAACTCAGTCCCAACTAGATCTCAGCAGCTAAATCTGAGATCGTAGCAGTGTGTTTACTTCCTGAGCTCACTCTTCTCAGTGCCTCATGTGCTGTAACCTGCTTTAAACCCCTCAGACCGACTCCAGAATACCTCCCATCCTGAGGGATGGGGTGGGGTGATTCCACGGTTTCGGCTAACGGCCGTGAATGACCCCATTAGACGCCAGTTACTGAATTCCTTCATTAGCATCTCGGCTCATTGTCTCAAACAATGGCAAATAAACAAAACATTAACATAAAATGGGTGAAATGTACTTACTCAGTCAAGCTGGTATTGTTACAGAATAAAGATGGAGTTAAATTGTTTTGGATCCGCTCTGTGAGCTCTGAAGTTCTTACAGCAGCAGTAGCAGCAGCTCCTGGCAAGCATTCTGGGAATCTGTGTGAAAAAAAAAGATTTTTCAGTTGATCGCCTCAATCAGGAAATCGACAAGAAAATCCAGATGTGGAGGGTTTGTTGGGAAACTGAACTTGCTAAGAGTCGAGCAAATATTTAAAAAAATGATTCATAGATGATCTCAGCTGTTCTTTTTCTTATAAATTAAATCAACAAAGAAATTACAAAACAAGAATTGACAGAGGGCATTAGCCACTGTCTCCATGTCCCAGATGTTCAGATTCAGAATTTTCTATCTGTCTTTTTCCCAAGTGTAAGAGTTCTTAACTAACTTGAACTTTTTGTAATCACTGAAATAGAAAACCTGAAAATATATATTAGAAATATCAATTTCCTTATCCAACTTAGACTTGAATTATATATACATGCATACATTTTACCGTTATAACACATAGAACGCAAAGATATGCCCTGTGCAGAATCTTTCAGTGCAATAAATCCAGTTGTATTCACATCAAACCTAAGTATTTCAGTGGTGATTAAGTTTCACCCAGTATTAACCTCACATAATTCAAATCACACATAGCATTGATATTTGAGGCTTTGCCCAGACTCCCAGATGCTACTTTAATCTTTGTAAGAGCAGATTGTTTCTTGCTCAGACGGATATTCAAGCGTTGATGCTGACTGTTTAATAACAAACAAAATATTAATTTGGAGGTAAAACTCATTTTAAAACATAGTTACTTAACAATTGATTTGACTTTTGAAGTCGTATAGATCAAACACAACACTTTACTTTTCTCAAACTTTCTGACCAAGTTATATTTAATAAATATAAAACTGTGTAATTGCATTAGCTGTGGATGGTGAATGTTTAAACCAGACCTGCATCTATACTGAAAACTGACACAGAAAACTTCAGGATGTTAAATGGTTTCAAAGTGGATCATGTTATGACATGAAACAATAACACAACTTGTCATTCAAAACAAAAAACAAACAGTTTGCTCTGGTGGTTTGACGTGTCCTTATGCGAGTATTTTGTGGTTCTGGCGTAGATGTTATGCTCACTACCTGCTGAATCCGGATTTGAACAGGCTCAGGTGAAAATCAGTTTCTGTTACTTTCGACCTGGCTTTCCTTACTAGTTTCTTCTGTGTTGTTTCATCAACTCAAAATGGCGGCACTAACAATCAGAACATGTCTGACAAGTACAAAATAAATCTCCCTTTTGTAATTTTGTCCCTCCAAACGATCTACAAGGCTCTTGGACTTGGATTAAGATTAATTAAGTTATATTACCCAGGAGAAAGCCAGACCTGGTCCAGATATACAACCCATTATGCACCTCAGGTTTTTCAATTCATCTCCTCAACTTTGTCTTACAGATGGAATAATAGTTAGTATTTACTCAAGGTCTCCCCACCGTCTGTAAGCTAGTGTGTTGATTTATTGATAAAGGTTTGCAGAGATGGAAGATTAGCGCATCAGAGACCTTTGAATAATAGCAGAGGGTTTAACAACTGACATTAGATGTGCGTGGTCATACAAGTCTTGGGCAACCAGTGGCATATATTTATTGTTTACATCTTATTCGATTCTGTACTAAGTTGCCAGAAGTCTCTGCCTGCAACAGTTTTGTTTTTAGCCTGATGACGGCGGGAAGAGGTGAGGCATGGAAGTTGATCATGGATCAGTGCCCAGAGTCTTGCTGCTGAGCTGCAACTGAAGACAGGATTAGGCCTGTTCATAGTTTTACCGGCTTTTAATCTAATCCCAAAACCATAATATACTGACACCTTCAGTGGCTGTCGCTCATTGCAGCTGAAGATAACGTTAAAACACTTCAGTGTTGGTGAGGCCACCAAACAAAAGCTGTTTGTTTTATCATCTCAGAGCCTTGCTATGGTTTAATTGTGTGAGTATGGAGGTAGAATACATAGATAAGGAAGGCTCATGGGACGGTGACACCAGAACTGCTCGACTCTCACAGATTTCTTGCAGGACGCATAACACGGACGCTGAAATACAGGAGATGTGGGACATGGAAGGTTTAATTTCTGCACTGGGAGGATGATGAGTGGTCCTCACCCATCTTCAACAATAAAAGTTAGCATCAGCCTGTTCCTCAACAAAAGCCAACAGGATTTCTTCATTGATAAGATAATCTTTGAAGCCCAAATCCAGTTCTGCAAAGCAGCTAATGTTAGGCTATAAACCAACTACACCACGGTCACGACGTCAAATGTCTCCACCACTAAGCTTCCAACTGTCATTTATTTACTGAGTTTCTACAAAAAAGTTTTCTTCTAGAAAGTTAGTGATAGTTTGAAAGAGCAAGAGAGAAACACACAACGAGGCTGCAAGGTGGACTGTGAGATGGGTTTTCGTTAATCGCCCTGTCAAACCTCTGTAGTTCTCATTTAGACACTGCTAGCAAACCGCCTTTTATGAGACCACCTAAAGCCAAACATCAGGGAGTGGGGATTATCGACCATTTTGTCGGAGAATAAAACCTGAAAACGTTCATGTGAGCTTTGTGTTAAAACCAAGAGACCTTATTTCAGGTTATTTACCAGAAACATACCACTTTGGGACTAGGGAACAGGAAGTGCACATAACGCCCACCGGTTTTAGGATCAGTCCTGCAGCTCTCTATACCGCCTGCAAAATCTAGTGGTTGATATTTGGCGTCAGCCTGTCCACTTTGCTTTTCTGAAATATACTAGGGTAGTATCGTACTTGCCGCTGGATTTTGGTCTGTTATTGCATGTGGCATAAGTGCACAACTGTCACATGACAAACTAGGCTTCAGATCACAAAGTAGACTATGAAAATTCACAGTTCATCACCAGCTGGTCAAACAGCCTGTAAATGAGCCGTGGGACCCTAACCCTCTGAGAAATAAAGTCATCGTCCTCGAGTGGAATCCTTTCTTTACCCTCTAAAGCAGTTGTTTTTTTACTTTAGATACAACAGTAACAATCAGAGAGTGGATGCTGCTGTGAAGAGTCAGCTCGAGAGGTAATAGAGGATGATGGGTTACGATGAGCGGCTACCATTGAAAAGTCACTGTGTCACAATGAGGGAGGTGTCACAGGTGACAGGCCACTGTTTCCTCCTCACAGTTTATTGTGAGGAGATGACTCACTGCCTCAGTGCTAATTAGCCGCCTGATAGCATCAACAACACACAGCTGAAGAAAAAAAATACAAACTGACTGATTTAGTCATAAAAACCTTGATTTGACGGTTTTTCCCGATATAGCTGAGACGTCAGTGTGAAACTTGGATCCACTTGATTTTAAAAGCAGAAATCTTCTCTTGCAAATGTATGAACACTTTTTTGTTGGTTTTAGTTTTTTAAACTTTTCAAAACAGTGAGAAAACAAACACAGAAAGTTAATCTAAACCTGTTGATTAACCGCAAGTAACAAATGAATACAGTGTAATTCTGGAAGCAGCTGAAACTCCTTCACCGGAAGCAGTCGGTTCACAATATTTAGGGCATTTTGGTTGAAAGTATCGACAAACTCACGCCGCTTATTGTTATGACATCTAGTGGCAGTATTAGTTATTATGACATCTAATACAGATGTTAAAGTATAAAGAGGTGTCAGCCAGCAAGGAGGAGGTTGGTATGGCTGTAGCTGACAAGAAACTTGAGTTTGGTCTCTATTGAACCCGGATAGATATAGTCTCAAACAGTTTTAGCCAAAACCACGATCTTTTCCTAAACATAACATTAATCGCATGTTTATTATTTTATTATATGGTTGTTGCTGGCACAGTCTTGTGGATCATATCTGAGGGACAGAAACAAGCGACCAGTGTAGTCGTTAAGGTCGGACGACTTGTTGGAGAAAAAGAGATGATGTGCAGTAGATCATCATCTGCGTATCCTGTAAATACGCTTTATGAATCAAATCAAAAAATTATAGTCCAACAACAATCCTCTTAAACAGAGACTTTAAAATTGAACTAACAGAAGCAAAACACAAAAGATTTGAGTCGAACAAACAAACCAAGGCCACGTCAAGCCATTAAAAAAGGTTTTCATCATATAACGTTAATAGTGCATTACTTAGTAAAACTTCGTTTTTGTGTTATCATTTCACGATGCTCAAAGCCGAAGCTCCATTGTTCTTAACAGTCTCTCGTTGGTCAATGCTACGTAGTAGAAAATTACTAAATTGCTTCAAGACGCATTCAAACAACCTCCTCGATCGGCTTAACTCTCCATGTGATCGACAAATTTTAGCAATCAATAAAGTTCTATTTAATGATCAATAAACAGACTTGAGTTGAGGCTGATTGACAGGGTGACACTTGCCAATCACAGTCCTCTGCCACATAATTAGTTTTAGTTTCTGGCGCCAAGATGGCAGTGCAGCCTACCACTCTCCATCAACAGTCT
Organism: Lates japonicus; assembly: GCA_033238685.1. Classification (NCBI taxonomy): domain Eukaryota; kingdom Metazoa; phylum Chordata; class Actinopteri; family Centropomidae; genus Lates; species Lates japonicus. The sequence goes on along the minus strand of BRZM01000126.1, from coordinate 288,176 downwards.
CTCCTGGATCATCAAAGCCTTCCTTCCTCTCCTCCTCTCCGTCATGCACTGGGGAGTACACAGAGATTTCAGCCTACCCCAAAGCGCCAGCCCTGGGGTTATTAGGGTGTTCAACCTCCCATTATCCAGGAGCTGCTTTGTGAATCACCAGTCGAGTGATGTTTACCACTGATATCACATATATGCTAATGTGGATGCTTAATTGGAGGGGAGGGGCTGGAGGAGGCGGGAGGGCGCCTCGGAGGCGATCATGTGTAAAATTGATTTGTGAGGGCTGATATTTGATCAACATCGGGGGGGGCAGCGGCTGCAGGCAGGATGGGGGGATTGCTACAAACTTTTCCTGCAGAAAAATCAACTTGTTCTTGAAGTATTTCTAGACTTCCAGGTTGTTGTTTCAGCTGTTTCTCACTCGTATTAATTAGTAATAGAAGACAGTTAAATTTGCCAATTGATGCGAAGGAATCCCCCCCCCCCAAAAAAATTAAAAAATCAGACTTTGCTAATTGCTGCAAAACCCCAATGAAAGTCACCGGAGAGCTGAGAGAAGCCGGTGGAGCAGCAGAAAAATAAAGCTGTATGAGGTTTAAAACTTTCAATATATTGACCCTCCACTGTGGAGTTAATAATAAATTTATTTTCTACTGACAAGGCAGGTGAGTGGAGTATTTATGGCTCAATTCATGCATTGAGGCCTTTCTATTAAAATATGATTTACATAATCAGTCACAGAGTTAAATATGACAAAGTTAAATAAGATTGAAGACAAGAATAAGTCAACACTGAGGTGATAACGACAAGTTTTAACTCTTCCAGGCTTAATTTCCTCCTCTGCTGTTTTGGGGACTGTTGACCGATCAGAAAGAAAAAACCAAACTGTCTTTTGAATAGAAGTAGTTTTATGGAGTATTGCAGTTTATTTTACTGCAGAACGCCGTCATCAGTCATCATTCAACTATAAATGTTCCCTCCTCCATTTCTCCAAACTGTGAACGTCCATTTATTCCTGTAGGAACAGAGTCACACCTAAGTTGACCTGTGTGGTCTCTGCTAACACGCCACCAACAGGTTGCCAAACTGAAAATGATGAATAATCATCCAGTTAGAAAGATCCAGAAGTCTGAACGGTGATCGTCCTGTCACATGTCAAACAAATCAGATAAGTTACTATTGAGCAGAAAACATACAAGTTTCAGGTTTTGTTCCTGATACTTTATCTTGATCTCAGCTGTAGAACGTATGCTGACAGAGATCGCCACTCATCTTTTGTTTTTACTCTAAGGATTTGTGTTAGATGTTGTTAACACCTTAGACCGCACAAAAGAGTCAACGTGACAATGTGTCTGAGTTTAGCTAAATGAAGTATAAGGAAGACAAATGTAATGTCCCTGATCGAGGACGAGAGTCTCAGGAGGCTAGGACCTTGAGAGTTTAAGAAGTCAAAAGTTTGTTCCAGGTTCAGGTTTTGACTTGGAGACAGTGGTCAGACCTGGAACCAGAACCAACCACCTGAGAGATCTGAGTCTCACGTTCAGCTCTGCTCGCCGCTATTGACTGGATGGAGCTGAGACAGAATCTCAAATGTCAAGGTCATAATATCTGGTTTTAACAGAAGCTTATGACCCTCCAAAAATGTTTTTCTAGGCCTAGAACAAGTGATTGACACGCCAACGCAGGCACTTCTGATATTGTTCCACAAGTGCGCTTACAAAATGTAAGTCACCAACCTCACCACAGGCTTAAAAGACCTGACTTATTTATTTATTATTAAAATCTGGACTAAATCCTCTGTCCACCACCAGCTCTGCATCCCCAACACAAAGCCCTCCACATTTTCGGACTTAAAACTGGTGAGTCTTTAATGTGTAAATCAAGCAAACTGAGACAACATGTTTTCCTTTGATAAGTTAATTTCACTTGCTGCCAGCTGCTGCTTCTCTCTCTCTCTCTCCCTGTCTCCTCTGTCTCTTGTTTCTCGCCATTGTGGCTGCAATGGTTTTGGCTGTCAGACGGAGTCGTTATTATTAAACGCCTGTTGGCTTAAATGAAGCCCCCGGCCAATCATGGCATATTATCAGCCAAGTTCTTGGGAACGTATACAAAGGAGCTTGGCCATTTGTCACATCAACTTCGGTGAGATTACACCTCGCCCAGGTTTTCAGTAAGCAGAGGTAAGAGTCTTATTGACCTCCTATGGGTCCGTTTAAATAAAGAATGGAGTTTTACCAACTTTGATGGGATAACTAGCATAATCTTTCACAGGAACGGAGGAACAAAGTGTTTTAAACATAATACCTCCCAAACTCTGAGTGGCAGCCTGTGACGCCTCAAGTACATACACTGACGCAATCCTCTAATTTTTAATTTTAAAGAGAGATTTATCTTTCAGGCCTGTTTAGCTGTGAAATGATGCAGATAAAGCAGGAAACAAGGGTACGCGCAGACGTTTGTTGGTTGTTTTAAGGTGAAAACCTAGATTCTGCAGTTCACGTTAGAATGTCTGATCCAGAGGCTGCAAGAGATTATGTACTCAGACTGTGACAGCAGTTTTAGCAGTTATTACAGTAAATAATATTTAATAAATTAAATTATTAGATTGAAGTTGTGAGCCTATGATAACAGATAATGAAGAATTATCTTCATATTTTATTCAACATCAAAGAAAATCTCCTTTATCTGTTGCATTATAAAGTACAAAGAAATGTTTATCTATCGTTGTAAAATACAAATAACGAGGGTTAAAGTAAAGACAGTATACATGTTAAAATAATGTGTGTTTTAGGTTTTAAATCAGACTTGAAAGTGTGAAAAACTGTGATTTTTATTTTAAAATGCATGCTTATTCTCACTTGAAGTCAATAACACGTCATAAAGAGTTTTTAAAATGTTAAAGCTTAAAAAACTCAATAACTTCTTAACTTAATCATTGGCTTATTAATAGAGTTTGATGTTTCCATGAGGCAGTTTATTCTCTTTTCTACTTTTTCAGCCTTGATACACCCCTCCCAGATGTTACCTCCACCCACCCTCCTTCTTTCTATCTCTTCTTTTTATTTTCAGTGTCAGCCTTTCAAACATTCTTTAACAGTGGGATAAAGGGGGGGACGGGGAGGGAATGGGGGAGATTAGGCTACGGGATCCTCCAGGCATTGTCTGAGAATCTGCAGATAAAAAAAAAAGGCATTGGTTTGGTTTTGATTTGGTGGGATGGGGGCAGGGAGGAGGAGGAGGGGGTGTTAGTAGATACAGGGGGCAGGTGGTGTTGGTGTTTCAGAATAAAAGCGTCTTGATGTTTGGATGTGACGGACGAGACAAGACGCTGGAGGAAAAGATGTGTTTCCTGTTTTTATTTTGTGAGTCTGTGGAGGATTTAGAAAATGAAACTTATTATTAATCTCTGCTGTTATTCAGATTATCTTCAGCCATAGAGTGAGTGTTTTATTACTGTAGGTTCCCCAAAGGGCTGTGCCACTGTTTTAGGCAACACTACTACAGATGAATAGGATAAAAAAACTAACTCTAACCCAGTTGATCACTCACATTAAGACAATATTTTTGGTGTTACAAGTTTTCTGAAATGTTATATTTAAATGTGCAAATGAGTGATTATCTAGCATTAACTCTTAGAGCAGAAATCTGAACATTGGTTAAAAGCAGGTTCAAAATTCTTGTCTCATTATGTTGACATATTAGAGTCAAAGGTTTTTACAGAGAAGGATTTTGAATATCTTCGTTTATCACTCCATAAATCAGTTAATACTGCATTACAGTACAGCCATAAAAAAAAATCTATTTTCGCCATGTTTTTGGGAATAAAATGTTTAATAAATCAGGCTGTGAGTGATATATGAACAAACCTCCTGCTGAGTATGAGCTGTTAAAGATTAGTTCAGTTAAATTCCATATATTATTATTGGAAATCACTGTTTACAGACACAGTATCTAAGAAAATCTGTTTTTTTTGTGTTTGGGGAAGGCAAATGTTTTATATTTTATAATAACAAAGACCCAGTGCAGTGTGTATTACCCATGATCCCCTTCTCCTTCTGGAGCAGGAAGTGCTGTGGCTGTAACGCCTGATATTTGCGTCAGTTTCCTGGATATCAGAGATGAACGCTGGTTTTTAATGACTTTTTAACTGATCTACAGTTCAGCATCAGTCTGAACTCTCTGGGTCTGATTCCAGCAGTTTAAGCTGCTGACTATCACTCAGTTAGAGGGAGATCGAACCTGAAGAACCACAGTTACACAGAGAAACAACAGGTGTTCAGATGACAGAGGCTGAAGCTGAGATTTTAAGGTTAAATATTTACATATTGTTGTTTCAAGTCTGATTTTCCTCATTGTGTTTTCTTCTTCACTTAAACGTCACATTTTATTTCTAATTGTTGTAGAAGTCATTTTTTATTTTCCTGTTTTCTCAGACGTCTCGTTAAGGAAAGTCCTCGTTTAACAGCTGAGTGAGGTTCAGAGGACTCTCTCTCTCTCTGTGTGTGTGTGTGTGTGTGTATTGATCAGCTCATGTACTTGTATTGATGAAGCTATTAACACTGATCAGAGGTGGATGACAGAAAAGCAGTGATTGATCGACTAATTAAGATTAATGAGGAGCTTTCTTTCTAGCTTCCTTCCTGTTTTTCTTTCTTTCCCTCTCTCTTTCTTTCTTTCTTTCTTTCTCTGTCTTTCCCTTTTCCTTCCTTTCTTTCTTTTCCTCAGTTTTTCTTTCTCTCTTTTTCTTTCTTTCTTGTATATGAACACAAAACAAATGTTTTCATCAGAGTTGTGAATGAATCAGTGATATTAAACCTTCATTATTTGATGTTCCCTAAAGCTGATATCCGATCACATTAATCGATCAGCTGTGATTGGTGTGTGTGTTTCCTCAGCAGGTGGTTATCAGCTGCTCGTCAGCAGCCTCCATTCACATGCTCATATCAGTTAATTAGCACTGACTGAATCTCTGCTCAGTAATCTGCCTCCATTCACGTGCTAAAGCGGCCGTCCCTTTAACTTAAGTAGTTGTTATTTCCTATTGTCTTTAAATGCCTCTTGGTTTCAAAACATCCACATGCATCTGACAAACTGCAGCCTGGATTCAACAGGAAGAGGAATTATTCGGTTGTTTTTCCACATTTGTTATCACTTTTCTCTGCTCGTATTCGTCAGAGCTGATGAGTTCTTCCCCTGTAGTTTTAAAAACAGTAGTTATTGTTAAAAAAATATCAAAAAAACTGGGCGTTTGTATTAAAATGATGCCACCAGTCTCAAAAACAGGAAATCTTTTAGCATTGTGAAGCAAAGTTACACGTTACTCATTATTGCTGGTTTTTTCCATCAATAAAAAATTTAAAAAGAAAATAATTTGGCATATAAAGGTTAAAAAATGTCAATTTTTAAGTTTTTCTAGGCTTTTATTGTGAAATCTGAAGTTGATTTCCTTTTATTGTGGCTGCAGTTCTTCACCAGAGTCATGCAGCTGATAAAAAAGATGTAATTCAGATGCATTTAAACATATTTCTGACAGTTTATTAGAGTTTTTCCCAGCTCTTTATTAATTTAATGATCTGTATCATGAGTAGAAACGTGTCCCGCGGGCTCAGGCGCCTCCTCCGTGTCCTGTAATGGAGTTAGTTCAGCCATTAGCTGAGCAGATTGATTCATTACGCTAATGTGAGTCTAACCCTGTTGGCCCTGTTGAAATGCGTGCAATATGACACTCCTCAAATTTGTTCTAACACATGCCCTGGGGAGCCAAACACAGCCGCTGCTAATGGGGGAGGTGGAGCCAATTATGCAGAGAAGAGCCGACTGTCAACAGATATTAGGACAATATCTGCTGCTGCTGTGGGTGTCAGCCCCCCCGCCTCCTCTAACACAACAAATTCACAGCTCCTCTTCAAGCTGCTCGCCTCAGAGGACGGAGGAGGAAGATTCACCTCAGGCTCATCACTCAGTCCTTAAAAAATCTGATTTTATTGACCCAGACTGAAGTCGACTCAGGGTTTTTTTAAAAACAAATTCAAATAAAAAACAGCACAAAATCTCATGTGGTTTAAATTCACACATAGGAACAAGCTTTTCCATATAATATTCATTTATTTATTTGTTTGTTTACATTGAAATTACATTTATAAGCAGCTAGAAGAAAGGAACACGCAACTACAAACACAAAATAACATAAGAAATGTAAAATGATGATACAACATATGGACCAAATAAGACCACACTGCATAAATAACTTCAGATAATACTGGCACATGTGATAAATTTGTATATAAACACATTTAAAATAGCTTTTCCATGTAATATTAATTAATTTATTTGTGTATTTACCAGGGAGTCGCCCCCTAAAAATAGAATATAACATAGAAATGACATTTATAGAAGAAGAATATTTACAAAAACAAAAACATCATGTAGGACTGTGTTGACATGTAACACAGAGTCTCGTAAAACAAAATAACATAAAGAATATAAAATAATAATATAAAATATGGACCACGTTACATAAATAACATCAGATATTCAGATAGAAACAACACAATTTTACATGTGACTCATTCTGCACGTTTGTCGTTTTGTACATTTAACGTGTGATATATAATATTTCTCATTTAAAAAACACATTTCACTTAATCTTCTTTGCGTTTGAATCAAGGAGAAGCTGCACAAACATAAAAACATCTGTGTTTCCGGTCTGATTTCTAAGTAGGAAGAGAAATAATAAAGGAACTAGAACAGTTAACATGTATATTATGATGTTACATGTGGTTTAATATGTTGAGTTGACACATCACATGGGAAACCCTCCATAAAACCCTGGATATATTTGGTATCCATGAAAGTTTGGGTTCTCTGCTGCTTAAAATTGAAGCCATTTATATTCTCCAGATAAACTTTTGGCTCGTATCTGACTTCTTTTTGTGCTTTTATTTTGTATTTTTAATGTTATTATGAAGAGAAATGACAAATCTATCAAAATAAAATCTTTGGTACATTAAACCAGAATTATCCTTCAGCGTCTGAGGTTTCAAGCTGTTATATGTCAGAAATTTAAAGAGAATTGTTCAGAAAAATCTAAATATATCAGGAGTTGTAGTGTGGTTTGAATTTATATTTAATCTCTTCCAGCTCAGGTTGACTCTGGAGGTAAAGAGGGTGACGTTACGAGAGGAAACGACTCTTGAGTTTGAGGTAAAAGCTCTTTATTTATCCGTCCTCTCCTGGTTTTATCTCCCATCTGAGCGTTCGCAGGAGAAGGGAGGGAAGCGGTGCGTCTGTGGCGGGCGGAGATAAGGCCTGTTGTTGTGGGTGGGGGGGTGGGTGGTCTTATTTACCTGTAAGCTGAAGGGGGGGGGGGCTTTCAGCTCCCTGCAGGCTGCTGCTTTACATTGAGAAACCGTCCTCCCCCCCACTGCTCCGTCAACACCAGGACCTGAGGAACATATGGTCTCAGCTCATCTGTAGGTTCAGATTCCTTCAGTGTTCGTGGTTCAGGAGCTGAATCCTCCTCAGAGGTCTCCTCCTCTCTGAAACAAACAGACCTGATCATTAAAATCAGTAAAAACACAGAATAAAACAGTTTCACGTTAAGAAATCGATGTTTCTCTGTGGAGCTTTGAAGTTCAGTTTGCTAAAACAGGAGCATTACACTGCATAAAGAAATAATATGGAGCTCAGTGTGTGAGTTAATGTGGTTAATTCTCATAGTCTGTTGAGTTTAAATCATCTACAACACTTCATTCATTTATAGTTTTTTACTTCTTGTTTGTTTTTTTTCCACTGGGAGAAATTTCTTTAAACATTTAACAGAGAAAGAACCAGAGCTGTAAACGACTGAACTCGTCTTTTCTCTTTGTGTGAGAAAAGAAGGAAATAAATGTGATAAACTAAACTAAACTAAACTAATCGTTCCTGTCCTCTGACTGGGACAAAAATGATCTATTTGTTTGTTTTTAGCATGAAAATCAGATTTAATCAGGTGATTCGTCTGAGTTAATGTAACGTCTGCTTTTATTTGTGCATTACTTATTATTGTTGTTTGGTTAACCAGAATCTACATGTGTGTAATTACTGTTATTTATATTATTGTGATAACTGCAGTAAATATTATTCTGATTAATGTTGATTTATTATTTGTTTTGGTTCGGTTCATAAAAGGTTGAAAAATGTCAATCACAGTTTCCCAGAGCTCGAGTTAACTCAAATATTTTCAGTTTATAGTCGTTTAAAACAGAGAAAACAGCTTAAGAAGCAAAACAAATGGGAAAATATCGACTTTAATCGATTAATCAGTTAATCCACTAATAATTACAGCCCTACTTTAAATACTGGTTATTGTAACATGTTGGCTGAAAGCGTCATTATCAGAATATTACACTTCTGAGCTTCCAGACAAACAGGTAAACCAGCTGAGCAGGTGAGCTCTGACCTCCGAGGCTCCGCCCTCCTCTCAGAGCTCATGTGTGAATGTTTTTTTGGAGCGTTTCCTGCTCTGTTTGCTCATTTGTGTGAATGAAGAAAAGGAGTCAGTGTCCAGATTGCAGTACATCTGCTGTCTTTCGGCGGCGTGGCGAGGCCGGGCGGTGGCGGCGGCAGGGCCCGGCCTCGCAGGTGCTGCTCCTTCCCCCCCGAAGGCCACATTCTTCTATAGCCCGAGCAAACGGGCCTGTCCCACCGCCGACTGGCCACTGCCCCGGCAACACGCATTGTTGCTGTATGCAAATCCGCTCACACTGGGACAGAGGCTCGGGGAGGGGGTATCCTGAGCTCGGGGGTGGGGGGGGTGGAGAACGGAGGCCGGGGCCAATAAATGAAAGTTTGCCTTAAATCCTCCGGGATAATAGAGGCAGAGGTTGGGGCCGAGCCTCGAAGCCGAAATAAACAGAGGGATTACTCCTCGGTTTTGCATCACTCACTCTCCTCTGGGTGGCCCTTAACCGTCAGGAAAGCAAAGAGGCGAGAGGCGAGAAGATGGGGAGGGAGGGAGAGAGGGATTGGGGGGGGGGGGGGGGGGGGAGGGAGGAAAAAAGGTTTAAGGGGGGGGGGGGGGGGTGGCAAGAGAAGAAAAAACGTTTAACGCATGGACATTCACACAGCACATAGGGGGGAAAAGAAGTGAGCCTAATTCCATCAAAGACTGAGAAATTAGCAATTAATTTATTCCAACCTCCCCGCCCCGGCTCCTTTTCTATTTTCAGCCCAATTGTTGGTGAGTTCTGCAACATCTGGTCCAGAACAGTCACTGTGCCTGATGACTGATGCACCCTCCATTAAAGCAGAATGGCAGAGGAAAATCTTCCCTTTCTCATTCATTTCTTGTCCATGGGAGATTAGTTTGGTACGATGTGAAAAAAGTAATCATTAAAAATGTTGCTCTTTTTGCAGGCCATGCATAACCACCGCGGGCAGCGCTCTTTATTTGCAATTGTAATTTAAAGAATAATTAAAGAAGTTAAATGATTCTGTAAATGTAGAACAACTTGAGTCTTTGTGCTCAAGGGTGCATGAACCTGCGCCTTATGGCTGGTTGCTCCGATAAACTCGGTAATGAAAGAATGTAGCGCCACGCTAATGACTACATTTTTCAAGTGTTTTGGATTTGCTCGCTCTCCCGTCCTCCCGACTTTAATCTGGGGGCGGGAGGAGAAGCCACAATGAAGCGTTTTTTAACCAAATTAGCAAAAAAATAAAATATCGATTGACTGAATTCACTGATTGGAAAATGTCAAAAGCAACAGTCGGCACTGTCAGCAAACAGTCCAACAACATCAACTGTTTTCTCGTGTAATCAATTAAACATGTGCTCTATCAAATGCTAAAAAAAACAGTAAAAAAGCAGGAGACGATGGCTTCTTGTTGCTCTTTGTTTTCGTCCAACAGTCCAAAACCCAAAAACATTCAGTTTATTGTAATTTAAGACAAGAAAAAGCAGCAAATCCTGGGCATCGTAGCTTGAAAAATTACCTAATAATGAATAAATTCTCGTAATAGTTGCCAAATAAATTTCTGCTAATCGTTTCTGACTGTGAAAAGAAGTGTGAATGGTGATTATGTTTGTATAAATCTACACGTCAGGCCCAGAAATAGCATTAAAATTAATAATAAAATAAATAAGCACTGTTGTTTTCCCCACTTCTAACTAAGAACGTCTGCAAATCTGCTCTGATTTTATTAAAGTTTAAACATTAGTAACAGTTTTCTTTTTCTTTTTTTCGCAGATGATCAGAAAATCCTTGACTCAGCATCTTCAAATCAAATCTGGAGCTGCTGCTTTGTCCGATGTAATGTGGTGAGTGGAGCAGAAATGGCCTCATATCAATCACATCAACCTGTTTTTGAGCTGCACCACCAGCTTATATACACCTCCCTATCCCCACCACCCTGCTCTGGTGGAAATGAGCTGTTGACATTATTTAGGGTCATTGTCCACGATAGCAGGGCCAACTGCTGGGATTTAGCAGATAAACCCTTCCTCTGAGACCTGCACATCCATTACACATTTCACTACATCAGTTAGCCACTTCATGTTGGTCCGCAGAGTCCCGTATTATACCAGAAAAGGCCTCCCAACACCTGCACGGTTTGTTATAAATTAAACAAATCTTTACCACAGCTGAAACTGCGAAGTGTGAAAATCTGGATGTCTGAAAATCTTCCCGACTGGGAGGCGACAGAGAGGCAGCGATGGTGGCGTCCCGCCGCTCAGCAGCTCCTGTGGAGGTGACCTTCAGGGCTGTGGTTGTTCTGTGCAGGTCCACAGTGTCGCTGTGGGAAACTGAGCCGGAGCTGGAGCTGAAAACCAGGCCTGTAGTGCTCAGGAAACCCTCCCAGGAGGAACGGAGAAATATAAATCCATCAGCAGGCACTCCAGGCAAAAATAGCTTTTATTTTTCCTTGTCAGGTTGTTTCTTTGGCCAGTGTGAAGGAAAATAGGAAATGTATAGCTGTTAATCCTGATAGCATGAAGCTGCTATTCTGAAGGCTAGCACGGTTCATTGCAAGTTAGCTAGGTTTATTTTACTTCTATTTAGCCAGTTCTTAAAGTCACGGGGGGCTGGATGAATTCAAAATCAAAATTCGATTGATTAAAATTCAGAAACACTGTGCTTTTTTTGGGGGGGGGTTGAGGATTTAGGGCTTCTTGACGAATGATTGTACCAACTGAGTTTAGCTAGTTAGCCTAGCTGACCCTAGACCAAATATGGCAGACTATAACATACCATACAAGCCTTTACCTAAACGTAAATATCTATAATTACTAACCTTAAATCCAAACTCTGCATTTCTATGGAGCTAAACCCGTCCATCTACCCTACAATTACTACTGTTAGCAGTCCGTAAACAAGATGTTAGCAAGTTAGCTGGGTTTGACTACAGTTAAAGAGGGACTGGATGAATTTAGCTAGTTAGCCTAGCTGACCCAAGAGCAAATGGTAGACCATAACATGTAAACCATACAGACCTGTACTGAACTTAAACACCTTTATTTACTAACCTTAAATCTAAACTCAACCTTCTCTATGGGGCTAAGCAGCTCATCCTAAATTCTTATTAGCCATGTAGCTATTAGCCATATTAGCTGTGTACAGCTATCAAGGCAAGCTAGTTAACATGGCTAACCTTCTTAATTTCTGAGTGTGTTGTTCCAATTTATTTACTAGTTGATTAACTTACTAACTAAACAAACTTACCAAAGCCTAAAATTCAGGTATGATGGCACAGTGGAGTCTTAAAACACAAAAAGCAGGTTTAATTAATATTAATGATGCATCTGTTCAATGAACCATTAGCATCCACAAAACCGTTGTCCTGTTGGAACAAATACACCTAATTAAGTAATTAAGTAATTATCAGTCACAGCTGTGTTTGATTAATTAAAATGTCTGCTGAGCTGTCATTTTGTGCCTTGCAAAAAAACAAGTTTGCACCAGAACAATAAACAGCGGTACTATTTTCATAAATAAAGTTAAGTTTGTTTTGGTTGCAGAGTTTGACTCCAAATTTGAGATGTAAAGCAACATTTTTTATTTCTGTTTTATTCCATTCATTACCACCTGTTAGCTCCAGGCTAACCCAACAAAGCACTGAGTATGTACGAATGCATGAAACACAAGATATGTGATTAGTTACAAATCCAAATCAGACTGAAACCCAGAAGACATTGTTGTGACAATGACAAGTTTATCACGTTAGCAAAGCTTCGCTCGTATAATTTCACTGTTATTTTGAACTCGTCCAGCTGCTGACAAAAGTCCTGGATAGTGTTGATATTGTCTTTTCCCATGATCCTCTTGGCAACATCCCGCCGTAGGCCCGACGTGACAAAAAAATCTTGAAAGAACACAAAGGCACAAAGAGGCGGAGGGCGCGGCGGCAGAGGCTGCTGGTCTCTGGGCCCGACAGAGGACTCGGCTTCGCCATTGCAGCCGGGCCACTCCAATTCTGAGCGAATGCTAATGAGATTGCTCTGATCCCTCCGGTGCTTCCCATGTTTTCAACACCTTCAAGGACCACATGGTGCTCGCAGCATAAAGACAACTAAATGAGAAATCTGAACGTTTTTTTGTGACGCCGGGGGCCTCTTCGCTTTTCAACCTGGCCGCCCATTCAGTACACCTCCCCCCTGAAAAAAAAAAAAAAAGATAAGAAAGAGAGTGCTACAGGGGGTGTGGATGAGTAAACTTTTCAGGAAAATGGCATATTTGCGAACCTGAAGTAATAATCAATTTATGGCCACGCAAGGGCGAAGCCTTTGACGCAGGAAGAATCGCGGGTTGGGGAAATTGAAAAGGGTGAGGGAAGGAAGGAGGGGGGGAGGGAGATGCTCAAATTTGGAGGCTGTTTCTCACAAACCGCTGTAATGAGATCACTAACATCTTGAGCCGGCCTCCACTATAGCCGCCAAACAACAGGCTCCCAGATGAAAGGTGAATGGGCCTAGGTTCCCGCTGGCTGGTTCAGAAGCACTTTAATAGCACAGCGCCCTATGAAAGGTTCCTGGGCAGTAGCTCATATTAGCGGCGAAGCACACTGCTTAATAGGATGATGCCTTTTGGCTTTTGTCATGAGATGATTAAGGGCTTCGTTGTCACCGGTGCCTGTTGAGCACAAGGCACTAGAATCCACTCGGCCGGGCTTTATTGTCTGAGTCTATGTGGTAGGAAAAAGAGGGGGTGGCTTTTGATGAAAACACCTCTCAGGGATCTATCAGGTGAGCTCTGCTTTGGAGTCTTCAAAATATCTCAAGTGCTTTGTTTTCCTCTAAAGACCCTTGAATTTGTCATCGTTTCCAGACAAAGACAAACAGGGCACAAGAGATGAAACTCGCCGATAATGATCCTCGAATAAAGACAATATGTACACATGTCTGTAATTAATTTACCTTGTTATAGCAGGTAGATTCGTTTTTTTAATATTAAAAGCTTTAAAAGGCAACAAAATTAAACCTCAACCTTTTATTGAATCTAAAAATCGTATTTTCTGTGTCTTGTTCTAAGATATCGACCCTCACAAAAAGGGAACAAGTGGAGTTACATAACAAGCCAGATCGTTTTCTTCCTTTACGAGAGATTTATGAGGCTAAATCGCTTGGTTTTTTGTTTGTTTTTTTTCTGCAGCGTTTCTACAAATCTCAACACGCTCAGCCAATCGAAAACGTTTCTGTCAGGTTTAGCAACAATCCCCAGGCAAAAAAACCACCAACGAAAAGGCGTTAAATGAGAAAATAAGAGCGAGATAGTGTCGTACAATCAGAGAGAAGGTGATCGAGCAGGATGAATGTTGGCCAGATTGACGTTAAACACAGAATGCACTATGTCCATTTTTTTTTTTTGCAATCAATGCAGGTCCTTTCAATCAGGAGAGCTTTATACTCGGGATTAGTTTTGGTGACTTAAGAAGCTAGACTACCTCCGTACCCCCACCATCTGCAACTGCCACCCCCCTCCTCTCACAAAAATAGCACAAGGATACTGCCAGCCTTTTCACTCCCTCCCTAACAAGGCAGCTCCAAAGCACAGGCCCACTCCAAGTAATTAAATCAATCCCTTTGTGTTCCCCAATATTCCCCTTCAGTGGGTGACTGCCCAAGATCTGATTATGGCTCTTCATGCATATTCAGGCTGAAGCTACAACTTGTCTAAAACAACCTCTTTACTTTTAATACTCGCGTCACGAGCAGCCAACATGCACCGATTTCCTCTTTTTTCTTCGTTATAACCCCCTAAACTTTTACATATATCCTCACCACCACCACCACCAGACGTACGCTTTGCAGGGGCTGTGAAATGAGGAGCGGTCACTGAACTCTGGAGGCTCAGGCATATTTAAGAGAAAGCCGTAAGATGAGGAGAAGTTAGGGTCAGAGCCCGAAAGACAAATTGGATTAGCAAGTATTGGATTAAAGGTAAAACGGAGGGATAACAAACAAGAAAAGCTGCCTGTGATCACAGGGTTTAATATATTTCTTTTCCTCTCCGATCCCTTTCTTCTCTCCTCCCCCCGTCCTCCCTCCCTTTTTCTTTCTTTCTTTCTTTTCGAGTAAAGATCCCAGGCTTAAGACAGACTTATTAAAACTGGGATTAATTTGTAATGCTCCCCTAACCCTCGGGGTCAACCAAAGATTTGTTATCTAAAGCAAACAGGAAAAAATGTACTATAACAACACAACAAGGGCTTTAAATCCGTGTCTGTGGGGCTTCTGGGAGATTTTAGCTTTGTACCAAAGGTGTTATCCCTGAGATATTTATTTGAGCAGGTGAAGAAAACCCTCTTAGGACAATCTGGATGTGGGTAAATATAATAATTGTGCTCAATTGCTGCAGTTATGGAGCTGTTTCCTGCTTAAAAAACCAACAATAAACTGAGGTAAATGCTAAAAAATGGCCAGTAAATTGAGATGAAGTGACATCTGTGATCTTGGTAACAAAAAAAGACGAGAAACAAATACACTCCTCTTCCTTTATTCAGAAAATGTCCTGTTTTTAATCAGCGGATGATGAGAGGTAACAGTGTTGAGAGAGAGCAGGCCACTCTCATTAGCCTTATCTTTTTAATGTAGCACTGACTCAGATTGTGATCTTAATCTTATTTGGTTATGGAGGCTTCGTCGCTCCCGACAAGCACAAAGACCTTTCTTTTTTTTCTTTTTTTTTTTTGTGGTGGGGGGGGGGGGGGGAATCTGAAAAAAAAGAAAAAAAAAGCGCCTTGTTGTCTGCGATGGCTTTTGGGTTTGTTCCTCGGGGTCGCGATTCGAGGGGTCGAGTTGACCGAGCGGCCTTAAATCTCTTGGCCGGTCGCCCGTTCCTGTTTTGTTCCATAAAAACTCCAGTCTTTGTTTCCAACCCTTCGCTCGCTCTTATTTCTCCACCGAGCTTAAAGTCGTGTTGTTACAGGGTCATTGGCCGGGACAGGAATTTAATAAAATATGATACATCTGTCTTTAAATATCAGCTGTAAAATATGATGAATGTATCATCTTAAAACACATGAGAGTTTTTTATTTTACAGTTTTAATCAAACAAACTCCATCTGCAGACAATGAAAGCTCTGGAAAAGCTAGTAAGTGGACCTTGAGTTCATGGGGTTTTTTGTCAAATCCTCTGTTTTTTTTTTGCACTTTTGTTGAATTTATTTCATCTTTCTGTCTACATGCAGAATTTTTGGCTTGAAATCATCAATTTAAAGCACAGACATGGTGCAACGCGATAAAACCTGTCATGATATTTTAGTTTATAAGAGTCACAGGAGAAAAACCTGAGAGGAAACACTTATTATTATTTATTTGATTTAAATGCTAAATAATGGTAGAAAACACTGCATAAATAGAACATGACTCGGGAGCACAGCAACCACAGCAAGTTGTGTGTCTGCATTAATTTAATTAATAAACTTAGACCCAGGCTCCACCTGTAAAATCTAAATCTGGATTCTGCAGCTAAATTTCACACCAGAATCACTGAATTTGTTTTCAATTTCATCAACAACACACTGTCTCCATCCTGGGATTGTGCTGCTACGCAACACCAAAAAGAAAAATGATAAATCTCTGTTTTATTTTGCAGCGTACAACACAATTCACTCAGATATTTGGTCAAACAGACCATTCTTCAGTGTTACATTTTTCTTCTTTTTTTTTTTACGCCTACTTGCACCATTTTTTAAATTCTTGGTTTTTACAGTATCTGCATAAGGAAAGATTGTGGTTATGGCAAATAAATTATAGCTGAGGCACACTTAGGGTTAATGTCTGTGTACTGTACATGTCATTTTCTGCCCCTAACGATCTCTCAAGTTTAATGAGTTTGTGAAGTAGTGTTGGATCATGGGAGTTGTTGTCTTCGCCACCCGGATTCCTTCAGTGTGAATCGTTCAGGAGGTTTTTACCAGGAGCTGAATTCTCCTCAGAGGTCTCCTCCTCTTCAGAACAAACAGACCAGCTGATTAAAACCAGTTAAAACACTGAATTAAGCTGTTTGATGTTAAAAATCAGTGTTTTTCTGATGTAGTTTGGCAGAGCTGAGCTGCTGCTAACGTTAGCTCAGCTTGTTTCTCTGATAACTTCAGATCCAGACGTCTGACGACTCAAATAAAGTTAAAATATCTTTTTAAAAAATATGTCTTAAAACTGGATAAAAAGTCAGTTTTGATGCTGGAAACATCAGGATAATTTAAGAAGACAACTCAACAAAATAAGCTCATAGTTCCAGTCGTTTTTAGACATTTTTTAATGCAGAAAAGTTACGTATTGTGCCTTTAATAGAAAAAACAGTCCCTTAGATGAGTCAGACACTCATCCACCACACCATTAGTTTCTGCATCACTTCATAAGTGACAGCACCACTTCCACTGAGCTCTTAATGTCGACTCAGGACATTAATCATGAGCCGTGGAATCACTCAGTGTGGCTGTAACTCATTCAGATTCTGGACCGGCACAGGTGTCATCCGTCCACCTGGGTGGTTGAGCGTTAAACCTGAGCTCCGGGTCCACATTGTTCTACAGTGGACGCTCTTCGACAGTCCTGAAGTGCTTCACAAAAACCTCTTTACAGTGAAGAATCTGCCCTCAGATCCACATCAGTCCTCCAAAGGAAGCCGGTGTGTTGAAGCACTCTCCTGTGTATATAAACGTGTCAGGCAGCGTCCGCTTGACTTCACCTGCCCCCGTGTGAGGTCTGTAATCGAATCTGTAACCCGACAAAGAGAATCCTACATCTGTGTATTGCTATGGGTATTGTTCTTTCAGTCGCTGGTGTTTTCTGGTTAATAGTGATTTGGCTGAAGGCCCGGCGCTGCCAGTCACCGAGATACAAACTGAATTCTTCTCTCAGTCACTCAGACTCATATTTCTGTCTGTGCATGCACACATTCCTGCAGGACTGTTTGTGCCAACGCAGATATTTCAGTTTTAATTGTCTCACAACATCAGATGTGAGTACTCTGATTACTTTTTTGGTTGAAATCAGTAACATAACGTGCTAGATTTGCAATTCAAGTTGTTAGTTATGTTTTCAAATAAGCAATGTTACTGTTACAAAAAAAACTAAACACATTCGCAGTCAGTTTCTTTCCTACAGCTAGTGAACTAGTGGAAGATATCCCATCCTACAAACAGGAGTTAAATCGAAGGTTGCAGATGTTAACTCCTAACTAACGCTAAATAAAAATTCCTGTTTTTTAAAAATCTTTGTTAGTGTCAAATATACTTTTGGAGTCACATGAAAGCAACAAACAAAAAACAGGAATGTTAACTTTGCTGAAAAGTGAAAATACGTCTGTTTTGTACGTTGAGTCTTTAATCACATGGGAGTTTTTGGAAATCTCATGGTTTTTCCCCCTGTCCCTGAATGCAACGCCTGCATTTTTTCTCCTTTAAGAACAGCCAATCAGAGCTTTGTACGCAGGAACATCATGCTGCTTCGTGCCTAGCTAGCTAGCTAGCTACGTGGTTACGTCCAAGGAAAACAGCGACAGAGGAACGATCAGTGTAGTTGTACACAACATTTTATGCCGATTTAAAGAAATAAGAACTCTTAAATCAACTTTTTTCTGTGACGCTAACATGGCTGATTGTTGGCCTTTAGCCTGATTTGTCTGTTTAGTTTGACCGTGTTGTTGTGGATCACAGGGATAAAAACAGCATCTAATTATTAAACGTGTGTGGGTGGCCTCGCTGAGAGTGAATTCTTAAATAATGTGATTTCTATTTTAGGGAGTTTCTCCTTTTTAAAAAAAGCTTGTTGACCTCAACAAGAAGAAAAAAGGTGACTCGTCCTCTAACGGCGTGAATCGGCCTCGTTTCACCCCCCCCCCCGCCACAGAAAGCGTGATCAATGTCTCTCACGTCCATTTTCTATTGGTAATCCTCCACAAATTGCCCCTCCGTTGGAGTTTGTGTATCAGCTGTTTGCACTGGATTAATGCGAGTCACTGGTGGCAAGTGTTCAAATCAATGTTTATTAATGGTTTCTTTAAGTGTTTAAAGATTAAGTCATTAACATATTGATGAAGTTTTTTCACGAAGTTGCCCAGGGAGAGAGAAAAGGAGCTGGAGCTGGAGAGGGGTTTCGACAAGCTGCTGAACCGTCGCCAGCCGCCGAAAAAACAAGAGGCTGAGCAGGAAGAAGCAGAGCTCAGAGGAAGAACCACTCACAGATGCAAAGTTTCCTCTGGTTATTAAACTGTGGCTGCATCCGGAGAAACGCTGATATTTACCGAAAGAAATTCACGTGTGAAAATGTGAATTATTCGATGATGATGAGTCGGCGAAAAGCGTTTTATTTTTAATTGTGTTCTCGTTGGGATGAGGTGCAGTCGACTCAGATTGATTTTACCATTCAGCGGCGACCCACTGCAGCCCTTTGGCTCGCCATGATAATTCCCTCTCTCACCTGATAAGGTACCTGATCCATAATAAATCAATTCTAATTAGTTTTATGTTTGGAGGGAGGAGGTGCAGGGGGAGCTGTGCTTTGCTGCCTCCTCCCATCATCCTCAGTTGTTTTCAGCCGCCAGTCATCTAAACACCTGATATCAGTTAATCTCCTGATTATTAACTGCGGATTATTGATGTGAGGGAAGCGGCTGTATTCGGCGCTGCCTCATGAATCAAGGACACGCAGGTTTTGTTTCCTCTCTTTGTTTTTAGGCTGGTTGGTGTTTCTGAGGAGGAGGGGTGGAGGTGGTCGAACATGTCCTCAAACTTCTCCTGATAAAGGTTTTCCTGCCAGCCTGAAGAGTAAAGTGATGGGATCTAAATAGGGTTTAGCCAGTGGCCGTCTCTCTGCAGAACATTTTATCAGTTAATGTTCAGTCACAGGTAAAGACATCGTCTCCTGTCTGAAAAGTCCCAAGTTTGTGTCCGATTTCTAGAAAACGTAACAGCTTCAGGGTCATTTTAATGCTTCACAGACTTGTAACAGCTCTCCCATCTGAACACCTGTTGTTTCTCTGTGTAACTTTGTTTTTCAGGTTTGATCTCCCTCTAACTGAGTGATAGTCAGCAGCTTAAACTGCTGGAATCAGGCCCAGAGAGTTCAGACTGATGCTGAACTGTAGATCAGTTAAAAAGTCATTAAAAACCAGCGTTCATCTCTGATATCCAGGAAACTGACGCAAATATCAAGAGTTAGAAACAGAGTTTGGTGTGTCTAGGTTTCCTTCAGTGTCAGGTCTCCTCTTCAAAACAAACAGAGCAGCTGATTAAATCCAGTAAAAACACTGAATAAAGCTGGTTCATGTTAAAAGTCAGTGTTTCTCTGATGCTGTTCGGTGAAGCAGAGCTGCAGCTAACGTCTGTTTCTCTGATAACTGCTCAAAATATACATTTAAAAACAACCAAAATCTATAAAATCTATATTAAAAATGAGCATTAAAACTGAAAACACACAACTGACGCATCGACCAAATGAAACAAACTATTATCTTGATTAAAATTACAGATTCCTCTGTTTATAACATAGATCTAGTTGTTTTAAATCAATAATCTCCCGTTCCTCTGCTTTGTTTAGTCGTTTACTGTGAATATTGGTGATTTAATTAATGATTAGTACTTTAAAAATTACTGATATTAAAAAAAGTAACTCGTTGCGTTAGTTACCTACTAGGAAAAGTAACTCAGAGTACTTTTGTGTTATCATTGGAGTGACCGCTTTATCCGAACTAACTAGCGCTAACAGTGTGGAGCTGTTAGCTGTTAGCTTAGCTTGTAGCTGCTTCTTTACATCTGAAGTAGAGTTCTTCACAGCGGGCAGACACCTATCACCCGGACACAGTTTGCATTTCACTGTGTTGTTGTTTTTTTTAACCCACAAATTCAAAATAATGCGAATATTTCCACAACGTACGTGCTAGCATCTTGCTAGCTGAGCTACATCTGCGCACTGGATGGAAAACCTTCCACTAGTAGGCTAGCAGTAGGAAAGAAACAGACTATGTTGTTTTCTTTTTGTTGTAACACTACTATGTTACTTATGTCAACAGAAAAGTAATTAGAGTACTCAACAACCCCTAACGCTGAGGCTAACTCATTCAACAGAGCAGCCAAAGTGAGATGAAGATCAGCTTCTTAAACAAAGTGAAACTTTAACCTGCTTTATTTTTTATTTGTCAGGATGTTTCAGTCTCAAATAAAAGTGGTGGACCGGCCAAAAGTGCTTTATTTAAAGAGACTAATAAATCTTAATTAAGGTTTGTTTTATTGAATTTGACGAATAAATCTCATTTTTGACATTTACTTCAGGAGGATTTAAACTATTTAAAGCGTTTGAAACATATTAAAAACAGCCCATTTCCACCAAAAACTGAGCTATGTGGAAAGAATTTTAAGAACAAAAATAAATAAATCAACACAATGCCAAGAAGCAAACACGATTTGACCCCCATCCCCCCCTGAGGAGGAGCGAGGCCGAGTTGTGATTCCCCAGTTAACAATGTGCCACCGTACCTCATCCCAGCCATTGATTTCTCCACCATTTATTTCTGTTTTGGTTCATGCTTGTGGGTCTCTGTATTTGAAAGTTGATGCTCCTCACTAAAAGACGGATTCATGCATAGACTCCGCTACTTTTGTAGTCTGTGGCGGTTTTATATGATAAGCTTTTTTAGACGTTCAAAATCAATATGTAATCCTGTGCAGGGGCTTATCCCCAGGACTGGGCCATTTGTGAGGGTCTTTGAGCTTTGTTACAGGTCTTCTGGCAGCTCTGTGCTGCAGATTGATTAGCCGCACTGCCAGAATCCTATCAAATGGCCGGCTCTGATGATGGAGCAAACTCTCTCACTGCCTCTAGTTGACTGGACCTGGAGATAAGGCTGGATGGCAATTCCTCACCTCCCTCCCCTCCCCTCCCGAGCACTGAGGGGCAGGGAGGGAGCGCTGGTTTCTGCCCTCTGCTCCTCTGTGGATCAGGAGCTGTTTGGGAGGTTCACATTTAAAGACGTTTAGCCGAGGGACAGTTACAGCAGAGAAATACTATGAGAAACGATGAAATGTAATAATTTAACTCCACAACAGCTCCTAATGTTGGTGATTCATTTCTCGTTGCGTTCTCCGCTGGTAGTCAAGACTGGAAGGGGTCACGTGATCAGAGCTTGACAAATCAGGGATGGATATGTCATGACTGATAAGAACCAATCAGGAAACGAGCGTCACGGTTTCCGTCATCATTTCCAAAAGTCTCCGTTTCTTCCCGTCCAGACTAAAACAAAACCCCAGAGTTTTCAAACTAAAACGAGGTCAGCAGTGTTTACAAAAGTCTATGCTTTAGGGAGGAAGTAGGTTAGCATGTTAGCATGTTAGCACTTCCTGTTCCCTCGTCCCAAAGTCAGTGTGTTTCACAAATGTTCAGCCAGGTTCAGGCCTTTAAACACAAGTCAAGATATTTTCTGTTTTATTTCCAAATAAATGGTCAGTAACTCTAATTCCTGATGTTTGAAGCTTTTACGTGTCTTAAAAAAGTCGGTTGCTAACGAGTGTCTAAATGAGACTACGATAGCTTTAAGTTTTAAGTGCAGCTGAGGCTGTATGTATGTATGTAAGTGGATCACCTGAGTCATTAAAGGATAACTCTGGTGTTTTTGAACCTGAGCCCTATTCCCCATGTTTTTGGGTGTAAATGACTGATAGGAAAAGTATTGGATCCAGTTTAATGGGCAGTAAAAGTACGTCCACTAAAGTTCTTATTTTTGTCACTGAGAGGTTCAGATTGTTCTTCTCAGTGTCTGACAACATGATGATAGGATTCCTACAGAGACAGAGCTTTTTATTAAAGAGGAAGATCCTTTTAGTTTGACCAGAAAAATCTATTTTTGTCTATACCATACTCCATTGACAAAAACAGGAATTTAACCCCAGGAGAACACAGGAGCTGCTGGAATACCACTGCCTCCATCTGTTAGTGTGTTTGTGGTACTTTTACTTAATGTAAAGATTACTTCTCCCACCACTGAAAGTCACACAGTAACACAAACACACTAACAGATGGAGGCAGTGGCCCAGTGCCCCAGTAAAATTCCTGTTTTTACTGTAATGGAGTCTGGTAGTGATACAGAGATGTCTCTGTTAAACTAAAAGGATCTTCCTTTAATAAAAAACTTCACCTCAAAATAAGAAAGAAAACTTTTACTTTCATACAGTGCTTTAAATTCATTTATTTTCTTTTCCTTTTTTAAATGTTTCATTTCCAAGACATCTGGAAAATGCTTTATCGCCCAATATTTTAGTACAGGGAGGTGACGGGGAACAGAACTAGTAAGATCTTACAGCTCTGCCAGCTACTACATGGTTACCGCTGCTACGCATTGTTAGAGATATCTGAATGAGCTGGCCATGCAAGTTTTAACGTGATTGCCCGAGGGGCAGCAGAGTGAAAGAGCTAAGAACAGAGCTAGGGAGAGGGAGGGGAGGAGGGGTAATCCAAAGGATTGGGTTACCCCCCACACACACACCACCACCACCACCACCCCACACACACATCTGGCACCCCTCCACACACACTTCTGTGTTTCAGGGGGGTGATGGGTACTGGATGGGGCTGCTGGTTTCACCTGGTGTCTGATTTCTCCCCCCCCTCCCTCCTCCTCAATTTCTCTTCTTCTTCATATTGTTTGCCTTCCCAATGAGAGAGGCGGGACCATAGGGAGCTGTGATTGACAGCTACACCCTCTCGGAGCCCTCGCCGTGTCTCCGTGAGGACCTACCGTACCCGACGGCCGGACGCCACGAGTCGCCTCGCTTCCTGTTTCGGCTGCGGGTCTTCAGGTGTCCTGTCAGTGTCCTGTCAGGTGTCCGTCAGTCAGAGCAGCTGTTATAATCCTACTTCGACACACAAGGTGAGTTTCACAAATCAGACCAAAATACACCAGCTGAGACGCTCTCCCTCCTCAGTGATAGAGTTTCATGCTGTTTGCTCATGAAAACACTGCAGACATTTTAAACCATATATTATTATTAGTGAACGACTGAAGGCAATAATGCTATTTAAATTGTAACTTTTCTGACGGGTGAGTTCAGTCTAATTAAGAAGACAAATTCTACATTTTTTTTTTCTTGGAGAAGTTGGATGTCTTTTTTCCATTGGAAAAAAAAAGCAGCACACAGCTAATAAACCTGTAGCCGTAACAGGAAGCATCCTCTCTGATACTTACAGGCCTGAGGGCGTCCGATCATCCCAAGACATCCAGAAACATTCTTCAAATCAACGGCGCTGCTCGTGAACTTCTGAACCCGGCCTCATATTGTTTTGTTTAAATCTCGAATTAATTTTAAACAAAGACAAATGTAATTTTATTAAAAAGGCATCTTGCAAAAAATATTGGTGCATTCCAGTTGTCTTTAAAGTCGGAATTTCTGAACGCCTCCTGAAGTTGGATTTCATCTCGGAAATCAGAGTAACCCTGAGGGTAATCTTTCAAGATGGCTGCTACTCACATCACACAGTAGTGAACACTCTGCTAATGTTACAGTTTGTTTCATTAAGTCAGTTTTGTGTTTCGCAATCGAACGACAAATTAAACGTGAATCAAAAATTGTTTTACACGATGAAATTCTTCACTGTGTGTTCTTCAGGTGGAGTCCATATTGTTTTGACTCAACAACAAAGGCTTCTCTGCCCATGTTTCTCCCACTCTTAACTCGAGGTGACGCCGCCTATAATTTGTACTATGTTACAAATGTCATAGCCTCGTTATGTCGCAGTTTTTTATGGCTCTTTGCACCTCACCGCAATGAATCGTACTCAATCTGAATACAGCCACATTCATATTCAGATGGATTTACCACTGCAGTGGCTATATTTGTTGGATTTTGCAAAATATCAGATGTAGTTGATTCTGTTTAGTTTCACAAGAGGAAAATCTCTAGTTCATATCCACTTACTAGCTCCATTAGCTTTTTAAAGGTACAAGTTGTTGTCATTATGTCATTAAAACTACACGCCAGTCAGATACAGTTTACTCTCTTGTATTTCAAATATAAGAGGTTGTGCCTTTTGTTTGAGTCAAGTGTTTGTCCGATTGGTACTCCAGTTATTCTCCTCCTCTCTCAGGCAGTCAGCAGCAGCCAGTGAGACGACGAGGACGAGCTGAGTTATCTGCTCTGGTCCGCTCAGCCAAGTTCATCGCAACCAGATGGTGAATGCAGAGGAAGAACGAGGCTAGTCTAACAGTTGATTTAAAGGGTTGATCACATTACGCGAAGCTGCAAAACCTCCACTGTTTTATTGTGGATTTCACCAGTTCTGCTCGAGGTTTCTAATAACAGCAGAGGAAAAACGTTTGTTCATGGTGGAACTGTTGGGTCTCTAACAATAAGATAAAGAGTTCGATCCAGATTCGTTTCAGGCGAAAAGAGCCCTGAGATAATCTCTGTTAGACTCATGCTGCACAAATAAAACTGACTTGACTTGACAATCATTACATTTTAGTTGAAGCGACAAGAAGTCAGATTTTCTTCAGTCAAGACAGAATATATTCAAACTGTATTTTTATTTGTTTGTT
Source organism: Lates japonicus (assembly GCA_033238685.1). NCBI lineage: Eukaryota > Metazoa > Chordata > Actinopteri > Centropomidae > Lates > Lates japonicus. The sequence continues at coordinate 263,178 of BRZM01000126.1, read as the reverse complement.
TCACTTTTAGCAAAGAAAATGATGTAATTAATATAAATCTAAAGTGGTGCAGTGATGATGTGTTTCTGTAGTCCAGTCCTGAAGTCAGCATCAGCCTGGTTCCTCCACAAGAAGCCAATGGGATTTTTTTCATTGTGTTTGATATTCCAGAAAATAAACTGTGAGCAACTAAAGTTTCTGACTTCCAGGTTTAGTTGATCAGAGTTAACTACAGATGAACACCACTGTCTGATGTTTGAAGCCCAAATCCAATCTCCAGAAGTAAAAAGCTAATGTTAGGCCATAAACCAACTACACCACGCAGGTCATACGATCAACGCTCCACCACTAAGCTTCTCCAACTGTCATTTACTTGTATTTCTGAGCTCTTCTACAAAAGCCTTTCTTCTTAGAAAGTTAGTGATAGTTTGAGAGCGTAGAAACACAATGAGGCTGTAAGTGTGGACTGGTGAGTAGATGGGTTTTCATGTTAACGCCCCATAACCTCTGTAGTCTCATTTAGACACTCGTTAGCAACCGCTTTTTAAGACACGAAAAAGCTTCAAACATCAGAGGGGATTTACTGACCCATTTATGTCGTGGAGAATAAAACCTGAAAATGTCTTGAGCTTGTGTTAAAACCCACAGGACCTTATTTCAGACATTTAACATCTGACTTTAGGAACTTATTTCCAGTTTTCAGACTTGTTCCTGCAGCAGTCTTTACTCCTTGTGGCTTCGTTCTGAGTCAGGTGACACATGTGGCATTACCCATAAGTCCCTGCTCTCCCTGACCAGGGGTTTACCTCCGGAGTTTGTGATGTTTACATGTAAAAATCATCCTGCACAGCTCTGCATCCTGTCAGGTGTTAAACCTTTAGAGGTAAATTAGGAGATGGAACACCTGTGAGCTGAAAAATCAGAAACATGTCATTCAATTTCACCAGACGATTTTTTTAAAAGCTTTTTAGAGTCTGTGCCGACATTTAAAAAAAAAATAATTGGGGGAAGATGAAGAAGAGACATTTTTAAAAATATAGTTTTCTTTTCATTGTTTTAAAATAAAACAAAAAACAACATTTTGTTAAAGAAAACCATCTTGATTTTGTTGTGACCAAATGTGTCGGGAATTTTTTAATTCTAGTGGTTTTTAATGAGGATGTCTTTAATGATGTTTACCACAGTTTAAGTTTTATTTATTTTATTTCAGCTGTTGTAAAATCATTTACTACAAAGATAATCAACTATTACACTTTGCTTTAAATAACAAATTTCTGATCTTTTAGAGGAAAAAGTTCAGATTATAAATGTAAATAAAACAGGTAGATTTGACCTCAGGTTAAAACTGCATTTAAAAGCTACTTTTAAAATCAATGATATTTAAAATTGCATCAGTGGTTTAAAAATAACAGGTGGTTCTTGAGTTAACATGGAGCTGTTACATAACCACATTGAGGCTTATTTCCATTTCTACGTCACCGACCTGTCAAATTCTAATGTCTCCCAGAAAGATTTCAACCATGATTACTTTTTAAACGCTGCAGCTTTTTAAAACCAGTTTCAGCTTTTACTGTCAGCAGAAATCCTCCAACCAATCTTGAGAGCATCAGCTCAACATTTCTATTTGTTTTAATTTTAAACCACAGCTGCACTTTATCAGTTTGTCATCACAAAGATCTGAAGTTATAAACACAAACACACCCTCCAGGAAGAGTTTCAGTGATGATAAAGTGTTTTATCAGCTTTTAAAATACTTTAGTTTATTCATTTAGCTAGCAAACACTTAAATGCTGAGGTTTTTCTTACCTGAGTTTCCCTCCTTCCTCCCTCGCTGTGCTGCTCCATGTGTTTTCCTCTGTCCCAGCTTCACCTGCTCAGCCTGCAGCCAAACTCACCGCTGTCAGCTGATTTGGGGTGCTGCCTGCCTTGGTCTCAGTCTGCAGGCTCCCTCTCTCCTCTGTTTATATAAAGTGTGATGGGTGTGCAGCAGCAGCAGCAGCAGCAGCCTCCTCCATGGATTTTATGCACATCATGCTTTAATAAGCCTCTCCAAAAAAAACTTAACCCCACCGCCTCCTCCACACACACACACACACACAAACACACACACCTCTTTAGGCTGCTGATCCCTGATTTACGGGCTTAGTAATAAGAAAATACTCCTGCAATTTGGGATTAGACCCAAAACCTCTTCACAACAACAATGACTCCAGCCCATTTGATACTTTGATACTTGTGATCAATCACCGTCTTGTTGCCGCCGGCCGCGGCTAATTTCAGGGACACGCGGAGGAAACGATATGACAAAGATTTTTCAGTTTATTTATGTTATTTTCTGTTTTTAAATTTTAATTATATGATTATTTTATTTTTACCTCACAGGGCCGCTATAATGTTATTAGATTTTGTGCTGGAAAAGCCTGCACGTGATTTTAACCAGTTATTTATTTGTTTATTTATAAATACGCTATTTATTTTTATGTTTACTTTGAGGGTTTCGTATTCACGTAACATAAAGGCGTTTTTACCGCAAATAGTGGTCTTAGAGAAGACGTGTTTATTTCATTTATAGGTATAATAATTTACAACAGCATCATCCTGCGCCGCTGCAATTGAAGCCTCAGTATTTATTTATTTTCTTTTTCTTATTTTCTGAAACCTCTCGGAGTGAATGAGGGATGAAAAACACACCTCGTATCACTCGAGGAAGAATTGTGAAATATGTTCGCGGTAATATTTAGACTGAAACAAGATATGTTGTGGCCTTTACAGCAGCTCGAAGCTGTTTAGCTGCAAAATGGAAAAGGTTTATTTTGTGGCGCTGAGTGACATTTTATGGGTCTGCTTCTGCTTGAAATAGCTACAACAGTTATTGCTAACAAAAGCAAAATAAAAAACACAAATGTGTATTTTTAATTAAATTTATCCTTCTGTAAAGGTTAAAAACAGAGACACGTGGTTCAGCTGTTGTTATAATTAAATATTAATATTATTCAACATAAACACCTTAACACTTATTAATTACACTTTAATATTTTTTATCTTCGCTGTAAAACGATCGTGTGAGTCGTTAATTCTCGGAACCAACTTTCTGACCCAACCACCTGTGTCACGTGACATATACCTTTTCTTTAAAGGGTGTTTTCGTTTCTGTTTCGGGCGGGGTGGGCGGTGGGGGGTACGGGTCCCCGCGCGGTTCGATTGGTCGCCCGCGTGGGCCCCAGAACTCCTCTTGCCGCGATTGCCCATGGCTCAGACCCGCGTGCTTTCCTGACTCATAGAGGCGGCGGGGCCCCGGAGACGAAGCATCAATTGTCCGTCAACACCGCTGGCCGGAGAGAGCGCGCGAGAGCGAGAGTGAACTCTTTTTTCTCCTCACACACACACACACACACCGCTCCGTTGTTTTATTTCTTTCTTTCTTTTTTTTTAATTTCACGGTGAAATGTCTGTTTGAGAACTGACGAACAGGTGAGAGCCGCACGCGGAGCTGAAGACGATCACCTGTCTCCATGTGGATATTTCAACCTGAGCTTTGACTTTTAACCGATTTTTTTAAAATCAATTTGAAAACAAGGAGCCAGAAGAAGGTGAGACATCTACCTGATTTATTTTATTTTATTTTATTCCTCAGTGTGTTTTTCCTGCTGAAAAATATTTAGCTCCAAGTTTTTTTTAAATATTTGATCAATGAAAAGTTTTTTATTTCCTAAAATGAAAAAATAAACTTAAAAATAAATCTAACTTTATCCTGTTAAATGTTACATTTAAAATGTAGATTTAAAAATAATCTGCACGTTAAGTCAAAACTTTCTTTATGTAAAATCCGCGCCTTAACAGCTCGTGTTTAACTTTTTATAAATTAGGGGTGGCACCTGGACCTTTTTTTTTTTCCCCAGGTGTGTTTTACGTCCTCATATCTCGGCTCGGCTCGGCTCCAGCCGCCTGCCCCGCCTCTCGCCCGGTCACAGCTCATCTGAATTTTAATGGCGCTCATTTACACACAGTTTGTTTTCAGGCTATTTTTCCTCCCTGCGGTTTATGGAAATAAAGTCCAGTGTGAGCAGCGTTTACCTGCTGAAAGGAGCCCGTGGATTATGGGAACTCTTATTCAAATACATTGTCTCACATCAATTAACGTAACAGGTCATTAAATTAAACTGCAGAAAAACCGCTCGAGTACTTTTCTTTTTAGAAAACATCTGTGATGTTGTTTTAGTCTTTAAATGTAATTATTAATACAGCTGTGGTTTTATTTATTCATTTCATTTATCAGCCAACTGCAGGTTTAACGTTATTAAAGAGTCAGGAAACTGGAATTAATTGATTGAGTTTAGTGAGTTTAATGAGGATTCTTCTTGCAGGAGACCTGATATTAATAAATAAAAACACACACGTGGTTTATTAAAGCGCAGGTTTAAAAATCTATAAACAATTCATTCTTTTTTTAACTGAGAGTAGGAGAGCAGGAGGTGATATAATAATAATATTTATAGAACTGAATTTTATTTTTGAACAGATTAAACTCTGTGTGTGTGTGTGTGTGTGTGTGTGTGAGTGTGAGGTTTGCAGGTGAGAACAGTCATTTAAACTGTGGCCGATTTAATTCACAGAGCTATTGAATTAATTGTGCTGCAACAAGATGAGAGTGATAACAGGCCTGTTGGGGGGTTAAATAAATGGCTGCACGTGTTGTTTTTATTGTTTCACTCTCTGAAGAACAATGAACAGAAATAACTTTAACGTCCTGATTTTTTACTGCTTCACTTTTCATCCATTTGATTTATTATCGTTCAAACTTGTTTTATTCTAAATAAAAACAGCTGCTGCACAAAACTAAATACATCAACACAATATCTCATGTTTTCTCCTTTAACTCATCCAGCTTTTTCTCCTCTCTCTCTAGACTAAAAAATTATAATACAAATAAAAGAAAGAAAGTCTGAGACATTTTGGAATCAGCCAAAATCTAAATACGAAGTGTTTTCATCCAAACAGCAGCAGGATCATTTACATTTTAAAACAGGAATATTTAAAATCTGAAGCTGAATTAAAACTTCAGTTTCTTCAAATCTGTTTCTATGAAGAGGTTGATGTTTTCAGTAAATGAATTCTCATTGTTTTGCTTCCATCACACACCTGCAGCCTGATCACACTCACACTCACAGACCGGGTTTCTGTCTCTTCCAGGAGCCCAACACCGGGAGATCGCAGCCCTCTGTCCGTCCACAGACCGCGGCCTCCCCCTCTCCCTCCCTCTCATCCTCCCCCTCTCCCGCTTCTCTAGCATGATGTCTTATCTCAACAGGCCCTGCATGATGAACGGACTGGGTCGAGCGGGAGCCGCCATGGACCCAAGTGTACTGCCTGTGGGCTACCCTGGCATGCACACCAGACCGGATCACACACACACACTAAAACACAGCATCACAAAATAAAACAGTACTGATCTAGAGTTTCTGACCTGAAACTAAGACTGAACTGATCCTGTGGTTGGATGAGGAGTCTGAAATCTTTCTCTCTGCAGATCCAGAAAATTCACCAACTTGAAAAAGGAAAGAAAATGTTTAGGAAAGTGGAAAATGTCGATTTAGTCTCCGTGCGTGTTTTTTAATAATAATCTGAAGTCTGCGCTGTGTGCGTTTAAGGCCCGTAACTAAAATGTATTTTTATGTTTTTCCCGGTTTTACTCTGAAATGTGTCAAATGTGGCCGTCATTAATTTTCACGATAAACTCCTGAGATATCTGTAGCCCTTAGGAGGACAGAGGCTTTTAAAAAGCTGAAAAAGTGGTGGATAAATGTGAGGAAATAAATGACCGCAGGACGCGTGAACCTGTGCCCTGGATGTTAAAGCCTCCGATCAACACCATTTTATTTCCTTGTCTTTTTGTTTTTGTTTTCCTCCAGCCAACCCGCGGAAGCAGCGCCGAGCGGACCACCTCACCCGGACGCAGCTGGACATCCTGGAGTCGCTGTCGCCAAGACGCGCTACCCGGACATCTTCATGAGGGAGGAGGTATGCTGAATCAACCTGCTGGAGTCCAGAGTGCAGGTCAGACTCTTTACACTCATCTACGAGGAGAAGAAGACGATTGAACGTTTGAAAAGTGTCTGAAAGGAAAGAAGGACCTTTACTCACCTCAGGTTGATTAGATGTAGAAATGAGTGAAAGCAGGAAACAGATCATCTAATGATAACTGCTGATTATTTACTGAACAACACAGTTTTTGGGGTCTCACACCTGAGCCCGGGTTTGACGGCCCTGGTGGTCTCTGTGTCTGTTCTGGTCTCTGGTGTGTCTAGATCAGCCCAGGAGAGTAAAAGAAAGAAAAAAGGTCAATCTGAAGTAGAATCAAGTAGAGACAGGTTCATCAGAGGCCTCTGTGATGAAGTTGTTTTCCTGTTTCTGTTGATTCACCTGTGACAGGTAACTCACCTGTCATCACAGCAGCAGCAGGACGTGCCTTTTAAAGATGATGTTTCTGATTAGTCGTTGTCTGAACATTTTCACAAGAAAAATAAAATGTTCTGCCATACACTGTAAAAATAGGCTTAGTTCAAAGAGACTTAAATTAAATTAAAATAAAATTCTTGTGAAACTAAAACTGGAACTTTTCACAATAAAAGGAGCAGGTTATTTTCTCTGTTGTACTTATTTTCAATGCAGTTTTGCATCATTTTATTTTGAAAATGCGCCTGCTTCAGTCACAAGTAAAACATTTTCATTTAAACACTTTTAGTTTTATTTTCCTCTGCTGTAGTTTTACTAAAAACATTTATCATTTAGTTTGATAAATGTTTGATCGTGTGGCTCGTTCTGTTGTTTTTACCTCATTGTTGTGGCAGAGAAATTATACACTCGTAAAAAAACAACAGAAGAAGAGCAGACGAGAAGATTTAAAGGTTCACAAGAAATCATCCAGACCTGCGGAGAGACTTGTTGTTTGTTGACGAATGAAACCAAAACTGGATGAAAAGTGAAGTGATTTCTGGGGAACTGCTCCTTTAAAGTGTGTAGACTCTGACCAACAGTAAAGGTCAAAGGTCACAGCTCCTCAGTGGGATCATGTGAGAGGGCCGTGACAGTAAAGTGTGTTCAGCTCCTGCTCAGTCAGGTTTTTAGTTTTTTATTTGTGAAAGATGCATGACACGCGGGCGCTGACCTTGACCTCTGCCTCCTCCTCCTCGGTGGTTTTAAGAACAGACGTAGCTAAATGTCGGCAGCAGCAGCAGAGCAGCAGCAGTAGCCCAGCAAGGTGAAGCCCTGAAGAAGAAGTCGCTTCCCGACCAGAGAGCACTGCCCAGAGAGCAGCGGTCGTTCACGCTACCGGGCGTGTGTCCAGCCCTCCCACCACCTCCTCCCTTCCCTCCTCCTCCTCCATCTCCTCTGTCTCTCCGTCTCATGTCCCGGCCCCTCAGCTCCTCCCACTCCGCCACCGCCCTGTGTCGCCCATCTGGAGCCCGCGCCCATCTCCCGCCCTGGCTCCGCGGGCGCTTGCCGACCCCGCCGGGCCGCTGCCCCTGCTACGCGCCCTGCATGCAGCGCCCGTGTCCTCCTCCTCCTCCACCGCCTCCTACCCGTGTCAGACAGCCAGACGGCGGCGGCGGGCAGACGGTCAGGCTACCCAGCCTCCGCCTGGCCTTATCGCGTGACCGCGCTCTGCACTCCGCGCCCATGCACTCCCACCACCACCCGCACCACCCACACCAGCTCACCCCCATGACCGGCGCGGCCCATGTCGGGCACCCACCACCACATCGGCCAGACGTCAGGGCACCACTCACCACCACCACCACCACTGCACCACCACTACCAGGCGTGCGACAGCGCGCCCGCCTCGCCTTCAACTCCAGACTGTCTGATATAAAGAGCAGACGCGGTTTCGCCTGAAGTTAATCTCAACGCCCACCGTTTGGACCACAAAGACCAGGCGCCGTATGCTTCCAGGCGCGTACTCCTCCTCTCTTCTTCACGCCTGCTAAAGAAGCATTCTTCCGCCGCCGGTGGTTTTATTTTGAAGTGATCCTTTAAAACTGATAGTAGAGACGTTTAAAAAGAAAAGTTTATTTAGAGCAAACTGAGGCGACGTGCGAGGACTGGGATTATTTACCCAGAACTCGAGAAACTGGACGATTTACAACTTCTGAAGGCCTTTAAATATGGGAACCTGAGATTAAAAACAAAAGTCAGAAATCAGACTCCAGTGGGCTCCTCTTTAAAACAAACATGATGCTGCTATGATTTTCAGGCTGCTCTGTCTTCATTTTATCTGATTTCCAACTTGAATCTTGTTCAGAAACTCGTCGTCCGCCTGTGGCTGTTGTATTTTTGGAGACTGAATTGGCAGCACTTGTTTATAAGGGTGAGATTTTTTTTTTTTTTTTTGGTTATTTGTTCTTTGCAGAGGAAAAAATAAAATAAAATGTGAATCGACACGCAATGTCAGTATTCGATGGAGATTTGAGAGATGTACATTCGTGTCTTTATAATAAAGTCTTGTTAAAAAACACTTGTTATTTCCGTGATTGTACGGGTCAGAACAGTTTAAATCAGCAGCAGGTTTCGATTCAGAAACAAATGTGATTGTTGCTTTTGATGACCATATCTGCACCTGAAGCTCCAGTGTAAACACAGTCTGACGTGTTTGATTAAAGGATCAGTCTCAATAAAAAAACCTGCAACATTTCTCGCAGTGAAATCAGGTTCACGCCTCCTCACGTGAGCTTTAAACCGATGCAGCCAAAAAGTCAGAGTCAGTTTCCTGTTTCCTGTGTTTCAATTTCAGGACTACAGCTACCATTAAATAAACACCCAAACACTACACTACCCATGAGCCTCGGGGCGACTGCTGCAGAGAGGAGAAAAGTTTTCAGCAGCATCATTGTTAACGCCCACCTGACAGAGGTTTAAACTCAGTGGTTGAATGTTTCTCGCTGAAATGCACCATGGGACGAGTTAACGCTCATCTGCAAAACTTTTCATGCAGAACTTTTTGATGAACAGATGTTCATCTTCACGGGCTGATGACTGAACCAGGAGCTGCAGGAGAACTGTGAATCACCGACATATTATCTAGAAAATGTTCTTTAACATCTTTCAACATGTGGCTGAACGTATAAAATGGAGGAAGTTACAGACGCTATGAGACAAGAAAACATCTTTCCATAAATTAAAAGCTGCACAATCCTGAGAGAGCTTGGTTTGTTTGGGCTCATGCCTTGCTCAAGGAGCAGAGCAGGTCCTGATGGTGCAAAATCACAACAGTGTTAAAACAAGTCAAATGAATATCACAGTGAGCAGATTCCAGCTGATCTGACTCGGTGTTTAATCGATTATTCAGCCGACAGGACATTTATAAACTGGATTCATGATCGATAATTCACTGAAGACAAAGGCCCAAACATTTGTCATCATTATTTGGATCAGATGTGTCATCAGTTAAATCATCTGTATCTACAAACAATTGTTTGGTTCTCTGTCCTTAACTTCACCACGGCAGCTGAGATTTAAAACTCCTGTCCTTGTTGGTATAAATGCTGGGGCCGACTGTCCAAACACCAGAGATTAAAACACAGTCAGATCAAACTGTAGAGTTTGGGAAACAGATTTTTAATTAAGATGCTTTAAAGACACACGGTGACTTGTTTCAGCCTGAATTTTCTTTAAAAACAATCAGCTGAACTCCAAGGAGGCTCCTGGATGTGGGATGGCAGAATGTTATCTCTGGTGCCTGAGGAATATCCTCCAGCGAGTCAATAATCAAACTCTCCCTCCTGCAGAGGTGGGACTCGCGTGAGCCCGCAGGTTAGCAACATGTACACTGGCACGCCGTTTGTTTGTCCGTGTCGCCGGTAACGACGACTCATTTGATCCGAGAAAAAGCAAATCACGATTTTAATTAACATCCGTCTCCTCGCTTCCTGGCGCGCCCCTCCAGCAGCTGGACAAACAAGTTTTCTGGTAAATATGGCGCCCACGCCTGTTTGCTCAGCCCAGCCCTGTTACCACCTGCCTCGCAAACACCAGCCAGGATTTACTACACCAGGACAAACTAATTCCATGTGTTCAGGTAGAGAGGACGCCTTCTGAACAGCTGTTCTGGATGTCTTATTACCAACCAGCCTTCGGGCATGAATCTCTATTCTCGCCTTTGGTGACAAAGTGACTGGCTTTTGGCTTTTCAGTCCTGGAAAAAAAAGAAAAGAGAAAACACTTTGACTTCACAGGAGATCAGCCTAGTTTTCTGACAAGGCCAGAGGACATCAAAGTGTCCTCTCAGGGCCTCCTGAAGAAGCAGCTCCACGTCCCAGAATAAAATGAGTCACAGAGGAGGAGGTAGCTTCATGTAATTTGAACAATACAGGAGGCTGGAGGTTTGTGAGACGAGGTAAAACACAAAGAGCTCTTTTCCTTTTCGAACTCTTTTCGCTGGGTCTGGAAAGACAGAGAGAAAAGATGTTAGAGGTAATTTAAGCAACACTTTGACATTTGTTTGCTGTTAAACATAGTCGCTTCTGATGCTCCCTGCTGTGAGCACACAGGACTGATCAGATGCAGCAGGTGGCTCATGGGTCACCTGTGTGTTACCTGTGGTCACCCAGGTAACATGGTTTGGGAGGCTTTGTGACTGGGGAAATAAATGTCAGCAGTTGACTGCACCAAACTGTCCAATAACTCATTATTGACGTCAGTGATGTGATCACAATCGCAGATCCAGAGCCGTCAGTAGTACATTATTGACGTTTAGTGGATTTAATACCGAGACAGGTTCCAAATTAGCTTTCGTCATTTTACCACAGAAATTAAATTCTAGCATGCATTTAAGGGTTGTGGAGGCTAAATTATCATATAGATACAACAATTATCAAACACCTGGTAAAACTAAATGTGAATAAAGTCTGACGTGTGGTTGATTTCTTCCGGCTACCTGACTGAGGTGCTGCTCCGCATCAGTGCGCTTCCAGTGCTGCCTGTGCGGCTGGAGTATAACATAAACAACTAAGCTGTAACTGTTGTTACTTGTTAAGAGATTGCTGAAATTACTGAAGATTGTAAGTAGCTGTTCTTTTGGTCGACGATCTTTCCTCAGTTCTTTACTGTGTCTTCACTGGCAGAACTGAGAGCCACCGCTGCTCTTAGGACTATTTTGATTAACATCTTCAGCTTCTTCTTCACAGAAGAGACTGTCAGGTCAAGAAATTTGAGTACTCTAGTCCGTTGACTGAAAACGTAGCGGCCATTTTAAAACGGATGTAACGTTATCCGTGTAAACAACAGCTCAGAAGGATGCTTTTAACCCTAAAATGGAACAAAATACGGACCAATTCACCGACAGGAAGTCTAGGCTTTATTGAGTGAGAGTATATGCAACAGGGGAAATACAACATGCCAAACCACCGCCAGCTTCTGTCACTTCATCGGGTGAGCTTAATGGAAACAGAAACAGGTCCTTGAAGGTATGTAGTACCCTTAGAACTGTTTGGTTCTGCAAACGGCTCATGGTTTAAAAAGTCGTGGTTTTGAACGCCAGGTTTGAACTTTTACTGAGTCTCTGTTAGCTACTACTAGCAGCCAACAGTTGGGGCTGCTAACGGGCTATCAGTGATTTGCCGAAGTTGTCCTGGAGCCCTGGCCGCAAGGGCTGCCTAAGTTCCTTAATCTGCTGGAATAATTTGAAGCAACATACATATTTATGACAACCTAATGGTGTTTGTGAGTCATATCGCTTGTTGTTGTTATCTTCCTAATTTTTATTGACCTAGTGGTCAAAACAATTTTATTTGTTCTATGATGCAAAAATGGTTTTGTCTGTTACCGTCAAGGGCCCATATTAAGAAATCTATCAATTATTTAGATTTTATTTAGTTTGAGGAGCTGAACCTGGATTATTGTTAAAGACTGTGTTACCAGGTTGTTGAAGTTATTAAACAGACCTGTTTGGTGCTTTATTTGTACAGTATATCAAACTGGCTCATATGTTGTTGCTGGTACGATTATTTTTTCGCCTCAGGTTGCTGTAAAATGTCTATCTGTCCCGTTGGTAGCAAGACACGGGCTGTGTTATTATTATTTTTAAATAGAGTCAAACACTGCTATTTTCTAAGAGGCTGTGCATGATGGGACATGTGCAGACACTGGACAAATGGACAGTGGTAAACAGAAAATAAGGGCTCACTCTAACACAAAACACAACTGATAACAGACAGGTGGGTAGGTGATATTAAATATACACACCACTGCTGGCGCCTGCTGAAACACAGATACTGAAGTGGCTGTGACAACAGTTGATCATACATTAAAAAAAAAGCTAAAATAATTTGTTTTGTTTTAGCTTAAATTAAGCAGCGCCAGTAAACACTGTAGGTCTGGTCGACATGATCCCTGATACGGAAACATAATCTAACACAGTAAGAAACAATATAGAAAATCCTCTCGTGACCAACAACAGTTTCTTTAATCCATGATGTCAGCAATAATATAATAACAAAGGATTTTTGTGTCTTGATTTTAAATGAGAATCTCTCTCTGATCGCTTTAGATGTTTTTCTACGTGGGTTCGTCTCCTCGTTCTATTTCCTGCTGCCAGTCAAACTAACATGCAGCAGCTGTGCTTTGCAGGCTGAAGGAGAAAAGCAGAGGAAAAGTAAAGCCAAATGATGAGTTATTATGATTTTGAAGACTTCCAGCATCTCTGTGTGTATAGTTTCATATGGAAATCCTTTTAGCACGGCGGGTAAATAGATTACGATACAGTGAGGGATTAGGGATTGCCTCGCCGCTGGCCCACTAATCCCGAGCACACACTGTCAACAGCCCTGACATGTCCGGGACTCCTTCTGCACAAAATGGCTCCTCGGCTGTTTAAGAAGCCAATCTAAAGACACACCGCCCCCCTCCTCACCCCTCCTCACCGCCGCCACCAACATGAATATTCCTATCAGGCCTGTCAGCGACGGGAAAAAGAATGGACGCTTTGTCTCTGGGGAGATTAGATGTACGAGACAAAAAACCAGAGTCTTTGAAGTGATTTCTATTTCAAATTCCAGCAACTTTTGAGGCTGTGGGTGAAATAAAAGTTTTCCAGTGTTTTCAAACTTCTGTCAGACTTTAACACTCTAAGTATCTGAGTGTCATTCTGATCAGAGCTGGTCCAGGTCTCTAAGTTCAGGAAAGGAGAGAATGTCATCCCATAAATCCTTGTGTTATAAATAGTTAATTTAAAAGAAGCCCAGTGTTAGTGCAGTGACTTTCTTTTCTTAATTCCTCATCGTTCTTCTTCACCTCATTTTCCATCGGTCGAGGAGAAGTGAGAGCTGAGGTCAGTGTCAGACGATGGAAACATGATGATCAATGGAGGAAGCTCAGCTGATGTAAGTCACTTCCTCTTCCTCTTACAGGTGGATGCAATGATCAGGACTGACCTGAACACCTGGGACCTGTGGCTCTCAGTGAGTATAAAAACCTCCACCTTCGCTTCCTCTCAGAGACCTCGCTTGCTTCCTTTAACATCCTCACACCCACCGACCCTCATCCACCTCACAGCTTCATTTATCTTCTCTTGTCTAATTTCAAACTAAAACAACATTTCAACTAAAAATGTTTCAAACTAGAGATTGCTTGATTATTTATAATGTAAAACAGATCACGTTCAGAAGCAGTAAAACAGTTTTCCATCAGTTACATGAGCAGCAGTTTACACTACTTTTGTGTGCATTTCTGCATTTATGTCACAGCTTTTCATACATTAATATGTCCTTTAATCAACAGGACTTTTTAATTGTTTTGGTATTTTTTCAATCTTTTCCTATGTTTTTGGATGAACGAATAATAGGGATTTCAAAAAGGACGTCCATTAAAGTGCTCGAGTTGTTACTGTGTCTGACAACATGATGATAGGATTCCTACAGAGACAGAGCTTTTTATTAAAGAGTCAGATCCTTTAGTTTAACCAGAAACAGCTCTGTATATCACTACCAGACTCCATTGAGAAAACAGGATTTTACTGGAGCTGCTGAATACCACTGCCTCCATCTGTTAGTGTGTCTGTGTTGTTTTTTTTTTTTTGGTACTTTTACCTGCTAGACCTGAATACTTCCTCACCACTGTATAATGTGTATATATATTACTGTTACTGCTTTATTCATCCTCCAAGTTCTGTAGACGCTATTCATTACTTCGCCTGTTCTCATCAATTAACTAACTATTTATTCCCTTTGCGATCTTTATTACTATCAATATCAGAGGTGGCTTGACACTGACCAGCTGATTAATGATACGATAAAAGATCAATAAAGTAAACTGCCCTCAGGGTAATAATGGAAGCAGATTCCTGCACTCAGGCCCTCTGTAACCCAGTGTATGGACCAAATCAGACCCTGCAGACTTGGAGTGCATCTTTGTTTTCAGGTTCCGACGTTTGATGTATTTTGCCTCCAAGTGCCTCTTACTTGAGGCCGTGCTACGGAAGGGGCCTCCCGAAAAACAACGGCGATGGGGAATCTCTTGTCGGGCCAAGTGGCTTGCTCTGAATCTAATGATCTAGATGACTGGGGCCGTGATTTAATGGATAGCCACTGGCTCGCCCAACAAGCCGCCACGGTGGAAGTTTCCCAAGGATTAACACTTAAAGAAGCAGCAGAGAAAGAAAAAGAAGAAGAAAGAAAAAGAGAGCTGTGCCTTCCAGGGAATCCCCATTAAGTCGAGTCTTGGAGTGCCAGAGAGAGGAATGTGTTTCTGCTGAGCCGTATCCAGGTCTGTTTAGCTTAATGGAAAAACTGGGTCAGACATTTGATCTAGACTTCAGAGAAACATGGCGGCGTGGTTTAATTCCTGTGAAGGGAGGATTCCTCTGATAAACACATAAATCTGCACGGCCAGACAGGTCAGGACAAAAAATAAGGGAAGAATGAGTCTAAATTGATAACACTTAATGAATTAGGGTTAATATCAGCTGTAGGGCTCAGATGTTATTATGTGAGACAAACAGTCTATATTATTGTAGGACAGAGAGCTTTGTAAAGTTTAGGTTGACAGTTTGAAACAACTGGGAGATGACAGCAGGAATTGTTCAGGTAGTTAAACCTGTTTTACTGAAGTGTGTGTGTTCATGGTCGATAAAGTTTAAAGCAGAAACTTGTCTCCGAATCACAACAATGTTCTAAAAATGTGGGATCTGATTGGATGAAACCTGCTGTTTAAAGATGCTTCAACAAAGTGGATTGTAAGACAGCAGCTTGTTGACTCATGCTGTGTTCCAGTTGTACTCAGGTTGTGGGATTTCGGAGTTCCTGGTCAGGAAGTTTCAAATGGAACGCCTCTCCTGAAGTCGGAAAGTCTAAACTCCCCACCAACCCCAACATAAGAATTCAAGACCCAGCACACACAATAATATTACTCCTCAGCACCATTTATTCTTTCTGATTTTGATTAAGCTTCTGAGTCTATGTTTTTCTGACGCACTATAAATACGCACATTTCAACCACCTTAGAATAACTAACCCGCCTCGCCAATCTGGGCGTATGACTACTGTGACTTTACCTTTTTTATCCCTGTGCAGTGCCACCAGCCTTTCATGCTGTTTGGGTTAAAATGTTGGACAGAGTTAGGGTTTGGGTTAAAACAGCTCTCCTGCTGCTTGTGCAACAAACTTTAACCACCCAACACCCACCTCCTCCTATCGAGCCAAATAACATGAAATCACCTCCCAATATGAAAAGAAGCTCACAGCATGTTAATAAACCTCCCTGAGGAGTGGACGGAGCAGCGTCATTTTGTAACTAACACTGAGTTTAAACTATTGAACTCTGATCCATTTTCAGTGACTTCCTCGTCGTTATCCGATCACTCTTGAAGGCGCTTTTACAATTGAGCTTCACGTGAGGGGTTTGTTTAGGTCGACTTTTTCCGTGCTGCAGAAAATGAGTCGGTGCTGCCGAGGGTGCCGCTGTTTGAGGAGCCCTTCGTGCTGCTGTCAATGATTTGACTGACAGGTCATGCACACAAGGAACCCGGATTAAAGTTGGCCGAGCGTAAACAACACTGAGGTTTTTTAAAGACAGGAGAATCCAGACTGGGATGTTGTTGATAAACTGAACAAGAGTGGCTTTAAGAGACGCCACAGCTGCAGAGAAAGAGTAAACGTAAAGGTGCACAAAGTCATGTTTCAGCTTCATCGGTCTCCAGGTGAGACTCACTCTTCCCTCCATCGCTAACTGATTGTAACTGACGAAACATTCAGTTATATAACAGGAAGCTGCCGGTGCTCTGTAGCCCTGTTGCCCACGCTTTCCGGATAGTTTTGTTGTTTTTTCTTGTTTGTTGCAGCCAGAAAACTGGAAATGTCAAAATAGACAAACTCCTGCAGAGGTTAAAGGTGCCCTGTGCAGGTTTTGAACACTCGAGCCACATGCCTGATTAACATCCTGACATTTTTAATGTAATTCTCAGACTTGCTAGATCTGGGTAGCTGCAAACTATGCTTCTTTGAGGAAACACTTAAAGGTTATTCTGAACCTGGGCCTTATTTTCTGATGTTTGACAGGTGAATCATTGGGGTCGCTGCTCATGCTCAGATTATTATTATACATTATATATATTATTTATGTCCTTTTCCTTTATACAGTTTATACTTTGTCATTGTTTTACATTTTCCACACATTTATTATGCCCCTAGCTCTTAAAAGTTAAATACAACTTTAACTTGCTGTTAATTCCAGGACTTTTAATTGTTTTGATGTATTTTTGAACCTGGACTTTATCTCCCATGTTTTTGGGTTTGAATGATTACAGGGATTTTAAAAAGTATGTCTAGAAAGTGTTCAGGGTGTTATATGTCTAACAAATATTATGGACAGGATTCCTGGGCAGTTTTATTAAAGAGATCCTTTTTTTTTTTTTTTTTTTTTTTTTTTTTTTTTTTTTTTTACCAGAAATACTATACTACCAGACTCCATTGACAAAACAGGGATTTATTGAGTTGTTGATTACTCACCGCCTCCACCAGTGTGTTTGTGTTACTGTGTGACTTTCAGTGGTGGAAGAAGTAATCAGATACTTTACTGAAGTAAAGTACATATAATAACACAAAGAACCCAACCAATAAGAGGCAGTGGTATTTCAGCAGCAAAATTCCTGTTTTTCCCAATGGAGTCTGGCACTGATATATAAAAGTTGCTCTGGATTGTTCAGTTGTTTGTTGGAGAGGTATTCAGATCCTTTACCTAAGTAAAATACAAACACGATAACACAAAACTAACAATCGAAGCAGCAGTATTCCAGTGCACCCTGCGTTTTGTGAAAATGACTCACTGAGTGGGCGCCATCGCGCCTCCCGAGGCAAAATGAAAAATTAATTTGTCAATCTGTTGATGAAATGTTTGTAGTTAACCTAGTTCTGCTGGAATGACAGCAGTTCGACAATACATGGCAAAACAGCAGCTGTTGTTCGGTTTGTTTTGGCTAAATAAAGGGCATACATAGAAATGATGGAGGGATGGAGGCAGGGGATGTTGAGGATAAAACGGATCGGCAAGCAGATCTGATAGCACTTGTCTTAATTCACAATGTAAGACGGATATGCACTAATCTTATTTATTTAAGAGCTTTTAGGGGCTCACAATGAGGCTTTAGTTCAAGCAGAGCCGCAGCCCATTAATAGCAGAGGGAAGGCTTAAGAGCAAATTATAAAACAAAGAATTAAGTTCTGAGAGCCAATCTAGATGAGATCTCCAAGTAATGGAATCACTTGGAAAAGTGTGTGACACGATATCTGGACCTCACAACGAGGGAATGTTAATGATTAGAGAGGAAATGAACACACGTACACCTTCTCTCTCTCCTCTTAAAACGCCATCTCACACTTCACTGCCGTGGCCGGATGGATTTCAATAGTAAAAGTTTTCCAATGTCAGGTGCAGAGTTGTTGAGCCTGTGCGTTAGCAGGTGTGCAAGAACCTTTACAATTTCTTACCTTTAATACATTCAAAAGTGAAAATTAGTTCAACTATTTGTCAGTACCGACTCCAGTGACAAAAAACAAGAATTTTAGGAGGAGTTGCTGGAATACCACTGCCTCCTCCATCTGTTAGTTTGTTTGTACTTTTACTTCTGTAAAGGATTCAATACTTCTTCCACCACTGAAAGAAAATTTTCCTCCTCAGTTACATGAGCAGCAGTGCAAAGTAACTAAATACATTTACTCAAGCACTATACTTACACAATTTTACATACTTTTACTTTGCTCCAGTATTTCTTAGTACTGATATCACTTTGTGTGCATTTCACATTTATATCACAGCTTTGTTTACAAGTTAATAACATGTCCTTTAACTTTCTGTTAATACCAGGACTTTTAATTGTTTTGAGGTACTTTTTAAATCTTATTTTCCCATGTTTTTGGGTCTGAATGATTGATAGGGATTTTAAAAAGTACGTCTATTAAAGTGCTTGAGTTGCTCTACGTGTCTGACAACATTATGATAGGATTCCTACAGAGACAGAGCTTTTTATTAAAGAGGAAGATCCTTTTAGTTTAACCATACAAACATCTCTAGAGTATCACTACCAGACTCATTGACAAAACAGGGATTTAACCAGGAGCTGCTGGAATACCACTGCCTCCATCTGTTAGTGTGTTTGTGTTACTGTGTGACTTTCAGTGGTGGAAGAAGTAATCAGATACTTTATTTAAGTAAAAAAAAATACCACACAATAACACAAACACACTAACAGATGGAGGCAGTGGTATTCCAGCAGCTCCTGTGTTCTGCTTGGTAAAATTCCTGTTTTTGTCAATGGAGTCTGGTACTGATATATTTAGTGATGTTTCTGGTTTAAGAAAAAGGATCTTCCTCTTTAATAATGTGTGTGTGTGTGTGTGTGTGGGTTAATTTAGTGACTAATTAAAGTAGAGAGTGACCGACTGGGTGAAACGTCAGTGTCCCTCTCTCTCTCTCTCTTTTGTCATCTTTAAAGTGGCCGTAGGAGTGTTAATAATTTCACCCCCTCCCACCACTACACCACCAAAGTGTCTCTTAAGTGAAGGGGAGTGGGGGGTCGTTTGAAGACTGACCCTCCCCTCTTGTTTCTTTGCCCCCCCCCCCATTCCCTTTCTTCTTATTCTCTCTTCTGTTGTCTTCTCTTCTATCCTTCTTTTCATGCTCCACGGCCTCAGCCCTCCTTTTCAAATCTGCTCGCCATTCAGTGGCTCACTCTTCAGGACTAACGGACTGAACCGTTGCTGTTCCCCTTCTCATGTGGGTGAGGTGAAGGGGGAGTTAAGAGTGTCTCCTTCTATCCTTCCTTCCTTTCCTTCCTTTCCTCCCTCCTAACTTTGTACAGTCTTGTTTTTCATTACTTTTCCTTTATGGATGTTAGACAAACAATATCAAACTGCCTCTTTCATACAGCTTCCTGCTTCCTTCCCTTCCTTGGCTTATATTTTCTGTCATCCTCCATTTCCATGCTTTCATCTTTTTCTTTCCTCCTATGTAAACTTGCAGCTGTGAGCTGATGGATATTTCCATGTGTCACTCACCTGTCTCCTGATGTCCATTTATTTTATTTTCCTCCATCACCATTGCTTTACATATTTCTGTCCTCCTCCATCAGAGAAAGTAATTCTGACCTCAGTTTGTTCGGGATAAATTAAAAATAAATCATGATCCACATATTAGTTTTTCTGAGCTTCTACTCAAGCCGTATTTTTGCATTTCTTATACATTTATTTTATATGTATTTCCATGTCCATTTGTCAGTTTTCGCACCATTTTCTACTAAGTCATGGTTATGAATGGTTTATAAATGTTAACTAATGGCTTTTTGTTATTCATAGATCAGTTATAACCAAGTATAACAAACTCAGTGGAGTGGCCTATCTTGTAGCTATACATTTGTACTATTTACCTTTTTCCAGGTAAATTTGAGTTTTGATATGTAACTTCCCGCAGTCTGGTGAATTTTGATGCATGTGAACTATGTAACTCGATAAACAGAAAGCAAATCAAATTATAGGACAAATAGTTGAAAATATTCGGAAAAAAAAAGTTTATCTTACAGTTTTCTTGAAACAAATAAGTAACAAAATAACTAACTACAACATAAACTGACTTATTTTTCGTCACACATGAACCCAAAACAAACAAAGTATTGGTTTTCATTTTAAACACGAGCTTAAACACATTTGTTGTCAGTAAGTCCACAGAGCAATATCAAATCAGAATCATTGAAAGCAACCTGTTGTGACAACCTTAGCACCTTTTAGCTAGCTAGCCCCTGACCCACCTTGAACAGCTCCTGATTTACAATTAAGCACTGCTAGCAAGCCTAGCTAACTAGCTAGCTAACACTAGATTGAATTGGCTAACACTAGCCAATTAGCTAGCCATTGATAACACTTAGCTGATAGAAAATGCCACTGGAGGCACCCGCTGCTGTCCCAATAGGTCAGGAACAGACCTGTCCAACAGGATATGTGTCGTAGTAAATATGTTAATATGTACCTAAGGTGATTATGGATGGTTTTCAAAACAGAAACACGGTGTTTGAAGAAACTAAAATGTTCCCTCCCTCGACTGAAAAAATAAGTTCTGACTGTCTGAAGTTAAGACCTATTTGACGTGATGATTAACGACCGCTGATTGATGTGTCCACATGTGGATTTATATGATGCTGAACACTCTTTAATTCACAAAATAAACCTCACTTCCATCGAAACGCCAGCCTGAGAGGGAAAAATTACAGAGGTCCAGACCGCTAATTCTACAGGGTGTTCCGCTAGTGGTTATAACCGTGACAATATGAAAAACGTCCAGGGTGCCAGGCCAGAAATATCCCTTTACTTTGTCCTATGTATTATTATTTAATTTATAGCTGTTTTATTACCAAAAGAATGAGAAACCTGAGAAGATTTTACACCTGCTAAATGAAAACCTGTGAGACGTCTTTCTTCCTTCCCTCCGCCTCCTTCCCCTCCTTGTTTCCAGACAGTTACATATTTTCCTGAGCTCAGGGAGGTTGCAGGCGGTGGAGCAGCAGCAGCAGCAGCAGCAGCAGCAGTCGCCTGTCGGCCGCCAAAAATGGAATTAAGTCAGTTGCCAGGCTGGATAAGGAATTGGATTCTCTTCCTCTTCTGTTATCCCTCTGGACCAGATCCTGTTTCCCCCTGAGGGGAGGGGGGGGCAAAGGGGGGAGGAGGCGTTGGGGGTTAGTGGTGATGGAGGAGGGGGGGGGCGGTGGTACGACGAGGTTAGATCTCTGCCAGGTCGCTGTCACCAGAGCACCTCTGTTGGCCCACATCAGGTCACACCTGTCCCCCCCCGCCCTCAGGATTTGTGTCTGGGCAGCAGCTGCAGCTCCGGCCGGGGGTCTGAGTCTCCGGACCGGGCCAGGCCGGGGTCTTCTCCACGCCACGCCGGCTTATTTATCTTCACGGGATGCAACACCTGGCCGAGCCTCCACCCAGCTGGACAGTAACACTGCTGACTGATATCAATAGAGGCTTTGGAGTTTCATCACAAATCTCTTAGCAACCACAGCCGGCACCATAATGGAGGAACTCGCTAGGTGAAAATAATGTGCATCGAGCACGGCATCCTGGGTAAAAGGAAATCAGAGATTTGTGCTGCATTACTGTGACTCTGCGCGTTAGGTTTTTCTGGAGCCTCAGAGGTGAGGATGGATGGATTTCAACTTTCTACAGGCTGATTGTTTCATACAAAGTCACAGCTGAGGCTGTAAAAACCCGTTCATAAACGAACAAACCTGAGTTTTGCTAAGTCAGTAAAGAGTCAAATCCCCTTACAGACATGCAGTTCTTCCTTTAACATGTGGGTTGAATAAGCACCCTGGTCACATTTTTTAAAGCAGACCTTTTCACATCCAGCACGACGTGAATAAAGAATGTGAAATGCCTTTTGAAAAAAATTACGTTGCTTTTTTGCCATGTAACATTTGTGTGAAAGTACTCATGACAAAAACAGTAGTTTGGAAAAATTAATTGCATGAAAAAAACGCCCTCCTTAATGGTGTACGGAAAATGCGCCTATTTCCTTCAGTAATCTCGTGTTGTCACTACGAAAATTTGCTTTTCACACCACGTCATTTCTTACACATCCATCTTCCTCTTCTTAAGGCGTTAAATGACACGTGAAAAGCTTAAAATGCGAAGACATGAAACGTGAGTTTGCACTATTTTTACGCAATCCCATGAAATTACGAAACAGTCACGGCGGACATCTTACTAAGTCTGTGTCACTCAACACGTAATAAATTAAATTAATAGACACATCGAGTTCACGGCTAATTGATGTCGACATTTAACGCAGTAGTGTGCTACCAATCACAACGAAAAAGCAATGAATTTTTTTTGGAACGGAGGATTTTTTGAGCTGTCGACCATGAATAAACCGGGTCATCCTCTATGTGAAAAGGCCTTAGGGTGGTCAGTACCAACAAAACCAGAAACACAAATGTAAATCTTTTCAACCATCTGGAAAAGGTTTCATCCCAGCGACCACACAGAGAGGATGAGCGTTGTTTGTCCATCCACACCCAAGTTCCAGCAGGCTAAAACATCTACAGTGTCATCTTTTAGCAACCATTGTCCTGTATGAAAAACAATCAAAAAGAAGTGGATATAACACATCTACATAGGAGGCCCTATCAAAGAAATGGTGAGATCACAGTCGTCAGATAGTCTTAAACTTTTGGATTATATATCGATAAATATCAATCAATATTGATCATATTTTTTTCCAGATCACCCAGCCTTGCTGTATGATAGGACATACTACTTAAGAGCCAAAAATAGCAGCTATGTTGCTAGCTACAAATATCATACTTGCTTTTTATTAATAACTGTGCTAGCATCAGACAGATTTTATATGTCTGTCATGAGCTGATGTCCTGCAACATACGCTTAATACCCCCCAAAACTGACTTAACTACTTTAAGAGTAGCATGGTGTTTATATAATTATTAATTGCTTTAAACATTCAGAGGTTTAGAACCAGGTGACTCTTGGGCAAGAATAACTGATTGTAATTGCATGCTTCCTCCCCAGCCCACGGTCCCTTGGCCTCGGGTGAAAGTATTAAACTAGCTGGATGAGTCTCTGGGAACAGGAGGTATTGGGGGTGAGGTTTGAAATGGTTCATTGACCGTCTGACATCGGATCTCCTCCTCTACTTTTTTCATATTAGAATTATTTTTTTTCCATTTCCCAAGAATGATTTGGAATTTAAAGTCCTCTATAATTGGGCTCATATTTTCCCGGCTCGTCGCGGCTGTGCTTATCAGCTAGGGGTAAGAATTAAGACCAGGGAACCAAATAACATTTTAAAAGCTGGGAGACTTAAGTAGAAAATTGGCTTAGCATGCAGATAGCAAAGTCAACACGGGAACATATATCCCAGCTCGATGATTGAAGTCCCTGTCTTCTGATGAACAAAGCGTTTGATTTTTCACCACTACCTACATTAAACTGCTATCCCATTTTACACCCCGGATCTGAGGGACAACAAACACTTTAATTAGAGGGTGATGATGGTAGGGAAGGGAGGGAGGAAAAGGTGATAGACGGTAATAAATCCCCAGCCACCTAGACAGCCTAAATAATATACAGCCAGCAAAGCAAAATATACAATTCTTCTCCTACTTTCTATATCTTATTATTTTTCTGTTCATTCTGCAGCTTGAATTGTGAAGGTTTTTGCAGAATAGTGCGGGTGTTATCTCGCCCAAAACCTACGCCGGGTTCATTTGCATCGCCGGCGGTTTTGGCGCTGGGAGGTTTTTGTATAGCCTGGATACATGTGGGGAGCGGGGTTGTAAAGCAATTAGGCCTTTGTGGTTAAGTTTTGGACCGACTGCACCTGCCATTGCAGCCCGAGTGGCCCTTGAACCGAGCCTCTCCACACGGCGAGATTAGCTTCTTTCAGAGTGCCCATTCTAAGTAGTTGTTTTTATACAAGAGAAGAGAGAGAAAGTGATGAACAAAACAAACCCTTTGCACCTCCTGATGTGGGACGCGCATATGGCCGGACAGATCACCAGAAACGCAAACGAGTCCAATAAACGTGCCAATCAAGGCCTCCACCTTTCTAAAACCCTGAAACAACGACACTTGCTCAGTTTAGCTTTATTGTCAGCAAATAACTCAGCGCCTTTCTCTCTCTCTCCTCTGAAGGATTAGAAAGGCGGTTTAGTCTGGCTGGACTGTATACTTGTGGGGGAGCTAGTCCTTATCAGGGCTGGGCTGTTGGATGCAGTCTGCCACAGGACAGATTGCTTTCACTGTCGCCTCCGCTCATGGGGAAGAACAAAGACGCACTGCCGCCGCCGCCTACAGCCTGCCTGGTGGACACCGAGGGCCCGGAAAGACGCTCATGTATTCATTAGAAATTACAGGAGATCATACACATGCCCACCTCCCTTGTGCTCTCTTTCTTCTTCTACTCCATCCATCTGGCCTCCATTTAAAGGGGGTTAATTTCTTCTTGGTATCCTGCTCTCTCTGATTGAGCAGCGTATTCATACGGATACAGCCTGAGTGTGAGGCTATTTCTGTCTGTTATGACTCTACAGCAACAACGCCAGCCAATGAAAAGTAAGATAAAGTGTTGATTGACATGACAATAGATAATAGAAACTCTGTGACTGCACTCTAAACTTACGGATCTGCATCTAAACTGGTTTTCCCGAGTCCTGTTTCACCAAATTCACCTCATGCAAGCGATTGTGCACGACGATTTCTTTCCTCATTGCGAGGGATACGCTTCAGGGTCCAACTTTGCAGATACGTGATATAAAACAATGCACTGACTTATATGAAATTTAATGTCACGATTATCCTGGTCAAAATAATTATGTTTTATTATTGTGATAACGGTGAAAAATATGCTTAAAAACTGGCTCCAAAACACACTGAAATCACTTATGAAATAAATGTTTTATTGCATCACAGAAAAGACGCAGCCTTTTTTAGTGAAAAACAATCGAACAATCTTAGGAAGGGCTATAAGTCATTAGATCCCTTTAAAAAAAGCAAGCAGCAAAACAACTTTATATCACAACTACGCCAATGAGAAGATGAATTCTGTCAAATAAAATAATTTTATAGATTTGAACTGTGACCGAATTAATGTTTCCAGTTAACGCAAAGTTTAGTTTTTTCAGCCAACGCTACTCTTGCTAACGCTGGCTTAATCTACTGGTGACCCCAAAACAAGTATCATAACGTAACAAATATTTAGATAAACATCAACGTTAGCATAACTAAACCAACACTTGCTATGTTAACTGTCAGCAAATACATTAGTTAATTTTACCTGGAGTTTGTCAAACAGAGCTGATGGTCAGTGGAGATTAGTGTCAAATTGCTGGAGTTGACAGCTCGTTGAGAAGTCAGGAAAAATGATGGACGCCTCAGAGCCTCTCTCTCTGAGTT
>BRZM01000126.1:63024-237651 GCA_033238685.1 Lates japonicus | reverse complement strand
GTGCATGAAAAAAAACCTTCCTCCTTAATGGTGTCTGAAAAGCAGCCTATTTCCTTCAGTAATCTCGTGTTGTCTCAATTGCTTTCACTTACGTCATTCTTACACATCCATCTTCACTCTTCTTAGGCGTTAAATGACGTGAAAAGCTTAAAAATGCGAACATGAAAGCGTGGTTGCCACTATTTTTACGCATCCCCATGAAATTACTGAAACAGTCACTGATGGACATCTTACAAAGTCTGTGTCCACACTCAACCGTAATAAATTAGCGAATAGACACTCGGGTTCGAGAAGTACTGATGTGGACATTTGCGTGTGGTGGTAACGTAATCTACTTGAAAAACAATAGTTTTTGGGGCAGGTAGATTTTTGAGCTGTCGCACTATAGACCAAATCAGGTCATCCTCTATGTGAAAAGGCCTTTAGGTGGTCAGTACCAACAAAACCAGAAACACAAACAATCTTTTCAACCACCTGAAAGGTTCATCCCAACGACCACACAGAGAGGATGAAGAATGCTGTTGTCATCACAGAGTTCCAGCGAACATCTGATGTCATCTTTGTGTTGTCACAACGAAAACAATCAAAAAAAAGCGTGGATAACATGTATCTGCCCGGAGCCTAATCAAAATTTGTGATCACAGTCGTCAGGATAGTCTTAAACTTTTGGATTATATATCTGATAATGTCGTCAATATTGGGATCCATATTTTTTCCGTATCACCAGCTAGCACGCATGGTAGGACATGTACTGCAAGAACCAAAAACAGCAGCTGGTATTTGCTATTACAAATATCATACTTGCTTTTATTAACAACTGTGCTAGCATCCAGACAGATTTTATATGTCTGTTCAGAGCCTGATGTCCTACCAACATAGCGCCATTACTCCCCAAAAACTGACTTAACTACTTTAAGGTAGCATGGTGTTTATATAATTAGTACTTTAAACATTCAGAGGTTTGTGAAATCAATTGTTCTGGGCAGAGTAACAGATTGTAATTTGTCGTTTTCCTCCCCACGTATTCCCTTGGCGGCTCCTCGGGTGAAGTATTAAACTCAACTGGATAGATCCCTCTGGGGAACAGAAGTGTGTTAGAGTGAGGCTTCCTGAAATGGACATTGGACCGTCTGACCATGGATCCTCTCTACTTTTTCTATTCCAATTATTTTTTTTTTTCCCATTTCCCAAGAATGATTTGGAATTTAAGTCCTCTATAATTGGGCTATATTTTTCCCAGCCTGCAGCGACTGTGCTTATCAGGGGTAAAATTAAAGACCACATAGGGAACAAATAACATTTTTAAAAGCTGGGAGACTTAAGTAGAACCAACTAGCATGCAGCGAATAGCAAGTCAACAATGGAACATATATCCCAGCTCAGAGTGATTGAAGTCCCTGTCTTTCCTGATGAACAAGGTGTTTGATTTTCTACAGCTCTTACTGCGACATATAACTTGATTTTACCCCGGATCCCCAGGGTGACCAACAAACACTTTAATTGAAGATGATGCAGAAGGGAGGAGGAAAAGGTGATGAGCATTAACAAATTGCCACCTCCAGACAACCTAAATATGCAACCAGCAAAGCAAAATATAATAATTTCTTCTCCTATTTTCCTTATCTTATTATTTTTCTGTTCATTCTGCAGCTTGGAATTGTGAATATTTTTGCCAGCTTAAAGAATGCAGTGCTATACCGCTAAACCTCACGATCGGGATTCATTTTGCATCGTCCGATGGTTTTGCGCGGAGGGTTTACGAGCCTGGATGAAGGGGAAGCGGGGTTGTGTGTGCTATGGTAGGCCTTTTGTGGATTTAAGTTTTGGACCGGACGTTAACTGCACCAGCCAGTGGTAACACAGATTGAGCACTCTCCACACGAGGCGAGATTGCTTCTTTCAGGTACCTCCATTCTCTAAGTGGTTGTTTTTATGCAAAGAAGAGAGAGAGAAAGGGGGATGAACCAAAAGCACAAACCCACTTTTGCATGATGTGACGGACATTTATTAGGTGGCCCGGACGGATCATAGAAGCGATAAGCGTAGTCCAATAAGCGTGCCAATCGAGGCCTCTGCTACTCTAAAACCCTAGTAAAGCGACACCTCTGCTCTCAGTTTGGGCTTTATTGGTCAGCAAATAATCAAAACCTTTTTCTCTCCTCTGAAGGGGATTAGAAAGTCGAAGCTTAGCCCGCTGGACCAGATACTAGGGGGGAGGCCAGGGGGTCTCCTTATCAGGGCTGGGCTGCTGGATGCAGCTCCGCTACAGGACAGATTGCTTTCACTGTCGCTCCGTCTGCGGGGGAAGAACAAAGACGCACTGCCGCCGCCGCCATAATGCCCCGGCTCTGGTGGGACACCGAGGGGCTCGGAAAGACGCTTATGTGACCATTAGAATGAGCAGTGGTCTTTGTGCCTCCACCTCCCCCCCTTGCCTCCCTCTTTTCTTCTTCTCTTCTTTTCATCCATCCATCTGGCCTCCATTTAAAGGGGGTTAATTTCTTCTTGGTATCCTGCTCTCTCTGATTGAGCAGCGTATTCACATACGGATACAGCCTGAGTGTGAAATATTTCTGTCTCAGCCCATGACTCTGCTCGCGCCAGCCAATGAAAAGTAAGATAAAGTGTTGATTGACTTGTGACAATAAAATAGTAGAAACTCTGTGACTGCACTCTAAACACGGATCTGCATCTAATGGTTTCCCAGGTCCTGTTTCACAAATTCCTCATACGAGTTGTGATTTGCAGCATCAGATACATTTCTTCTCATTAGAGGATACGTTGGGGTCCAACTTTGCAGATACGTGATATAAGTATAGTTACAGTGAGACGATATGAAAATTTAATGTCTATCTGGTCAAAATAATTGCGATAGCTTGTATTATTGAAATATGATGAAAATATGCTTTAAAACGCTCAAAACACACTAAATCACCCTTAAAATAAATATTTTTATTGCATCACAGAAAAAGACATGACCTTTTTTAGGTGAAAACAATCAGAACAATCTTTAGAGTTATTACTCAGAATATGAGATCCCCTTTAAAAAATGAAAAACAAGAAAAAATATAACTTTATACTTTCTATTAGAATAAACTCACGTCAAATGAAGATGAATTTTTCTGTCAAATAAAATAATTTTTTATGGTGAACTGTGACGAATTAATGTTTCAGTTAGCGTTAAAGTTTGCTTCACAACCAACGTTACCTTGCTATGGCTTAGATCCTGGTGACAAAGCAACATCACTGCTATTAACAAATATTTAGATAAAGCATCAACGTTAACACTAACTTAAACCAACTTTACTTGCTATGTTAACTGTCAACATTAGTTAATTTTACCTGGAGTTTGTCAGAAAAACAGAGCTGGATGATGCGTGTGATTGGTGCTCAATTGTTGTTGAGGTTGACAGCGTTCCGGTTGAAGATCGAGAAAAACATGGAGCGCTCTCAGGCCTCTCTCTGAGTTTAAACCAACTTCCTGGCAGTCTGCTCCACTTGAAGAACACCTCAGATGGCAACATCAGATTTTATTTAATGTTCTTAGCTGCCGTTCATTTTTCCTATCGTTAGTACCACACAGTAACACAAACACACTAACAGATGGAGGCAGTGGTATTCCAGCAGCTCTTCAGTGGAGTCGTAGTGGTAGTGATATATAGTGATGTTTCTGGTTAATCAAAAACCAATAAAACTATTGACAATTCACGGTGTTGTTTATCTGTATGTGTGTGTGTGTGTGTATATTTCTCCCCATTACACGTCTTTATCTTAACACAGTTTGCACAGAAAAGAACATTAAAATCTCTGTAAACTGATGGGACTATAAATGCACAAAGCAAGTTATGTTGTTGCTCTCCTGACACCTAACTCCAATTTGCGTCACTCTAATTCCAAGTTTTAAATTACACCTTCTTTCTCTCTCCCCTTCTTTCTCCCTCTCTCTCTTATTATCTCTTATTTCTCCTTTACTCCCTCTCTTTCTCTCTCTCTGTGTTTTAGGCCCTCTGGGGTTTTTGGCTCATTTCTTACGGAGAAGAAAGGCGAAATAAAAGCGACATAAAGGCGCGAGGAGCCTGAGGAGGTGGACGTGGCGTAGGGCGGACAGCGCGGCGCCACCGACACACACACACACACACACACCACCACAATCCAGCCGACTTCCTCGGGTCCGCCGGGAGCAGACTGAGACATGTGACATGTCAGGTGAAAGTAACCGCAGTTTGACCAGCTGATACATCGCCGATACTGGTATGTTTGGACTGACGCTACAGAACCAGAAATGCTTCAATTATTCATGATTTTCTCCTTTAATGTGTTAAAGAAGACATGCAGAAAGATTAAAGGGTCAAGTCACCCAAATTACAAAAAGATTATTTTATATTTTGTTTGTTCTTTCCACCTTCTGAGACCAAAACAATCTGCATGGCTTGACACCAAGAGGAAAATACATCAGCTTTTTGTCATTTATGAGCAAACTGAGTCTTTAAAAAACACTGGGCTCAACACAAAACAAAGAGGAGGAAGCCCAAAACTGATATTTTTCTTGGTTTCTTATTGACGTTATCCGTCAAATAGGAAGCAGGAAGTGTTTGTCTATAAACACTGTGAGCACTTTAAGCTGGATGTCGAGGTGAAGCTTGTAGAAATATGAATGTAACCGAATCCAATGTTTTCTTTTCGTTGACTTTTGCTTTTGCTTCACGTGCACCACAGACTCAACTCCTCTGTGTCAAGTCTAATATTTACCTGTAAGACTTCACGTTTTAATTAGATTTCCACTCAAGTAGCACCAGCATCTGCACATTTAGAAATATGTGTCTTTATGCAGTCCTGCAGTGATGATGTGTTTCTGGTCAGTCCTGAAGTTAGCATCAGCCTGGTTTCTACTCCACAAGCCAGTTAGACACTTTTCATAGTGTTTTTCGGATTATTCGAAATCAACCTTGACCAACGCTAAAGTTTCTGATCCTTCAGGTTTAGTTGATCGAATAATCTTCACAGATAGACACCACTGTTCTGATGTTTGAAACCTAATCAATCTCCAAGTAAAAACTAATGTTAGGCTATGACAACTACACCACGGTGCATGACGTCAGCGATACCCGCCACTAAACTTCCAACTGGTCCATTCATTTTAGCTCTGAGCTCTTCTAAAGCCTTTCTTCTTAGAAAGTTAAGTGATGGTTGGCGTGAGTAAAACACAACGAGGCTGTAAGGTGTGGACTGGTGAGTAGATGGTTTTCATATTTAACACGTCCCCGACAACCTCTGTGAAGATGTATTTTAGACACTTCGTTGTAACCGCCTTTTTAAGACAAGTAAGCTTCAAACATCAGGTAAGGATGATAAGCTCAGTGTGTTTGTGGACTGAGGTAGAGATTCATGCTCAAAAAGACTCAGGCGATCTCGGCCATCTAATCTGAAGATGGAGTCTGATGTGGAGACTGGACTCGACAGTCAGACCAGGTCTGAGAAGTAGATCCAGAAGAAGAGACCAGGGCGACAGAATCACTTTGATCCATTCATTTAAATACAGACACAGATCTCTGACCTGCAACTACACATCAAATGAAGCAGCACTGATCAGACAAATGTGACCTGGACAAGACTAAAGAGTTCTGAGTTCAGGTCTCAGTTATTGGTTCTGGTGACCATGAAAACATCCTGATCCTATTCAGCGGATTCTCTCTGTTTTCAGATTTGGTAAAGATTTGAAAAGCTATGTTGCATTGGTTCGGTATTTTTAAGAGACGTATTTCAGCCTGTAGATCAAATCCCCGATTCATGTTGGAAATAAGTTGTTTAAAATGTTGATCTGTGGGTTAAATATCTTGAAAACTATTTTCAGCCAAATTTAACAAACCGGTTTCACCTTGAATTCGATTCTCACTAAAGGGGAAGGTGGAAACTCTATAAAGCTAGAGCAATATTAACATATGAGCTTTCATTCCCAGACTGATCTGTGCCGCCACAGTCAGGATATGTTTTCGGTGAAAATGTCCGCGGGATGACGGATGTCGTGTGTCAGTGCCACGATGCCTGGATGTAATTTCCAGTAACGGGCGGTTGAACTCTCCACAAATCTGCTTCTTCTGGTGTGCAGACTAAGTGATGTGAGGAGGGGAGAGAGAAGCACATCTACCATCGGTGTACGTCGGGTGTGGCATCAACATGGCGCGGGACTGGCGAGCAGAGGTGACATGACGTGAAGGCGGGCGTCGAGGGTGAGTTCACAGCGAGGCGCAGACTTAAAGGTTACACTCGAATGGAAGAAGATGCAAGGCCCCGCTGGGACTCGGCCTCCCTCAGTCCCGAGGATGAGGCAGAGTTGAAAGGGTTGAAAAGTTCGGCCCATACAGGAGGAGAAGGTAGGCGAGGCGGTCATGCAAAAAATCTGACATGAAGACAGGGCGGGGGTAGAGCGAGGATGCCGGAGCTAGGTGACAGAGGACAAAATAACCAAACGCGTTACAAAAGTGAAGTGTTTACAAGCGTGGCTTCTGAGGCAGTGTGTGCTTCCTTTAGTTCAGTAATCATTTCCAGACCTGATTTTCCTCTGGAAAACTCCAAAAGAAATTCAGTGTATAAACTATTTTTATCACTTAAGTTTTGTGAGTCACAGTCCAACAACACAAATAAACTGTGACAGTTCTACGTAAGTTAGATCTAAGTTGGAGTCATAAAAAGCTTCTTAATGAAATTGCTTTAAAGGATTTTAAAAATGTCTTAAAAATCATTTATTCTGAGCATTTGTTCGGTTTGGCTTAACAAAGCTAAAGCTGACGTTTGGATCATGGATCAAAACAAAAAAAAGTATAAAAGTTCAAGTAAATATTGTTATGCAGAATGGTCGTCTGTGTTGGTGTCGATATCTGTACTGGTTATTATACGTTGATGCATTAACACAAACTCATGGAAGTGGGGAAACAGCTGTAACTGTAACTGATGGCTACGGCCGTCGAATAAATAGAAATGGAAGAGAACAATGTTACTCTAGTATGGTGGATATATAAATAGCGTAAAATAGAAGCTCAAGGATTGTACTAAAGTGTAAATTTCTTATTTAACAAATATGTGACCCAAGATACTGAACACTGAGATAGGTAGAGCGTTGATAGCTCTACGTGAATACTAGTTTATTTATGTATATGTTATTTTGTAAGAATGAGCTGTATTGTGGTTTGCTGTTAAGTATCTCATCGATATATCTTGATTTTCTGAATTTATTGGAAAATAACTGAGTTAATGGATAAAATAACTGGAGCTTTATGTTATTTTTGTCAATCCAACAGATTAAACACCTGACTAAATATATGACCATAAGAAACTGCTCATTAACTGTTCACGTACTGGACCTTATTAAAGAGGACCCAGTAGCAAGGTAAATGATACCTTCATCTCTAGTCACTCTTTATATATTCTTTATAGTCATGTTGCCCCAACCCGATTTCTTGCACATTTTGTTGTCGTTACAGCTCCTCAGTGCGCGGGCTGCATGTATAGTTCACTCTGTGACGCTTGAAAGGCAGGTTTGTGCAGAGAGCAAAAATAAATAATTTTTGTTTATAAAGTCGAGTGGAAGTGTTGACCGGACCAACACAGCGGTGATGTGTGATCTGAGGGAAGGCGACAGATGGAGGTGCTTCCACATTGTTGTGTTGGAGTCTGAGGTCAACAACTTTAGGGTGACTGTCGCTCTGACCTCAGAAGAAGGGCAGCTGGTTCCCCTGATGTCACCATTAACCATTAATCAATTGGCAGACAGAGGCGGCTCTGGCCCCGCTTCCAGCAGCACTTTGGCGTTTTTCTATCAGCGCCTTTCCAAGGCAGATTGGGTGGAGTAAGTGTGATTGGCAGGAGGTGGAAGCAGCGGCAGATGGATACAGTTGCCAGGGAGGCGTGGGGATGGGAATAAAGAGGTGCGGTGGTGGGAGGGTGGGGTTGTGGGCGTGACCAGTCTTAATTATCTAAGGGTTGCCAAGTGTTGGCCTCTGACAAAGTTTCAGAGTCCGAATAATGGTTCCAGTTCACCCAGGAGCGTCGTCGATGAGTTCTGTTTGTGGTGGAGGTGAGTCATGTGTTTTACAACCTGTTTGTCTCCACCAGCCGCCTGACATGCGTTCCATGAGAGCAAAAACACAACGGTGACGGAAGCAGCCAGCGGTTGCTGTCAAACATCTGAACAGCCTCAGAGGTTTTAATCCTTGGTTGAGATCGGGTTTCCCCGATCCTCTACCGTCCCGCTGGAATAGCGGCGTCGCGCGTAGCGCGCCTTCACCGAGAACTATGAAATCGACGGTGTGGCCTGCCGGGTAGCTCCGCGAACTGCGAACAACCAAACCGCCTCCCGGGTCGAATACACGCAGGTGCAGCGTAACACCGCCTGGGCTTACCAAAATGGCCGCCCGGTGTTGGGTTTATAGGAAGCGAAGAGGAAGAATTAGCGACTTGGCGGCGGCAGCTCGGAGACGCCGCCCGCCTCCCGCTACTATCTGAGTCGCATGAGGAGGAGAATAACCGACCGCCAGGTGAATCACCAACACCGGTTCAACCTGAGCCGGGCGGCTCCCACAATGCCCTTGTTCCATGCCAGCCTCGTACGCCACCAAGAAAAACCGTCCCCGATGCAGTAACGTTTCCTCTCTGCTGTCTGTGTTGTTGTTGTGGCGTACCGAGCTCCCAAAGATATTGTAATCCCACATTGTGGGGTTCATAGACATAACAAGCAAAACAGAGCTACGGTAGCCGCATGGCGCTCAGCCCAGCCGAAAATAGTGCAGTCGGCTCCAGGCGACGAGCGGGCTTCGTTTGTCGCTTATAAGTTCAGCGGAGGCGATGGCTGGGCTCAGATCCAGCCTCAGCGGTCAGAAAACCACATTCCCCACATTCCTCCTCCGTCCTGACAACCTGAGCTGCTGACAGGCAGCTTCACTGAAAGAGCTGAAATTACTGCCAATGCTCACGGAAATATTGTCATCAACAAACACCTGTACCCCAAGCAGCATGTCTGCAGGACAGTGAACAGATACTAAGCTGTGGCACATGCATAAATATAACAAGTCTAGAGCCTGTTAGAACAGTGAGAGAGCTGATGCAAATTACTAACTTTCTATGGCGTCAATCGAAGACTGTGATGGCTGCTGGGAAATGACCATAGGGTCTGGTGGATTTCACAGATTGTATGCAACATCACCGTACATGAATGAGCATGGTCGATCTCTGACTCTTATATCAGATATAAATGAAGTTTAGTTTCGTCCAATGCAAACCCACAATTCAGCAATTCTGTGTGAAATGAAGATGAAATATTTCTCTCTTTCTGAACTCTATGATTATCTGAAGGTTGACAAGATGATCTTGTCTTGGATTACTCACAGTTGTGAGTGTGTTCGAGTGGTTCCCTCTGATCTCTGCTCGGAAGACGATCCAGACTGCCCCGATAAAATATTAAACATGTTCAGTGTTTCTCTGTGGATTGTCCAAATGGAGCGGAAGATAGCCAATCGAGGTAACTGGCGGGCTATTAAAACAGAGGCGTTGTCGTCCACCATGTTTGTTTACTCTGAAATTAGAGTCAATTTGAGTTCTAGGGTCCGAACTCTGGTTGTTGGTGAGTGAATCTGTTAGCAGGTATGGCTTAGTGTGGCTGTTCACATCACACCTACAGAACAAAACTAGTAAAAATCTGACGTATTTGTCATCCGTGTGTGGTGGGTCGATGTACATAACAATCAATTTTGTCTTGAGTGTGGGGAAAAGCAAGCTTGATGACAAACCCGTTTCTGGTTATTTTGGAACAATCAACAAAACGATCATCACCGTGTTTGCAGGCGTCTGACCAGTCTTGGCCCTCTATCCTCACAAAACTCATTTTGTTTTGTTTTGTATCAACTCGTGGATAGCGTTTGTAAATAGTCAAACAGGAGAGACTTCTGAATGAAGAATTTGTTTCTTTTCCTTCCAAACAGTCCAGATTTATGTCTCGTTGTCAGAGGAACTGCTCAGTCTAGGCCTACACTCCTGTGAAAGAGTGTTTCTAAACATCGAAACTGCCTGTCAGAGAAGAGAGTGATCGTAAACACTCTCATGTTTGTGTGTGTGGCTGTGCATATGTATGACTCAGGTATGTGTGTGTGGGGGGAGTTATTTTGGCAGCGTGGGCAGGTGAGCACAGTCATCCCGATCAGGCGTTTACGGTGACGCGGAGGCGGGGAGGACAGACAATGCGGGTAATAGAGATGCTGGTAAACAAACCGACCCATGCCTCTCGCGGCTAACGTGACGCATAGCTCCAACCCACGGCACCTTTGTATCGCGTCACCTGTCAAACCTTGAGAGGACTGAAATTGAAAGAGCTCTCATGCTGAACGATGATTAATAATACCAACATGTGACAGGCAGTTCATGGACCGACTTACAACTGAGACTTTGTCTACTTTCATAGTTTTACACTGATTGGGATGTTTTCTCTCCATCCAGCGTTTTCTTGTTGGGAAACAGAAAAATTAATTATTAAATGTTGTAAACTTTGAAGTAAAAGCAGCCAACGACACCCAGCTCATCATTTTGTGTCCAATCGGGTCAGAACATCTTGAAATCTTACACTATATGTAATCAGTGGTCAACAGAACAAAGAAATAGACAGTGTCTAATTCCAGTTCAAACCCCAAAGCAGCAGAGAGTGTTTATTCTCTACTGAGTTTAGTACTCCGTCGTCAGTGCTTGTTCTTGTATTTAAATGAACCGCAAAGATGGACGACGATGTCTCACTTCTCCCACTGTGAAAAAATGAAGCCAAACTATCAGGCGGATTCTAGCCTGCCATTTCCTAGGTGGGCCACGTTCCTGTGGGCCACATCACCCGACCAACTGGGGGTCAGCTGTCAATCCTGATGTCACACTCCCTTTTATAGCATCAATAACTAATTAAGCCATTATCAGAAAAAATTAACTTTATAAGATCTACCTAAATCAACGAAACCATCTTGAATTTGCCCAGTGATGATGTGTTTCTGTAGTCCAGCCTGAGTCAGCATCAGCCTGGTTCCCTCCACAAAAAGCCAATGGGATTTTTCATATGGTACGGATTATTCAGAAAATAAATATGAGAGAACCTTAAAGTTTCAGTCACTTCAGGTTTAGTTGATCAGATAATCTTCACAGATGAACACTGTTCCGATGTTTTGAAACTAAATCCAATCTCCAAGTAAAAAGCCAATACTGGGCTAAACCAACTACTTGCGATCACATGGCGTGCGCGTCTCATAGCTTTCCAACTGGTCATTTCATTTAGCCTCTGAGCTCTTCTACAGCCTTTCTTCTTAGAAAGTTAGTGATAGTTTGAAAATGATGGTAAAACCTATGAGAGCTGTAAAGTGGACTGGTGAGTAGATGGGTTTTCATGTTAGCGATCCCCGACAACCTCTGTGTAGTCTCATTTAGACACTGAATTGTGCCTTTTTCAAGACACGTAAAAACTTCAAACATCAGGGTAGAGTTTATTATTTATGTGGAGATAAGCCTGAAAATGTCTTGAGCTTATTCTCTGAGCCTTGAACAGACATTTTAACCCAGAAACTTACACTGACTTTGGGAGGAGGGAACAGGAAGTGCTAACATGCTAACTTATGCCCAGGGTTAGGCTGATTCCTACAGCTCTCTATTTGTTCA
Organism: Lates japonicus; assembly: GCA_033238685.1. NCBI lineage: Eukaryota > Metazoa > Chordata > Actinopteri > Centropomidae > Lates > Lates japonicus. The sequence continues at coordinate 225,978 of BRZM01000126.1, read as the reverse complement.
GATACATCCATTGTTAATACTGAAGACAAAGCAAATTTCAAGGCTGTATACAAAGTCAAAGGAAAGATGCAAGAAGTAATCAAGCAAGAAGCAAGAAGAATCTATATCGGCTAAGATAAAAGACTACGCTGCAAACATTTCACTGCATCTACGAGTGTGTGAATGTGTGATTACTTGGGTTTTGTTGAGTTCAGACTCTGAGGATGACAGAAGATATTTGCTAACGAAGCTGTTACCTTTCCTCCTCCCTTGGTCATTCAGGGAGCATCACTGGTTAAAAAGACAAACGTCTCCCGTGGCAGATCATATCAGCTGTCACTAATTAATGTTAATGCAGCGAGTAACATGATAACATACAGATAAAAATGATCTTCTGTCTGGTTCAAGGCCTCTCTACAGCTGGTGTCAAAGGTCATTTCGCAGGTGGACCAAGTGTTTTTGTAGTCTGAACGAGTCCGACAGAGTGATGTGTCTTCTCTCTAGTGTCATGTCAAGTTCAGGAGTCACATTCTCCCAGTTAATCTTTCATTTCACATCAATAATTTAAGCTTTTAAACGTCATAGTGTTGAACCAGGACCTTCAGTATTTGGATCCGTTTACTCAATATTTAGGTAAATAAGGTCGTTACTGGCAGATATCCAATACCAAAGACTCAAATCAGCATCAGGGCAAATATGATTTGTACAAGTCTGTGATTTAGGAAATTTCTCTTTTTGTCAATGGAGTCTGGTAGTGATATATAGAGCTGTTTCTGGTTAAACTAAAGGATCTTCCGCTTTAATAAAAAGCTCTGTCTCTGTAGGAATCCTATCATAATGTTGTCAGACGCTTAAACATGCACTTTAGTGGATGGACTTGACATGGACGACTGACCATTGGATTACATTGCAGCAGTTGTTTGTGGTCAGTTAATAAAAAACAGTCAGATATTCTGTTTTTACACAGGAGCCATGAATCTAATCAAGCATGAATCCTGAGAGTCGTGTTCCTGTCAGTCATTTGATGTATTTCCAGTTGGTTTTACGAGCTTGGTGGAAGGCTGGGTGGGTTCAGGTGACAGTTACATCATACACGCAGATTATGATCCATCAGACATCAAACAGATTAATACATCCAGCAGCGGGGGGGGGTACATCATCAGTCACCGAGTTTACATGCATGTTCATATTTTACGTGATCCTTTGGCTTCCAGCACAGTGGAGGTGAAGGTAGTTTTGTGATGGTCTCGGCAAAAGGTCTTGGACAAGGTCGTCGTTTGCAAACTTGACATGATTGTTGTGAGGATTGAAAAATAAGCAGCGTATCATGCTGTGCTCTGTAGATACATGCAGGTGTTGAACATGTAGGGTTTGTGGTTGAACAGTGGAGGAGTTTCTAGTTATTTTTGATGGTGTTTTTAAGCGAAGGAATCTGTTGTAGCTGACTAATCAACCCAACATGACCACTGTTTCTGTTCCACCTTTGAAGTATGCGGCATCTTCACACCCACAACATGACAGCAACATGAAAAACTGGTTCCTTGCCTCCTTGAATTTGAACTCCAACTCCAGTTTCTGCCTCCAACTATAATTACAGCTGCAAAAATCAGGCTCTAGCTCGTGTGTTTGATTCTCACAGTCCAGGATTCGTACTTTAATTGACCGACCGACTGACTGGCTGTTATCCGGCGGGTTGGGACCTGCTGTGCAAATCACTCAAGGCTGCCTAATCATGCATTGTCTGTGCCAGCGATGGCTGCGTGAAGGAATGCCAGAATTCACCTCGCGGTCAGAGGAGTCACCGTTTGCGGGCCTCGAGGATTCAAGCAGCAACAGGCCGTCCGGTCAGTCAGAGGAGCTGCACTTCCCCTGTTGATCGTCTCTGTCATCACAAGCATTGTGCTTTTTAATCACAGGCGTGTTTGCATAATGCTTAACTAAATCATCAATGTATTAAAGGTTAAAGCGGTGGAGACAGGCGCTGTCACTTTCCCTGTTGGACCACCCATGTTGGAGATGTCCTGCAGGTTCCATCTAACCATGACGTCCTCTGTTTGAATCCAGACAGACTGTGTTTAAAGTCCTGTATCAGAAATACATCACAACACATAGACGACAGTTTAGTTAGACTAAACAAAGAGAGTAAAGATTATTTAGCAAAGCACCTTTCATGCAGAAAAGTTGCAGAAGTAAGATTAGTAAAGATAACAAACAAAGCAACAACACTTGAGGTGAGAATGGCCAGTTTGATTAAATTACCTTTTGTTTTTAGACGAGCGCGAGAGACAAACAGTAACGCTGCGTTCCATTTACATCGGAGGTCGGAACGAAGTGACGTCACCTCCGAGCTGACGGCGTTCCAGTTGAGAAGTCAGAAAAACATGGACGCTCTCAGGAAAGCCTTTATAGCTGCTCTATGAGAGAATAGACAACTTCAAAACAAATCTGCTCCACCTGAAGAACACCTCAGTTGTTAACATTAGATTTTAATTCAAACACTTTAGAAGGATCTTAAAACACTGTTCATATTTTACAGTTCAAAAAAGCAAAGGAAACATTAAACCATGAACGTGAACCGATTCAAACGTATCCCGGACCATTTGCAACAGCAGTTGATCACAGCGCTCTACAAACAGCGTAGCAACGTCCACAGATAAAAACTGAACAGTTCTATGTGTATGACTGACTTCATGTGAAACTAATAAGACTGAGCTGCTATAAACAGGAACATTAGCAGAGTGTTCACTGCTATTGATGTGAGGAGCAGCCATCTTGGATTCTGATGTCGGGGTTGGTGGGGTTTCTCTGACTTTCCAAGTTGGAAATTCCGACTTTGAAGTACAACTGGAACGCACCATAAGGCCCCGGTCTGAAGACCTAAGTGACCCTCTGGTGATAAAAGGTTGGAGCAGGTTAGAGATGTGTGCAGGCGCCTGACCATGCAGGGTTCTGTATGTGAAGACAAGCACCTTAAAATGAATCTTAAAGTCTGTGTAAAGCAGCAATACTGCAGAAAAATGTGTTATTAACCACCTATCTAAATTTAAAAGTTAACAAGTTAATTTCATGTGAAAATATCTGAGAGTAAGAAACAAATACAACTCTAAAACTTGTTTTAGATTAACAAAGCCACAACACAGGTTGTGGCTTTGTTAATCTTAAGAACAGTTTGTTTTGCAGAACAAGTTGTTCAGTTTTTTTGGATTAATTTTAATTTAATTAAAACTGCTCTTCAAATATTTGGACTCTGGCTGCAGACTACTGTAATTTAGTTGTCAGAGTTGTGTCGGCACGCTCAGGTGAAGACAGAAACCACAGTTATCAGTTATCAGCTGTAATACAGGTGTGACAATGAGTGTTCGTATTTGTCCAGTGTTTTTATTAGGCTGTCAATCACCTGCAAGGCACTAACCTGTTTGAAAGGTGTTTGATTTGACTTGATAAGGCAGTTTACAGAAGCCTGATTGTATATATACATACATGTACACAAATACACATAATTATTTAAAAATAATTTTTAATTTCAGTGGTTATTTTAAGGTCTGTTAGGTTTTTAGTTTGTTTGTTGTAGAGCACAGCCGCAGGACAAATTCTGATTAAATATGACTAAAGAAAGGAAACAATGTGTTGATAAACAGACACATTTATGGGAAAACTACAAATTCATAGGATTAAAATGTGAAAACAGTTGGTAATCCTTAATGTTAACACTGAGTGAACTGCTGGAGAATCAGTCAAAACATTTTTAAATTCATGTTCAGCCTCAAAAATCGCGAGAAAAACCTTCAGCAACCGACTGAAAGACACCACGTGTGATATTTCCTTCATGTTGGTCCACCTCCTCCACCTAACAAAGGTTAAACCGTCTTATGTTCAGTAGCAGATACTGCAGAATGAAAATAATCACTGATTCATCCCACACATGGGAGTTATAAAACAACAGAATCAACCAAATAAACAACACCAACAAATACAGACAGAATTGTAGACACATTATCAGATTAGCATTAAAATAAAGATGATGATAACTCACAGAAATGGCTGAAATAAAGTCATTACAGTCTAAATAATCTGAGTTAATCAAAGATTCTGCTCAGCCTTTCTGTTGTTAATTACGGGATGTTTGTTTGCTGTTTAAGTCTAAAGCTAAAACCAGTTCTGCATCATGAATAAAGTCATTAATCTGTAAATGTTTGACCACCAGCAGCCGGCCAACTTCAAACCTTCCAACAACAAGAGAACGTCCTCATTTCTGTCACTAAAATCAGTTCCTCGTGCATGTGTTGCCCTCTGCTGGCAGCAGGGAGGAACAACACATCAAACTACACAAAATTAAACCAGACTTCATTCAGATTTATAAGAGTTTTACAAGGTCAGACATATTCCCTTGGTTTGTACTGTAGTAGAGAAATAATCCTCATCTTCAAGGTCAAATACAAACATTAAGTCACACTCATATGCTTTTGTTTTTTGATATTGGGGGATTTCATCTTTTTCACATGTCGGTCTCTCACCCTGATAACTGTCAAACACCAGTATGTCTGAGTTTTTATTTTAAGATGATACAGTATCTGGAAGAACAGGAATTAGTCACAGTGCCACAGGGCAAATATGGAGATAAAATTAGTCAACTCTTCCATTAAATAACAACATTTGTCGAATTTAAAATAAATAAATATAATATTGAGAGTGTGCAACAGTTAATGCAGACAGGACCAGAAAAATAACAGATGTTGACATCAGTGTGATCTTAACCTCCTTTTCATGCTTTAGGTCTTTATCTCTATCATCCACTGACATTTTCTGCATCAAACATATTTTGTTCTGTTACTAGCGTTTAATAGATAAACAGATTACCACTGTTTGTACGTCACCTGACCGTCTTCCTCGTGGTCCGATTGGTCGACATGAAAACACGTCAAACAGAGCGATCCTGGCTGATTTTCAAACTGATAAATTAGGGGAAAAAATAATAATATTTGCAGCAAAACAAAAAAAGAAGCCAACAGCTTTTTTCCCCCTCTGACTTTTGCTGGATTGGACCTCGGAGTCTGAATCATGTGTCAGATGTTCGGCGCCGTCACTCATTCATCCATGTAGATTTCACAGAACGGTCCTGAGAGCAGCGGGTCCCCCCATCATATATCCGCCAGTATTTTTATGTCCTTATAATTATGCTGGCCAGTAATGACAAAATAAACACACAACCATGGATCAGTCCACAATTTAAACAGGGTTAATAAACACAGCGACTGCTGGCATGAGCACATTTATTTATTGGAACTTGGAACTCATGTTAAAGATTTTACTCGTCTGATACACTGAGTTTCCATCTGCTTTGTTTTGCAGGTAAATTATTAATATTTACAAAAACTCATAAACAATCAGACAAATTTCTGAATATTTCATTTTCACAAGTTTTTTACATATGAAACCACGACTTTCACATCAAGGTGTTTTCAGGCAGAACCTCAGTGACTCGTATTTAAGTGGTGACTTGGACATGACCTCAGTGATTCAAAACATGACCTGAGTGATTTGTATTTAACCTCAGTGACTGCATTTGATCAAAGGGACTATTTTGTCTCAGTGACTTGTACATGTGTTCAGTGACTTGTATTTGCTTTCAGACATGACCTCAGCCTTCATGTATCTATTAACATAACCTCCTTAGCCAACTTGAACACAACCTGTAATCCCGGATTGTCTTCATGTACCTCAGCCTTTGAACATAACCTCAGCCTTCATCTTCTCTCATGCTGAACATAATGTCATCTCAGTAACTCCTCTTCATCTCAGCCTTTAACGCAATCTCAATGAACGAACATGATGTCTCAGTGACTTGATCTTCATCTCAGTGATCATACTTAATCTCAGTGACTCGTGTTTAACTTTCAGTGACTTGGACATGATCTCAGTGACTCGTATTTAATCTCAGTGACTCGTTATTTAACCTCAGTGACTTGGACATGACCTCAGTGACTCGTATTTAACCTCAGTGACTTGGACATGATCTCAGTGACTCGTATTTAACCTCAGTGACTTGGACATGACTTCAGTGATGAACTCTGCTGAAGCTGAGTTTGATTCTGAAAATAAACACATTAAAGAAGAATTTCTTTAAATTTCTATTTTCATTCATTTTAAAGTGTCTAGACACACATGGTGGGAAGTCCATTCACTTAATGACAATATTTCAGGCACTTAATCTGACAGCTGTGATCACGTGTTCCTTTTCAAATTAAGATTTTATTCTGAAAATGTAGATTTACATGCAGTGATGTTGTGTCTGCAGCAGTCCTCTGTGTCCTCATGTGACCCTGAAACATACAGTTTGGGTTGGAGCAGCCATAACATCCCATTCCCCCGCATTGACGTCACCTGGCCTCACATTCAAAACTCCATTGATTTTTTCCAGGATTTAAGATGCGATCATTACTATTAATTTACACCTGTGATCACACATGAAAAGCTTTAGCGGTCAGCGGCTATTTACGTCCTCAGAATCTTATTAAGGGACTAGACTGACTGTAGCAGTGTGCGTGCATGTGCATGCGTGCGCGCGCCTGTGCGTGTGTTAATGTGTGTGTATAGGTAGGGGGTGGAGGTGTGAGTGAGTCCCGGGCAACCGAGGCACAAGAAGCCGTGAAAGTCGAACTGCAGCGGGGTTACAGTCTGCCTGTCTCTCTCTCTCTCCCTCTGCATCTGTGGGTGTCTACCTGTCTCCCCCCCACCACCACCTCTTCCTCTCTGTCTTATCTTCCTCCCTCCCCGGTACCGAGTCGGGTTGAGACGCCATTTCTGCAACAGAGGACGTCAAGTTAATCGGTGAACGACCCACAGCGGAGCACCGGCGGGACCATGCTGACGCTGCTGACATCCATGTATCTGGTGGTGCGGGCGGTTTCCTCGCAGGTGAGTTGAAAGCAGCGCACGGTCTCCGCTCATCGTGACCACCGCCGCGCGTCCTTGAACGCAGCACCGAGGACTGATTCTGTAACTAAACTGGACCGTTACCGGCCGGTGTGACCCCGTTTCCCGCGGTTAGTGAGTACATGTGTGCGTCAGTCCGTCAGGTGTATCTCACCACTGTTTATTCGAGCTGCAGTGGTGACCAGATGAGGGAACTTTGGCGCGGGAACAGCTCACGCGGGGGGCCTTTTCCCGTTCATTTTCAGGTGTGAAAATGGCCGCCGAAACCTTAAACCGCCTCCGTTGAACTGGAGGAACTCGGCAGGTTGCGTCTTTTTCTGACCCCGTCATCATTAATTCAGTGACAGTCGTTTCACTTGGCAGCTTTGGAAAAGTGTTCAGGTGTTCAGGTGAAGTTCGGCAGAGTAAACAACACAACATCCGGCACGAGCCTTAAAAATAAAAGCCCCAACTTTGAAACTATCCAACTACTAAGTATACAAGAAAGTTGATCAATCACTTAAATACAAAAACTATTGGATAAATTTACTTTTAAAATATGAATATAACTAATATGAGATATACAGAGGGGTGGGATACTGAATAGACCTACTGGGCACACCTAAAAAATATCCAAGAAAGAGACTAAATGAAACAAAATGACCACAGAGAGATGTAAGACACAGATTACTGCTGCAGTGTTGCTAAACCTCTGCAAAAAGATGCTAAATGTCCTCAGAGAGACACAAAACAACTGCAAAGAGACATGACCTCAAATTGATGCAAAACAAATTTGACTCTAAGAAAGAGATGAGTCTTTACTACATGGTCCAAATAATTAGGAAACTTATTTCAGCTAGAAAAGCAAAAAATTAAAAATGTCAAGAATTAAAGAAGTAGATGTGGTGACTGTAGTTACTCAGTAAAAATTACGAGATAATAAATCATTGTCTGAACCAGGATCTTTTAAGTCTGACTTTTTTTTTCAATCAGCAGCTCAAATTTTGAATGAAAATGGGTCTACGTGTAAATATAATTAAAACTATTTCTTTATTCTGTTGTATTCCTTTTTGTGAATAACTAACTTACTGCAGCAAGTCCAAAACAAACTACTAAATACACACTATATAAGGTGTAAGGTGCAGTTTGTGTGTAACTGATATTAGGATTTAACTTTCTGGTCTGTCCAGAGTTCAGTATAATGAAACAAAGAAGGGGACATTTAAAATGCATTAGTTAGTTTAATGACATGTTTACTCACATTATTCTCTGCTCTTTGCAGCACTGATTAAATTCATGATCACCAGCAGCAATTAACTCGGAAATTAGAGCAGCGATTATATTAAATATATAACACAGTATATTATAAATGTTGGTTCATCTCTGTCTTAAATAACCTGCATGGCATAATTCAGCTTCTGGAGCTTTTAACTCTATTTAAATATTAAGTTTCACCTTTTTAAAGTTCATTAAATGTTGTATTTAAATGTTTTAAAAGAATGTTTCAATGGTAGAAATGAAAATCGATAGGACATAATATGCAAAAGTAACATGGAAAAGATAAAATAGAAAAGACCAAATGAGATGAGAAAAGAGCTTTATTTATCCTGAGGAAAATAATGTTAATATGTTTGAAAAATGTTTTCCCCCAAAAAGCTTTAAAGTTTTTGCGCTTTTATTTTGAAGGCGGAATCACCGAGCTTCCGGGGGTGCTTCACGTGTTTGCCGCCGCCTTGACGCCTCAGCCCGGGCTGCAGATTATCAGCACCGCGGTCAGTGCCTGTCTGGCTGCCAGCAGCACAGAACTGCAGCGCGCTTTAGCTCCAGGCAGCTTTACAGAAACTGAACCCAACACTCAGATCCAACATGGCTGCCGGTGTCCTTGATGGGCTGAAGGTTGGAGAGGGCTCTGATTGTAACCGAAAACCTGGCCCTGGCTGAAACCGAGCTCCCCTCTCTACTGTCTATGAAAGAACATCCCTCAGACCCGTCTACCTCACTTTTATCCTGGTCCCTCAGGTAGCTGCTGGTTGATGCTACATGGTCCACAGTGTGAAGGCACCTGAACGCAACACAGTGTTTTTGGGTGTACATGATTGATAGATTCCTACAGAGACAGACCTTTTTATTAAAGAGTAAGATCTTTTTAGTTAAACCAGAAACAGCTGTTTTATCACCATGTTCAAAGCCACCAAACTCCATTGAGAAAAACAGGAATTTTACAGATTTTTACCACTGAAGCTGCTGGAGTACCACTGCCTCTGTTTGTTTGTTTGTTTGTGTTATTGTGCAACTTTCAGCAATGGAGGACGTGTTCAGATCGTTTACATTTGTAAAAGTATGACACAATAACACAAACAAACTCTGGTATTCCAGCAGCTCCTGTGTTCTGCTTGGTAAAATTCCTGTTTTTCTCAATGGAGTCTGGTTGAGATAAAAAAGTGATATTTCTGGTTAATAAAAACTTTTTCTGTAGGAATCCTATCCATAATGTCGTCAAATATTTATAATAACAATCTGAACCTGTCAGTGGAAAAAACAGAACTTTAGTGGACGTACTTTGGTGTGGACAGTGGCACAGTTTGTTTACATTGCAGCAGCTGTTATAAATTGTGACACCACATTTAAAAACTGAGCTGCTGTCTGTTTGTGATCATGGTGATGTTCTTCTCTATAAACGTCAGCAGATCAGACAGCTCGGCTCGGCTCAGACTTATCTCCTGCGACGCCGCAGATAACAGGCTCACCAGCAACTTAACAAGCTGGCGACTGAACCCGACGACTTCCTGTAGTCTGGGGGGAGTGAACCCGACCTCAAGTAACCCCTCACCTTTGACCCTGATTTGAAAAAAGTCAGCCAGAATAATCCACAGACCTTGCTGTGGAATGTTTTAACTATTTTCTGCCTCTCAGTTAAAAAGTATTTGAGACATTTTTTTAAAATTAAAACTTCAGTTTTAATGCTTTAAACACTGTAGATGAAAATTTCCTTTTAAATGGAAAAGGAAATACTGAGATTTAATAGGCTAAATAGTTTAGCCACCAAAAAAATCAAAACGCTTAAATTTTATGTTTCTGTCAGATATTAGATATATTTGATGCAAATCTCATCACCCTACAATAATTCCTGCAGAAATATTATCCTTCTGCAGAAACAGTAAACCCCTTTGTTTGTTTGCCAAAAAAAAAAAAACTGCTAAATTTAAAGCTATTTATCTAAAAAACATCAGTTAAACTTCATAACACACCAACTGTAATGAGTTTGTGAGGTAAACTCAGCTCATTATAACCCCAAAATACCCATAAACAATACCAATGACCAGACCTCGGCATCTAAAAATAAAATGTTAATAAAATAAACACACAATAATCTATGGTCTAGAGTTCATAATTATGACAAATTAACAGCAAGAGAAAAGTTTTGACTTTGATATAAACACATTAATGTAACATTTACAAACACGTGGTAACGACATGGAAAAATAACTTTCTACCTTTAGGTTACTTAAAAGATCATAAAATGAATTGGCCAGGGTTTAAGGGTCCTTGAGGAGGTTCATGACGGTTGTTGATGGGTTTCAGGGGGTTTACAGGGGTTCCACTAGTTCTTGACTGGTTTCTAATGGTGCTTTGGAAATATTTAAGAGAATTCCTGGTGGTTGTGTGGTTCTTGAGGAGGTTTCGGGGTGCTGGGAGGGTTGAAAGGTTCCCAGGGATCACGGGGGTTCCATTGGTTCTTGGGGGGTTCCTCCATGTGTTGAGTTTTTCAAGGCGTTCCAGGGGTTCCTTGGGGACTGTAAGGGTCCATACGGGATTACTAGTGGTTCTAGTTTTTGATGAGATTCTAAGGGACCTTTCGTACTGGTCCAGGAATACCTGAGGGCTTCAGCACTCCCAGGGTTTTAGGGTCCTTCAGAAGGTTTGGTCCCTGAGACTGTTCATGAAGGTTGCATGGGTTTTAGGGTGTTCACTGGGGTTCCACTACTTCTTGGAGGGTTTCTAACAGTGCTTTGGAAGTATTTAAGAGGATTTATGGTGGGTGTGTGGTTCTTGACGAGGTTCCAAGGGTCTTCATGGACATTTTAAGGGTTCTGAAGGGTTTGAAAGGGTCCCAGGAATCCAGGTTTTGTACAGGCACCTGAGGATGTTCTTGAGGTTGTTCATGTGCCTCAGGGGATTTTAAGTGGAGGGGTCTACATTGGAGTTGTGGATGCACCAAGTGGACTTTGAGTTTGTTATTGCGAGCATTAAAAGGACAGGAAGGAGCTCCTTTTTTATTGTTTTTAGTTAGTTAGTGTTGATTGGCTGTGGAGAGGGAATCAAACATCCCAGTGACTACAGCCCAGTGTGTCATGAAGAGCTGCAGTTCCTCAGATCGACCACAAGATGTCGCCAAACTGCAGCTTCCTCGTTTTTAAAAAGCAGCCTTTTCAGAAAAACCTCTGCCTTATGTGGCACAGGTGGGCGCGGTTTGACCAGAGCGGTGCATTATGGGAGAGTGTGTTCATTTTGTGGCGTTACTTGGCAGAAAATGGCTGACTCAGTGTCTTAAAATGACTACAAGTCCCGAAGTGAGGGTGGCAGGACTCGTTTCACCGCCTGACTTTACAATACGCGGATAGAGGTGACCCCTCCGTCTAGTCCGACTCTGAGCAGGGAGAGCAGGCACCGCACACCTAAAGCATCCTCATCGAGCAAAATGGTAAGACGGATCTTTAGCTGCTTATTGTCAGATAGTACAGATCTATTTAACGATATAACGGCACCGTTTTCCTTGAGATTATTTGCACCGGTTTGTGCTCAGAGATGCGTTTAGAGTTGACATTGACGAGAGGCCGGCGGAGTCAGGATTTAATTTCACTTCATGTTAATAACACATCCAGAGCTTTGATGGAGGATTTCTGATCCATGATTAAACTAACAAAAGGCAGAGCTGCGCTGCGTAGTTTGTTGCGCAGTTATAACGCGCAGATAGGAAATTATGTTTGCACGAAAAACCCGCAGATGTGGGTTTGGTATCCGCAGCAGAGAGTGCAGGTTTGTTTCCGCTGTTTTTCTTAAACACTTCATAGTTCACTGTACATTCATTCATCTGCCTCCATCTTAATGAGGACAGGCTGTGGCGTGGCATCAGCGTCATATTACATCATCGGCCTTTATTATTCAAACGAGGTAACCAATCATGACAGGAGCTTCATCGGTTTGAATCTCTGTTCGCAAATCTGGAGATTTAACGATTCTTTGTTTGTCAGGCAAGTTGCAGCAGGTTTTTAACAGGATGCGCAGCGATTTCTGACTGAACTGGAAACAATCTTCAATTCGGCTCATAAATAAATCACTCTGCATCATTTCTGCTACTGCTCTGCCCCTTTTTTCATTCTTTCGCACAGTAATGGCAGTTAGAGCTCTAGGAACAGTCATTGATTCATTGATTGATTGTATGGATGCCGAATTAAACCGAGACCTCGACTGTTAAGGATAAACAACTAAAATTAAACTTAACCTCAGAGCTACCCCTGTTAATAGGCAAGGTCATTCTAAAATTCATGATTTTCTTAATGGAGTTTGTTGATGAATCCTCATCATTCTCTCTGTGAGGCTTCATCTGTTAGATACAGTGTTTATAAGTTGATTTAAAAAAGTCAGAGTGAGTGATCCACCCAGTTCAGACCAACAGTGCTGGTTTCTGCTGCTTCGTTTCCTCCCTCCTGTTGTTTATGTAGGTCACTGACACATGTGAACCATTCCTGTTTTACTTCCCTCCAGGCTGAACCGATCCGTGTTCTGGTGACCGGCGCTGCTGGCCAGATCGCCTACTCCCTGTTGTACAGCATCGCCAAGGGAGATGTGTTCGGAAAGGACCAGGTAAGACCCGGTCTGAGCTTTGATTACATAACCTGTAGCAGCAGACCCCCCCACCCCCCACTCCTCCCCCCCTGAAGCCGATCAGTGCGCTGACAGCTGGGCGATGCACTGTTATGTAATGGAATCACCATGAATAATGAACATGTTTTAACGGTGGGATGCCTTCAGACAGAAGAAAAATAGATTGTCAGGTGTTTAAAATTTTTATCTCCAGGAGTTTTTTACACCGTCATTGAAAACTCTTTATTTGCTGCTTTATGGATGTGATATTTGCCAAATTAAAGATTGTCATCACTTACTTTATTAGAACTTAAATCAAGTTGAATGTCCTGTGTGTTCATGCTAATACACAATACTAATACTCATGCTACATTGCAAGACTTTTTAAATGGAGTCTGGTTAGTCCTAGCCTTTCTCAGCGTTCATATAAATCCAGGAACAGGTCATTAAAGATGTGGGAAGGTTTTGGAAATTAAATAACAGTGATCTGCTCTGTTGTCAGTTCTGTTTGAAAGTGTGAAAGTTTGTTTTAAATGACAACATGAAGGTTTTTGTGATGGAAGTGAAGGAAAAGGTGTGAAATTAATGTGGGAAACTTTTTGGGTTTGGGAAAATCCTTGAGGACGTGTTAGAAAAATGAATGAGACCTGGATAAAGTGGCTTGAAGTGAGAGTTTGTGTGAAGTTCGACTCTGTGTCAGTGTTACAATCTAAAACATGACCTTTACGAGTCGCTGCATGTGGCCTGGAGAGACCTTGAATGTCATTGAAAGTTGCCTTGTTCAGCAGGTGTTGATCTGTAACTCACCAAGATGATTTATTGCACCTGCACATAACAGCCACTGTTACCAACCGCTAACGTCCTCCGTCCTCTCCTCAGCCAATCATCTTGGTCCTGCTGGACATCCCCCCCATGCTGCCGGTGCTGGACGGAGTCGTCATGGAGCTGCAGGACTGCGCCCTCCCACTGCTCAGGGGTGAGGCAGATTACACCTGAACTTACACGAATATTCATCGACTCTCTGAGCAGTGAATTGCACATAAATGCTGCTTTTCTTTTCTTTTTCTTTTCTTTGTGGCACTGATTCAAGTCGACGTCTTGAAACAGGGCGGTGGTTTGTAGCTTTACACGTCAACACGACACTGGCCTGTGCTTAAATAGAAAACAACTGCTGTGGGTGTTCCCTGTTGTGCGCTGCCTTTAAACTCCTCTCTGGAACAAAACAGTGTTTGTGTCCCAGTCCAGATTTAAGTCATTTAAATACAGGATACAACTGATACACAGTCTGAGCTGATACTAGAGCTGAAGCTTTAAAATTTGACTCTTCAGAGAAGGAAAAGTGGGAGTTGTTGTTTACAAAATTCTCCTTGAACAGTTAAGTTAGTAAATTTTGATTTAAACAGTAAAATTCCTGTTAGTTTTTCTAAAATGGTGCCTGTGGTTTAGGCGTCTAAAGTCTGGTTTCAGTGCGAGAGAAAGTCCCGACCCTCTGGTTTTAAATGAGCCTGTATCAGCGGCTCGTCGTGCTGTAACTCACTTTAAATGCAGCACACACACTTTGTGTGTATGTGATTGTCAGTGTGTGTTGTTTGTCCTTCATAACCTCTGGGGGAGAAGCCTCCTCTCTGCTGCTGCTGCTGAGGGGAGGAGGAGGAAGGAGTGTCTAAAACAAGACCTCTGGTTGGCTGACGGCTGAGGCACCTCAGCAGCCAATCAGAGCAGTGGTGGGACAACAATGGAGGAGGAGGAGGAGGCTGAAGTCCAGTCTGATAGCAGCAGAGTTACTCCTGTCATCTTATCGTCAGGATCCGTTGAAGTGGCAGGAATTTATCTGGTGAAATGATGTTGAAATCTCCCAGAGAAATCATAAAAACAAGGCAGTGAAGGAGAGTCGACTGTTTTAAAAAATAATCAATACAGCTTATCAGCACCAATACATCACCCTGTCCTTATCTGTAGAAGCAGTGGAGCCTTTGTTCAGAGCAGATAACAGATTAATGATAAATGTGCAGCTGAATAATTTAATTCTAGAATCTCAAATAAGTAGTAGAAGAAGAAGATAAATATTTCAGAGAAGAAGAAAGTTAAACTCTGATCCCTCAAACAAAATGTCCTTGTGTTTATGTTTCCATAACGACTAACATGCGTCCTCCTTCCCTCCCCACAGAGGTGATCCCCACTGACAAGGTGGAGGTCGGCTTCAAGGACCTGGACGCTGCCATCTTGGTGGGCTCCATGCCCAGGAAGGAGGGCATGGAGAGGAAGGACCTGCTGAAGGCCAACGTGGCCATCTTCAAGACGCAGGGAGCCGCCCTGGACAAGTACGCCAAGAAGACCGTCAAGGTGACACTTCAGTCCGATCACGTTGTTTTTATTGATGAAGTGAGAGTGGAGATGTTGTACTTGGTCTCAGAGCTTTACATTGATATCTGGTCCAGGTCGAGTATAACAACGATTTATTCACATTTTTAGGAATAAACCTGGATCAAAGTGAAGTAAATGTCACTAGATAAACATTTATTTCACATGTTACCTGGTAAATATGCTGCTGGGGAGTCATGTTCACGATGTGTTTGGCGTTCAGTACTGAGAACGCCGCTGCTCTGCAACGGCAACATGGACGCCAAAAGAAGCCAGCGAGGCTAACAGTTTAGCAAGCTAGCAGCTGGGTAACGTAATGCAGGAAATGCAAAGTAGGGATGAACGTTTTTATTATATTGTGAAGTCGGATAATGAAGCCAGTTTAAGTCGATTAGTCGTGACGTCATCGTTAACACGTGCCTCCACCCAAACCTAAATAACAGCAGCGTGTCTCATCTGTGCTGCGAGTCGATGAGCTTTTTCAGAGCTGTAGCCGCCTCATTGTACTTTTTCTTAATCTGTTCAAACACATCGCCCCCAAATGACGACTAAAAAACTAAGCTAATTTTACGTATTAAAATCAAAATGGCCGACTTCCTGTTGGTTTTAGGTCGTGACATAAGAGACTTTTTTGTACATCTGGACATGTTACATATGTGGCCTGAATCTTGTTTACCTAGAACAAACTAAGCCCATTGGCCCTAAAATACATAGATTTTCACCAGGTCTGATGCGTGTGCGAAGCTTTGTGAGTTTCTCAGCTCGTTTTTTATTATTATGTCGGGGTTGGTGATGTTTCTCTGACTTTCTGAGGGTGTTCCAGTTGAAACTTCGAGTACAACTGGAACACACCATAATTTCATCGGTCGTGCTAGTTGCAGCTGGATACTCTCTTGCGAAACAACGAGAAATGTCGTAACTTTTTAATATTGCTAGATCTCGTCCCACCGCTAAAAATAATCCCATACTGTGCTTTTCTTTCTATCGCCGACATCTGTTCCAGTCCTTTGCTCCACACAGAGCGAAGATGCAGCACTCAGAAATAAAAGTAATAATTAGTCAAAGTCAAATAAAAATGAGTAGATTCTTAAAAAAAGCTGTCGACCATGCTAACAGTTTCAACTTATCGATTACTCGTGCACATTGTAGAGGTGAAGCTTTTCCAAAGACAAATAAAAACGTAACATCTAACGATAAATGAGCTCAACTCGTGAACTCTGAACTTTCAGAAAACTCACAAGAGAAATGGGGGGGGGGGGTTCATGAGAAGGCAGCAACAGGTCCAGGGTTTCACTGGTTTTAAGTTGCTTTGTGTTTGGTATTAAATCAGACTGAGCCTGGTGAACCTGCAGCAGCTGTAAACATGGGGAAATGAAAGAGCTTAAAAAGACAAAACTGTTTCCTGTTTCACGTTAACTCTGGGCCTCCAGAGCTCAGAGCTCAAAGTTCCTCTGAGTACTCTGTGTACTTTGTAGTATGTACTTGTACCATAATGTGTATTACAGCATGTTAATCAGCAGGAAGGCCTCTCATGACCCAGCGAGCGTCAGTGTGATGAAAAGGTTCAGTCTCTGCTGAGGTCAAAGGTCAAAGCTTCACATGCAGAAAACAGCCTGATGCTGTTCACGTGTTTCTGCACCAGAGGAAACGGTTTTTACTTTAAATTTTAAAAAAGATTAAACTAAAATTTAAGAGAAGGTTAATTTAGAAATAAACATGTTCTTTACCTGTAAAATAATAAAGTCAAGTGATAAAGTTGCCACAGATTCTTCAAACTAATCAGAGAAAACAGGATGTTTCTCTGTCGCCTCTGTGTTGCCTTTTATTTATTTATTTATTTGTCAGTAGAAAACCTTGTTTATTCAGGTTTCCTGTCAGAAATGTGACGTGTGAAAGTGAAATGTATTGAAATGTGAAATCAGACGTTCACAAGAGACAAAGACACAGCAGAGGAGAATTTTCTGTCTTTATTTAGACGCAGGTGATAAATCTATTCCTGTTGTGTTTTGGAGGATTCTGGGGAATGAGGGAGCAGCAGTGTCAGGGATGTTTTGTCTGGAGATAAACTGTAGTTTTGTGGTTTTCATGTGAGCTGAGGAGCAGGTTTTTTTAACAGAGCAGCTTCAGACTTTACCTCCTTTTAAGTGAAAATTTAAAGGCAAACGTGAGTTAACGAACCGATCCCGCTGCCTCTGAAATATATCCGGTCACTTCAAATCAGAGATTTCAACAAGTTTATTCATAGTTAAAGTGAATTTGAACAACAAAGTCAAATTGTATATTCAGATTCTCTTTGTTAGAAGTTCAGTTTCAGAGCTCCAGGAACGACTGCATCAGAAACAGTCTGCTCGATGTTCCTCACTGATTTATTTTAGCATTTATAACTGTGTTGATAACAGACACTTCCTTTTTTTATCCTCTCAGGTTTTGGTGGTGGGAAATCCAGCAAACACCAACTGTCTGATTGCCTCCAAGTCTGCTCCATCTATCCCCAAAGAGAACTTCTCCTGCCTCACCCGACTGGACCACAACAGAGCCAGCTCCCAGGTAAACGACCTCTGACCTTTAACCTCAACCTGAGTCTACATATTTCCAGTCCCTGACACTCGTGCTGTCGACCTGCAGGTGGCAATGCGTTGTGGCGTCTCCTCCGACAACGTGAAGAACGTCATCATCTGGGGGAACCACTCCTCCACCCAATACCCCGACGTCCACCATGCCAAGGTCAACGTCCACGGCTCCGAGATGGCCGCCTACGACGCCATCAAGGACGACGCCTGGCTCAGAGGAGACTTCATCTCTGTGAGCGCCCACTGATTAATCATCCAGATTGTTTTTTTTTTTGTTTCTATCTTCCTATCCAACCTCCTCTTTCTCCTCCTCCTGCAGACGGTGCAGCTGCGTGGTGCCGCCGTCATCAAGGCCAGGAAGCTGTCCAGTGCCATGTCTGCTGCCAAGGCCATCTGCGACCACATGAGGGACATCTGGTTCGGCACCAAGGAGGTCAGAGCCTGAATTTTTCTGTTTGACAGAGAAAAAGACCGAGATAGATGTTTTTATTAAAGAGTAAGATCCTTTTGGTTTAACCTGAAAAAATGCTTTATACCAATACCAGACTCCATTGACAAAAACAGGAGTTTTACCAAGCAGTTGCTGGAATACCACTGTCTCCATCTGTTAGTTTGTTTGTGGTCTTGTGTGGTACTTTTACTTAAATAAAGTATCTGATTACTTCTTCCACTAGTGAATGTCACACAATAACACAAACTAACTAACAGATGGAGGCAGTGGTATTCCAGCAGCTCCTTTGTTCTCATAGGTAAAATTCCTGTTTTTGTCAATGGAGTCTGGTAGTGATAAAAAGCAATTTTTCTAGTTTAACAAAAAGGATCTTTTTTTGGAACAATCCTTAGTAGCCCAACATGTCAGACCAAGGACCAGTATATTTTTAAAATATATTTTTGCATTAAAGATGCTTTTATTTTTATGGCAAAATACAACGTGTGGTTCTTTGGTTGGGAAAACATGGATTTAAGGCATGTTGGAAAATCAGAACTCTTCACTGAAACCAACTATTCACCAGGCAGATGAAAGGTTTTCTTAAAAAATAAGTAAAATCAATCAATTAATCAATAATGAATAATTGTTTTAAAACCACAAAGAAAAGTTGCTGCAGGTTGTTTGTGATGTGTTGTTGTAAATAAAGATTGAGGGTTTTTTGTTGTTTTTTTTTTTTGCTTCCTGTCGACAGGGTGAGTTCATCTCTATGGGTGTGTACGCTGGTGGAAACTCCTACGGCATCCCAGAGGATCTGATCTACTCCTTCCCCGTCCAGATCAAGGTGAGTCAGCGACAATGAGGGCGCAACCACCTCCATGTTTGTCAGCAGGGTGTGTAGAACAGATCCAGGCTTTTATTGTTGAACTAGTTTGCCTGGTAAATCCTGTTCATTAGATTCTATTTTATTTTCTTTTTTTTATTTTCACCTGTGAGTGAAAAACACCTGTGCGGAGCCGGAGGTTGGGGGTTCAGTTCTTTCTCTCTGTTGTCGCCCCACAGAACAAGACCTGGAAGGTGGTTGACGGTCTCTCCATCAATGACTTCTCCAGAGCCAAGATGGACGCCACAGCAGCTGAGCTGGTGGAGGAGCGAGACACCGCCCTGGACTTCCTGTCCCAGTGACTGTCTCCCCCTGCTGGTCAACAACAGCAACAACAGCAGCACTTAGACCCCCTGTTGACTCGCTGCTCTCGACTCTAAAGACGAACGCCCCCCCCCCCCATTATAACCGTCCCAGCTGGTGTCTGTGTGTTACCTCTGTGTGTGCGTTTGTGTGTGAGTGTGTGCGAGTGTGTGTGTGTGTCACTTGGCCACTTCTTCAGGTTTTCAGAGAAACCTGTTTAACGACCACATCCTGGCCTCCTCCGTCTGCAGGACACCGAGAGACGATGTCTCTGTTTGTAGATGAAAACAATAACACACACTAGCTGTTCAGAAACTGTACGGGAACATGTTATCACCAATAAAACAACGAGGAAACTGACAGAGCAGAGTCCAGTCTCGTTTATTCTCACACTCTGACGTGTTTTTATTCAGTTACTGGACGTAGTTTAGCATCAGCTCACCCTGAGTTCTCATCACAAACATTAAACAAAGACCACAAAATGGCAGAATGTGAATAAATGTAAAAGTGATGCATTTTGTTCTGTAATTGTGACGTAAAAAGAGATTCAATTCAAGATTTAAGAACTTTATTGTCATTGCAGCAACTAAACAAGACAGGAGTGAGAGATTAAAAAAGGAACAGAATCTCAGTAATCGTTAAAGTTAAGGTGAGTTACACAGACTATACATTCATATGATAAATGTGTATGTCCTGATGAGGCTGATACTGCAGCACTGATGCTTTCCACCATCATTTCACTGAAAAAAAATATTAATAAATATAAACAAATAAGTAATAAAGCCTCAGTATGTCGGGTTTTAAAAATCCGATGTAGAAACTGAGAAATTAAAATAAAATCCAGGCTCTGTTTCGATTTACCTGATTTCTATTATTCTCCAGCGTTTTGCAGTGAATCATTTTACCCACAAGGGGGCAGCATCAATCTAAAATGAAGCTGTGTGTGATTCTTAATTTTAAATGTATTTATTAACCATGAGAGCAGGATTCATTCTTTACTCACTGTTTTCTCTCAGTATTTGGAAACATTTCTATCCTCTATGATTTCACTGTAACTTTATGGGACTAAGACTGAAGATAACATCTGTGAGTTTTTTTATGCAGTAAACGTGCAGCTGCCCTCTGAATTTACCAATAAAACACTATATTATCAAACTAATATTTTCGTGCTGTAGGGCAGTGGTGGTTTATTTTGAGGCAATTTACTCGAGTATTTCCATTTAAGGCTACTTTATACTTACATACACTGCATTTATCTGACAGCTGTAGTTAGTTACTTTTCAGATTTAAATTATTTTGTTATACACTGTAAGAGTTTAATATTCTCATTGGAAAGGAAAGTTTATCTCTACAGAAGTTTTCTGTCCACAATAAGGTAACTGAAAGGTGAGATAAAATGACACACAGGGCATAACAAGTTTTTACAGGAATAAAAAGTGATTTTTAAAAAAAGCTAAAATTGAATAATACAGAATAATCAAAAAAGTATGAACAAATGTTGCAGTGAAGACTATTAACCATTCTACTTAATCAGCACAAGCAAAAAGAGAAAAATTAAATGAAAAAAAGAATATAAAAAGAAGAATTAAATCCGTTAATACAAATGATTTGAATTTGTAATCAACTAAACAGAAATAGAGTCAAAATCATGCACAAACCAAAATAAATTAAATTGACATAAAACCAAATTAAACTGGTGTAAAATGTGATGCACTGTGAATTTTAATCAAATTAAAATGTAACAATTTAATACTAAAAATTATTACTTATAATATTTACATTTTTTTTAAAAATTAAAAATCTAAAATTATTATAAAAATTTGAATGAATTAAACTATATTTTAACTTTAAACTATACTGTTTTTTTTTTTATGAAATTAAATTTTAAATAAAGTCTTTATGTTGTAGTGAAAATAGAAACAGAGTTAAAAAAAAGAAGCTACAGGTGCGGTGGGCGTGAGATGTTGTCAGCTCCATGTGATTGACAGGCGTCTTCAACCAATCGCCGCTCTCCGTTGACATTCGAACTTGCTACGTCACGTGTCTTCGGGGAGGCGGGGTGAGCGGCAGCACGTTCGGCTGTGCGTGTGTGCGTGCTACAGCGGCAGCTAACAGCAGGAGGATGAAACCACAGCGACTTCAAACCGTTTAATCTGACTTCACTTAGTCCTGAAGCCGAGTCCTGCGGGGTCTGAGGTGGTGGTTTTGTCCCGGGCTGAGGTTGTCCGTGCTGTCGAGGCTCTCCCGCTGCTCTAACGCTGTCTTCAGGTGGGTAACGGCTCCGTCACGCAGACCTGTCACCTGTGGCTGCGCGTGCGAGAAAAGTTCGTCCAGAACAAATGTTGTTTACAGGTTTTTATGTGAAGAAAGAAGGAAAATCCAAAAGCGCTGAAACATGAAGCTGCTTCTGCCCTGTGTGTGTGTGTCTGCGCATGTGCAAACGCCAGAAACTTCTCACCAATAAATTCACATTTAAAAACACAAACCTCCATTTAAACTCAGCTACACATCAGAATAAATCAGTGTGTAAGACCTCAAACTGCACTTATTATTACCGATACACCTGTCTAATATTTTATGGATTAATTGACGGTTTCCTGTTTTCTCCAACATGAAATCATCTTTGCTTGTTTTGTCCAGAACCTAAAGATTTTCAGTTTCCTGTCACATGAGACATGAAAGAAGAATACAAGTAAAACCACAAGAGGAAAACAAAATATAATGTGAGATACACAAACACACGTGAATGTGATTTAAAAGATCATTTGAGCTGAAAACAGGTTAAATATAGAAAGAAACTGAAATCAAAATGAAACAACATTAAGTTGTGTTTGCTTTAGTGATGAACTAAAGCTCAGTTTGTGAATTATTAAAAGTAAAACATCCTGACACAGTGTTAAAATACAGTTAAATCAGAACTGTTCCTCTGAGGTTCCCTGACCTCTGACCTTTACATGGGGCCCTAAAGGTCAAGGTAAAGGTCAGTGATATAGGCTCACACGTCTTTAAAGCACCTGAACACTGACTGATTGTAACCACAAAAAAAGAATAAAATAAAAGTAAGAGAAGTGGGGTTACTTTGAGAAATATGAATTTACTACTTTAAAAAATCTTTGTTCTCTTAACTTAAATGTGTAAATTTAAACAGCCCATACAGGAAGTTAAAGGATGGCTGCTGCTGCTGCTGCTGAGCCTTATCGCCCATGTTTTTGGCTGTAAATGATTAATAGAGACAAAAATCTTTGGAATCGATGCAGTATTGATCCAGAACAGTGAACATGAATCTCTCCTACAGAGACAGAGCTTTTTATTAAAGAGGAAGATCCTTTTAGTTTAACCAGAAACATCTCTATATATCACTACCAGACTCCATTGACAAAAGCAAAGTTTAACAAGGAGCTGCTGGAATACCACTGCCTCATCTGTTAGTGTGTTTGTGTTACTGTGTGACTTTCAGTGGTGGAAGAAGTAATCAGATACTTTGTATAGTGAAAGTACCACACAGTAGCACGACACACTAACAGATGGAGCAGTAATGTCAACAACTCAATAAATCCCTGTTTTTGTCAATGGAGTCTGGTAGTGATATATAGAGATGATTCTGGTTAAACTAAAGGGATTTTACTGTTACTGTTGTTCATTTATGTTTGAGAACAACACTGAGTGGGTGAGACTTATAACACCAACCTACCCACGACACACACACACACTCTGGCTGTGTGTGATTGGTGTGTGTGTCTGTGGGCAGGCCTCGTGTTGAGCTCAGGGTCGGAGCTGCAGATCTCTGACCTTCCTCTGAGCTGAGGATGAGGAGGACGTCTGTTGTTCTCTGACAGCTGCTGACTTTGACTTTTCTTTGGGACCATTTTTTTTAGGTTTTTTTTCTTTTTGTTTTAAGCACAACTGTGGTAAAATGTCTCTACTTGTAGCTGGTGAGTTTTCATCCTGAGTGAAGTTTGTGATTTGTTGTGAGTGTTAATAAGTCATTTTCTGGTTTGTGTTGGTCGCCTGTTTCTTTCTCACAGTCAGTCGGACATGTTTGACCAAAGAGACAGAACATTTTAAAGCTTTCAGTCCTAAATGTTCCTCGTTTTAAGACGTTTGTCGCTGTAACTTCATCATGAACATGAAACACTTTTACTGTTTTAAATCACACTAATTGGTATATTGTTGCATCCAAAGTCCTAATTCACTCTGTAACAATATGTTTGTGTCACTGAATATTTCTTTCAATATTTTCTTTACTTTAATGCTTCTGATTTTTATATTTGAGCTTAAATTTAAAGATTTCTTACAGAGATTTTGCAGAATCTGCTTTAAAAATGATGAAATTCACTGAAAAAAAAAGTGATTTTATTCAGTTAAACAGCAAATTAATGGAAAAAGTTGAAGCGAAGAACTGAACTGACGACATTTTGACTTTAACTTTGCAAGTTAAAGAGGAAACGTGATGAGTAAATATAAAAATATATGATCAGAATCTCATGTTGTCATTAGTTTGGTGGGTTTTTGATGTGGTTGCGGTTGTTAATCGCCTTTTTATTTTTGTCTAATTGTGTGTAATTGTGCACAGACCAGGTTTAGACATTAAACTTTGAATTTTGATCAAGCAGGATCACATGAAGTGGAGAAAAAGTAGATTTAAAAAAAAAAAAAGCAAATAACCAAGAGAAACACAAATTATACAAAGATTTCTCACCAGAAACTGCAGCAAAGGTGTTTCATCTGATTACACTTTATGTATTTTGGGGAAATACTACTGAAGTTGTAGTTTATTTTTCACATTAACTGTACTTTTCTTTTGTAAAGATGAACTTCACTCTTTGTTTTTATATTAGTTTCTCTGTGTCTGTGTTTTCAGACCTGACCAGAGGAGTGATGACTGAGTTCCAGGAGAAACTCCGTCAGCAGCACGAGGAGTCGATGCACCGCGAGCTGGAGGCGCTGCTCGCCACCGCCAACAAGGCCGAGGCAGAGGTGAGAGACGCCGTGAGGAAGAAGTAAATCCCTGCCTGTTCTATCTGTGTGTTCTCAGATACGTTCAGCTCAATTATCAGCTGTCTAAATGAAGTCTCAGGAACATGGTTAAGACGTTTTTTAAGTCTTAAATTGACCTCTGAACCACAAGTTGTAGTTATGGTGTAAAAGAAAGTAGCAGGTGGTTAAAATCAGATTGTTCTCAGTGTCTGACAACATTATGATAGGATTCCTACAGAGCTTTTTATTAAAGAGGAAGATCCTTTTAGTTTAACCAGAAACATTTCTATATATCACTACCAGACTCCATTGACAAAAACAGGAATTTTACGCGAGCAGAACACAGGAGCTGAATACCACTGCCCCAATTGTTAGTGTGTTTGTGTTACTGTGTGACTTTCTAGTGGTGGAGGAAGTAATCAGATACTTTACTGTAATAAAAGTACCACACAGTAACACAAAGAAACTCACCAACTGAGGCAGCAGTAGATTAGCAACTCCCATATTCTGCTTCAGTAAAATTGCGGTTTTTGTCAATGGAGTCTGGTACTGATATAAAGTAGATTTTTCTGAATAAAAAGAAAGGATGTTGCTCTTTAATAAAAAGGTTTTTATATGTTTTTTTATTTCTTTGGACTACAGATTGATGTATCTGTTACATATATAGAACAAATATTTGTGCGTTGTTGCATACAGAGGGTCCATGAGGTTATCTGCACATAGAGTACACAGACTCTGTTTGGGGGGAGTTTTGACCTGATGGTGGAAATATGAGGTGAACAACCCAGGTCCTGCACACAGACACACAGAAACAGACACACACACCTATGTATTGCAGCAGTGTGTCGAGGACAAACCAGAGCTTTTAAGATGAACTTTAGTTTTATTTCAGGCCTCAACAACACAAAGATTTACTGTGTTTGAGCTTCGAGACGTTTTCAGGGAAAGCATAGCAGAAGGTGATGCTTTGGTTTCCTCTGTTCAGATCTCTGTGAGTTTCGGCGGCTTCCAAGAAGCTCTTCCACAGGTTCCTCCAGTCAAAGGTCCTTCAGTCGAAAGGGCCAAGATCAACCGCCGCCAGAGGATCATGTGTGGTACCAGATACCCATTGCCAATTGTCACTCAGAGCTTAGGGAGGGTGGGAGTTCATGTTGCAACCTCTGCTGCTGTAATCCAAGGTCACTGCCAGATGCAGAGCAACAGCCACTCAACCAGTCCTCGTCCAGGAGGTCTGGTAGAGTCCTGCTGTATAACTGCAGGTCCAGGTTTCTGCAATAGATACCTGGAGTGGATCCAGGTGAACTCTGATCAAGGTGTGTCAGCATCATCACAGGAGAAAACTCAGCTACGGCTGTATAAAGGAGCAATTCCTGGATTTTTAAATCTGGGTCTTATTTTCATTTTCCCAGCAGAGACAGAGCTTTTTATTAAAGAGGGAAGATCCTTGGGTTTAACCAGAAACATCTCTATATATCACTACCAGACTCCACGACAAAAACAGGAATTTTACAGCAGAACAATAGGAGAGCTGCTGGAATACCACTGCTCCATCTGTTAGTGTGTTTGTGTTGTTGTGTGACTTAGTGGTGGAAGAAGTAATCAGATACTTTACAGAAGAAAAATACAACAGAATACCACAAACACACTAACAGATGGAGGCAGTGGTATTCCAGCAGCTCCTCCAAAATTCCTATTTTTGTCAATGGAGTCTGAAGATATGCTATGATGCTTCTGGTGATTACTCTTAATAAAAAGCTCTATCTCTGTAGGAATCCTCTCCATTATGTTGCACTCCACAGTCCCACTTGTCAGACCCTAGTTCCAGTTCCTTGTGCTACTAGCTTAACCCCATCCCACCCACACACAATAATACATGAAACTGAATCCTGTCATTGAACTTTCCTCTTGTATCAACAAGATATTTCCAAATGTTGCACTGTTTCTTTAAATGATCCAGCGACTGCAGGATTGAGAAACAAGTCAACGTAACCAGATCTGAGCACCGAGAACACTTGGGCTAAAGCCACAACTATTTATCCAGCATGGTGACATTTCACCAGACGCAGCAAATATAACACACAACATACACACCCTCATACACACACACTCTCAGTCCACCTCAGTGTTCCCAGAATACCCTGGCAGAGCAAGGTTAGGACTAAGAATAGCCTGACCCTGCAGCATTCAAGTCTGGCTTTAGGGCGGCGAGGTTGGCAGACGCCGACATTTATCTCCTGGATTCGTATCCACACCTCCACCCTCCCACGCGTACCTCCAGTCCCAGCGCTGTAGGTGAGGCCGACCCTAAAACAGATGTCTTGATGTCTGATCCACAGGCTGATCAAAGCCTGTGGAAACATTTATATTCACTTTAATTTCCATCCATTGTTCGCCCCAGGACCATGCTGCTATTCAGATT
Source organism: Lates japonicus (assembly GCA_033238685.1). Classification (NCBI taxonomy): domain Eukaryota; kingdom Metazoa; phylum Chordata; class Actinopteri; family Centropomidae; genus Lates; species Lates japonicus. The sequence goes on along the minus strand of BRZM01000126.1, from coordinate 199,282 downwards.
TATTTTGCAAAATAAAACTGCAGTGACTAAAGAATGTACATTTAAAGCTTATTAATATAAAAGCTTTGCAGTCAGATAGCTATGTTACAATAAATTCCAGCCTAAACGCCTTTTTTTCATGTAACACTGTACTGCTGTCAGTGCTGCTGTGGTGTAGTGTAGATTATATACGACACACACACATAGTATCCATAAATACATGTACTTTCTGTGTGTCTGACTCTGTCATGTGCTGCTGGTGAGGTTTTAGCCGAGGGTCGTCGGTCCAAAACTGTTGTCTTCTGGAGGATCCACTCTGGATCCAGTATCTGTTTTGTTTACAGATTTATTGATTTATTTTTCCTCCATCCTCAGGTGTGTTGTTTTGTTACTTTTGTGGTAAGCTCAGGTTGTTATTATAAGTGTCTGATAACATTATGGATAGGATTCCTATACAGAGACAGAGAAGCTTTTTATTAAAAGAGTAAGATCCTTTTGTTTGAACAGAAACATCCTATATATCTCTCACTAGACTCACTTGTCAAAACAGGAATTTTTTACTGGGAGCTGAATACCACTGCCTCCATCTGTTAGTTTAGCACAGTGTGACTCTACTTAAAATAAAGAATGCAAATACTACTTTGGATCAAATGGACCATACTAAAATCTGTTTAAAAACCCTGAATAAGTTATAGTTAATGTTAAAATAAGTATTTCTTCTGTGACGCTTGTTGGGAGAGCAGCTTTTGCTCAGCTTGTTTTTCTGATAACTATAAGATAGCCAAGATCCAACCCAATGACAAAATCTTCATCTGTTTAAGATTGTAGTTGATTATCATTGACGCGATGTGATTTGAAGAGTAAGACAGCAGGTAGGCTGAAAATTTTACAGTGTCTGGCCATCTGGCTCACAGCCTACACTTACAGAAAACCCTGCTGTCAGTGGTGGTAAAACACACACACAGTGGTATGGTAGGCACACTGTAGTGGAGAGCTCAGATGTGTCGTCTCTGACAGGTCGATCAAAAGTAGGCACTTCTGAAGCAGACAGTGATGATAGTTGATGCTTTTTGTTCTCAGACATGAACTGAAGCTGCGGTCACATCAAACCTCGACTCTCCGACTTACTGCGACCAAAAAACCCCCAAAAGAACAGGATTAATCCGGGCAGGTCTGTCCCTAAAGTACAGACGCAGAGAGCGGCCATTGTTGCAGTAATTTGAGTTAATTGTGTCGTTTATTGTATCTTTTCTCTACAATAAACCTGCTTCAGCTGATTAAAGAAGCAGTTTGATGCATCTTTAAAAACAACCTCAGTGTGTAGTGTTAGTTCAGGGACTGAGGTGGAGGTGATGTGACCACAGCTGGACAGTTTAGTTTTGTCTGGTTGGGGCCGAACGTCACTCAGGAACAGAAAATCTAGATTTCTGCTGCACTTTGGCACCAGGTGTGGCAGAAACAGGTGATCGCCACTGACTCAGGAGGTGGTTTCATGCTCGATAAGGCCAGAATCTAATGAGTGATTAACAGCTTTGACTGATTTTCTCACAGAGGACGAATCATCCAGTTTAAACATTTAAAAAAATAAAAAGAATAAATCTGATTTTCTGTTCCGTCCTGTGTCGTTTCAGCCTTGGAGGAAACAAAAAGCTCATGCAGGTTAAATCAAAGTACAGTAGGAGGGAGAACAGTAGTTTAACAGCTGATATTCATGCTTCATGTTCTGCAGTCAAAATCCTCGACATTTATTTAATAAAAAAAAAATTACATCTTTAGCTTCGTCTCTGGATCATCACTTAATGCATGATTGGATTGTTTAAAGGGAAAAAGATGCAGCGGAGGAGCTGATTTCCTGAATTAGAAACTGTTTTACTTTGGTAACGACAGGATGTAGCTGAGAGTTGTGATGCGTTCACAGTCTGGATTGTGTTTGTCTAAATATTTCAGGACTTTAACTCCTCAGCTGCAGCTTTCTGTCGGCTCCTGCTTCATCAGGGGTTTATCCTGGATTTCCAGGCCTTGAACACAACAAGTCTGGAAAATATTCTTGTTTTCTGTATAAAAATGTAAGAATCCAGTTTCAAGCCGTCGCCACAGTGAGTGAAGCAGAAACCAGCGGCTGGATGAGGTTTGGAAACACCGTGAGCAAACATTTCATTTCTCGTTCATTTTTTTCCTCTTGAATCCTCGGCTGTGACGCGTTCGCAAAACCAGCAACAGAAACGTTCAGCGTTTGTCGATGTTAAAAATTCCCTTCGGCTCCGACGTCGCAGCCCGCTGGAGAAAAGAGTCGGCCACGGTATCAAGTGTTCTCAAGACGACAGAAAAATAAATTACCCCGCCATTTCTGAAACATTATCTACACCCTGCGCTCCCACTAAAACTGTCTCTAATAATTTACTAGTATTCCTGTTGAATTGCACACAGTGACATGAGGTGGCAGCAGTTTTTAAGGAGGCTCTGTGTGTTACTTGATTAAGTCTGTTAAGGTGGAGCTGTTCAGCAGAAAGCCCCGGGCGTGTTGCTGCTCTCCCAGTTTTGTGGTTTTTGGTCCCTCCGGGCCTCCTCCACCCTCAGCTGGCCGCCGTCGGGTCCCTCGGGGTCAGCCCCCTGTGTTGTTGCCACCGAGTCGGTCGGTCAAGTCGGTCCTGGACCGGTCCAGACTCCGTCCTCTCCATCACCTCTTCTGCTCCCAGATCTCAGCCATGTTCAGGTCAAGCCGCTCGAGGCTCTTCAGCGCCTGGACGTTCTCTGTGTAGAAGGCGACGTCCACCACCACCAACCTGAAACACACAGGTCACTGATTTAAAACGTGGAAACGTCCTCATGGACGTTTGTTCGTGTTTTAGCCCTTTAACTAAAAGCCAGCTCTGATTTTCGTCAGTGGTTCTCAACCTTTTTTAGCTGTTGATCCCACTCACTCAGCTCCATCAACTCCACCTTTCACGCGCTCTTTCAAACTAAAGGTCTTTTCACAAACAGCACAGCGCAGATGAAGAAGGTGAAAGTGCAAAATACTCGCTTGCAGATAAGTTCTGGTTCTTAACGTAGTAATCCTGTTGGAAACCACGTGAAGCACTGTGTAACTGCTTTGAAAAGTGATGCATAAATTGTGTAGTTATTATTGTCAGTCCCCAGGACCAGCTGATTATATATATATATATATATATATATATATATATATATATATATATATGTATATATGTTCTCCTGCTGCTGTGACGGGAAGAAGCTGGATGTTTCAGTCATTTAATCTTAATCAGAACTTTAACTTTTCTACTCTGACTGTTCTCCTGTGCACAGACGAGTCGTCGAGTTAGTCGTTCATAACTGACAGTTTATTAATTATTATTTTAAAGATCAGCCTCACAGCAGTTTCTAATCCTGTTTATTCTTCCTCCTAAACACAAACATGTGGTCATATTCTATTGTTTTCCACAAACAAACATTCAGTTCATTTCTGTTCAAATCAAACTGCAGAGACGTGAAACTCGCTGCAGAGACAAGTTCTCTCCCGTCACGTTTTGGTGTACATTAAGAATTTATCATCTGATATTAGTTTTCTTATTTTAACAAAAGAAGACATTAGAATTAACTTGAAAGTTGGCGTTCCTTGAACACACCTCAAAGAGGCTGACTGTGAGAACTCAGGAGGATTAGTGGAAACAAACAGTGACGGACGAGATGAGCTTTAAACCACCTCATCAGATCAAAACTCATCTGGTTTTAACCTTCAAACCTCTTTAACCAAAATGTCGAACAGCCTCAAACAGTGCTGTGTTGTAATCTGTAAATAAGTCACTGAATCCATCTTAAATGACATCTGCTTTCTCCTCAGAGTGAAACAGGAAGTGCTGCGTCATTACTTTAAATGTGATTATTAAATGATCACAGTTACCCGTGCTGCGGTCCTCCGTCATTAACGACCCCGAGTCGAGCCAGCTGCCTCTTCAGGTGCATTTTAAAACTGGCGTTTATCCTCAGAAACAACATCTGCACAGGAAACAAACAGTCACCACACGAAGGTCAAAATCAAAACAATTCCTGAAGCTTCGACGTTCACCTCACACAGTCTCACCTGAGTCTGTTCCTCAGGTAAGAGTTCGTAAATGGCTTCGTGCATCTTCGCCATCTGTTTACAGACGTTTCTGAAGCAGGCCGACGGCATCGGAGCCTTCACCTCGTACTGAGGAAACAACAACATCATCATCATCAACCTGCTGAGATCCCATACCAGACTCCATTCACAAAAACGGGAATTTTACCAAGCAGAACACAGGAGCTGCTGGGATACCTCTGCCTACTTAGTTTGTGTTACTGTGTGGTACTTTTACTTCAGTAAAGTATCTGATTACTTCTTCCACCACTGAAAGTCACACAGTAACACAAACACACTAACAGATGGAGGCAGTGGTATTCCAGCAGCTCCTGTGTTCTGCTCAGTGAAATTCCTCTTTTTGTTAATGGAGTCTGGTACTGATTCATTTACACCCAAAACATGAGAAAGTCCTGATCTTACCTTTGATAAAACCTTCTCAAACAGACTGTCCATGATGGCCACCAACTTGGCTGAGATCTCAGCTATGTGATCATTGTAGTCCTGCAAAAAAAAGTTACAACTTTTTACAGAGAAGATTTAGAAGTAGAGGAGGGAATTTACAGCTGGATTTTGATTTCACGTCTTCATCTTTGTGCAGAGAAAAACCCAAACCTGTATTTGTATAAAGTTGATGTTTTTGTTGTATATTTAAAGTGACTCCTGTGCATTACCTTGGTGATGTGGTCGAAGTGTCTGAGGACGCTGAACTGTTTGGGCTGCAGTTTGGTTTCGAAGTGAGCTCGGATGATGGGAATGTGGTGAACCACCAGCTGCAGGCAGCGGGAAGCTAACGCTGCAAACACAAACACACAGAGTCTGAATATTGGGCAGCAGAGGTCGTACCTGACTTGCTAACAACGTGAGCAGCTGCTGTTTCGTACCGAGGTTTTTGGTGGTGATGGTCTTGAGGCCGACGACCTGCAGCGCCCCGGCTCCCAGAACCAGCTGGCAGCTCCGAGAGTTGAAGTGCTGCAGAGACACGAGAGGAGAACTGGTTTAAAACACTCACTGACTCAAACATTCACTCACTGACTCAAACCAAAACAATTAAACTTTAAAGTTTGACAGTGTGAAACGTACGAGGTGCGATCGAAAAGTTCTGAGACTGTTCCTGTCATTGAAGAGGAAGAGTCTGCTGTCTCCAAGACCAAAGAAGGCTTCATTTTCTTTGACATTCAACTCAAATTCACTCCCCCACCAACACAGTTTCCACTCCCAGCCTGCCTTACTCGCTGGATTTAGGTTCCTGCGACTTCTTCTTCTTCCCCAAAATAAAATTTGAGCTGAATGGTCGACATTTGGACCCAGTGGTGGAGATCGAGCTCCAGTCGAAGATGATGAACTGGGTCGATCACGTGGAATTGAATTTATATGAACCAACTGAATGAATTTCACTACGTGGCAGCGACCACCAAGAGGCGCCATTAAAATTCAACACAGAAAACTGAGCGGACTTCAAGCTGTCGAAGAGGAAGAAGCAGGAGAAGTTTTGGGAAAATTGTCTGCGCTAAATGAACTAATACATATTTCTTTAAATGAATGTAGTTATTAACGTTTGATCTGACTCATAACTTTTTTGTTTTGTGTCTAAAAGACTCTCAGTTGTGTTTCTGTCGGGCGTCGTAGCTTTGGTTTGTTAATTTGTTCGGTTTGACTCGGAGATCTTTGTTGTTTAAGAGGATTGTTGCTGGACTATCATTTCTTCTTGGAATCAAGATTTCATTGAGGAAAAACACACTTGATTAACACACAGTGAGCGCTGGGTGTGGTGTGTGGCTGCACAAAATGGACGAATTTAAAACAGGTTTTTGTTCGTTTTAGGAGCAGTCTCAGGACTCTTTGATCGCACCTCATAGACACAACTGATTTTGATGAAATGTAAAATTTCTCAGCTGAAGTCAAACTAAAAGAAAAAGTCTAAAAAAAAAACAGTTAACAGTCAAACCAGAGAGAAAAATATGCTTTTAATCTGTTTAAAATGAATCACGGTCTGAGCATTCGTATCGGCTCTGACCTTAAGGAGGTCCGACAGACGTGTCAGCATGTCGGTGGCGATGGATGGGATGTCGTTGACGCACTGACAGTATTCCAGAAAGATCCGGATCAGCAGCAGAACCGTCCTGAACCAACACAGAGACGACTTTCAGACATTTCACAAACAGAAATCCTTACAGGTCACGTGTTTAAACCTTCCCGACGGACACCTACCCAATGACGGCGTATTTCTGCCCGTTGACGAGCAGAAACTCGGTGGGCTTCCTGTCATCTGGACCTGCAGGAGGAAACACGTCACATATAGAGGTCACATACAGGAATTATATTCTTATATGCTGATTACATGTTTCCTGTCTAATCGCTGTCCCTTAGCGTTTCCATCAGTTTCTGGGGCATGTTTTTGTCTTCCCTCAGACAGATACACAAACACATCAGTTCAAACCATCTGGGAGAAACTCTAGAAACTATTTTAAAGCAGAGTCTATTTTTGCTTTAAACAGCCAGTCAAGTTTAACACTTTACATGCTGGGAACGTGATCCTTAAATGTTGTTGTAGATTTGCCAGTTCCCTCATGTCCATATGGTGCTTCAGTGGAGATTTAAGTTATAATACGTAACTTTTTCACATCAAAAAGTCTAAAAACAACTAGACTTTTGTTATATATTCCCTGCACATTATCCCAAATGTTTCCAATAATTTTCAAATCTGAAGAAATCTGTAATTTTAATCAAGATAACTGCTCCCTTTATTTGTTAATGGCCTTGTATTGCCTTTGATCATGTGTCCAGAAGCGTGAAAACTGACTTTTAATGCAGTTTTAAGCCTCATTTTGAAAATACACTTAATGGAACTTGGTTGTTCTTAACTATTTATTTTAATCAGATGAAGGATTTTAGTCGTCAGATGTCTGAATCTGAAGTTATCAGAGAAACAAGCAGAGCAGACGTTAGCAGCAGTCCTGTGTCCACCAAACTACATCTGAGAAACACTGATTTTTAACATGAAACTGTTTTATTCAGTGTTTTTACCAGATTTAATCATCTGGTCTGTTTTAGAGAGGAGGAGACATCTATGGAGAATTCTGCTCCTGGTAAAAACAACAACTCCAATGATCTAACGCTACTTCACAACATCATTAAACTCCATCTTTTGATGTTGTTTTGATTGAGAGACCTCTTGCATTTACATCTTGTTTTTCTGTACATTAACAACACGTAGTGAGTGTTCTTCTCTCTGAAAACTATTTTAACTCGACTGAACAGACAAACCTCTTCATGTAAATTTAAACTCTAACACGAGTTGAGTCTGAACAGGGACCTGCGAGCCTCTGATTCCTACTGTGTTAATGTTCAAGCATGCAGTCGGCATCCTGAAGCAAATGGCTTAAAATATATATGAGGGTTTCTTTAGTAATTCAAAAGTGTGACTGTGTTTCACGTCCTAGAATAGAGGTGGAGGTTTTCGGATACCTGGAGTTTTGCGCTCTGGTAGTGTTATTCTGCCGTCAGCGATGGAGTTGACGAGATCCTGAAACTCGGCAGGAACCTCCGCCTGCTTCCAGCGCTCGTTATCCAGGAGGAGGCTGCAAAAACAACAACAAACGTCAGAATCGGGAAGCACAAAACACATCAGACATCAGGACCACGCCTTTAAAAGTCGTAGAGTGGATACAGGTGTCAGGAGGACCATGAATCGAGTAGCAGTTTACCTGAGTTTGGTCTTTCGTTCTTCGTGGAAGCGGTGGACAAAGCGGTTGGCCTGGCTCTGCAGTGCCCCCCTCAGGGAGACGCTGCGCCTGCCGCATAGCTCCTCCGTGTCCCTGACAAAACCCTCCACCGCCTGGGAGAGGCACACGAACTCCGCCGAGCTCAGACGCTCCAGAGAACCGTCCTGTTAGAGGACGAGACAACCACACATTTTAACAAATTCTGAGATCTCATATTTAAAAAAACATCAGAGTTCAGCCCGGTGCGTGTCATACTTTGGCTCTGGCCGTTAGGACTTTGACGCAGCGGTCATGGCTGACGTCGGAGGCCGTGTACATCAGCTCCTGGATGTTGTTGATCACACGGTTCATCTCCAGCTCAGTGGGCATCATGTTCTCACCGGACCTGAACGCAAACACACTCACTATTAACAGACGACTGAAAACAGAAAAAGTCTTTACTCATTCATCTTGTGCAACAAAACTGAAATTCACCACAGATGCAAGAAGTTTACTCATGAATAAAGTAACATATTTACAATAAATAAACAGATTAAACTTGAACCTTACTAGAAAAAAATAGGTTGGTCGATAACTGCTTGACTAATAAAGGTGATAATTATATAAATACATCGTCTACATAGAAATATATCTTCAATGGTTGAATGTTCCTTCCGCTACTGTTTATTAATATTTCAGATGTCTGAAATGTTTGTTATGTCCTAAAGAAATGTTTGAACGAGCCTTGTGATGCTTTATTGAGATGAGATCAGTCAATCAGTCTTTTCCATAAAACAGTTTTTAAAGCACTGCCTTGAAAGAAAATCAGAATAAATTAGAAATTTAAAGAACAGATTAAGTAAAAATATTAGAATTATAAATTAAATAATGACTTCCACTTGCGTCTGTCGCTATTCAACATCTGGCTGACGTAGTCAACAAAAATTTTTACGTGTTGGACACATCTAGTGATTTAAGTCTGACACATTTATCCTTTTCTTAAAACGGTTGCAGCCTTCAGCAGTAAAAAACCTGAACGTTAGTGAATAAACATGAAGCAGGTCTGTTCAGTCTCCCCACAGCAGATTCTGGTTTTACTGGTTTTTAAGTAAGATAATACGCATTCCTTAACTTCATGATGGGAGCGACTTGTGTGTTGTTTATTGTATCTAACAATCAGCTGCTGGAAACAGATACTCGATTAATCACCAGCTTCCAGGATAGAAACATAACGTTCAACCAACCAATCAGTCCAGTTCAGTGTTTTTAAAAAATCTAACTGGGATATAAACTAGAAACCAAATTGGACTGATCTGTCTTATTGAGTATGATTTTTTAAGAAAGAGAAAATCTTCCTTGGTGACATACATGAAGCTCTGCTCCCGGCTGATGTAGGTCTCTGCAGTCCCAGAGGCCAAGTCATTGCCGGGTGCCTCCGCCCGGCCCTGCTGGATCCTGGAGCCCACCACAGAGCTCTGATCCTGGGCCACCACCTGCTGCTGCTGCTGCTGGGCGTCGTTCAGAGCGTCGCTGATGAACAGACCCTCGTGGGTGAGGTAGGCCAGCTCAGCCTCCCCCTCCAGGAGCGACGGGCCCTGCGAGGACTCCTGGCCTGAAGCTCCTGAACTCGCCTCCTCCAGGAGTCGGTTCCTCTGGCTTGAGTCCAGAACTTCCAGAACCACATTTCTGATCACGCTCAGGGTGGCCTAACAGAAGGGAAACAGAAGAGAAAACCACATTAAAGAGTGGCACCAAACCAAAACCAAAGTTACTCAGGTGTGAGGTCTGAGTTTTGACTCACCTTGATTCTTTGCAGGTAGAGAAGGAAACTCTCAAAGACGGTTTTCAGCAGCTCAAACCACTGAGGGAACGTCATCAGACGCATCTGGTCAGCTAGCCTTAAACAAACATCAAAGTATATTATTTATATATGTAGATATCTACACCAACCAGCCACAACATTAAACCACTGACAGGTGAAGTGAATACTGATCATCTTGTTACAGTCCAATGTTCTGCTGGGAAACCTTTGGTCCTTCATTCAACTGGATGTTACTTTGACACGTACCACCTGCCTAGACGCTGTAGACCGAGCAACAACACTCCCCAATGGGCGGGGCCTCCCCCAACAGGACAAACCCAAAATGTCACCAATCTTGCTAAGAAATGTGTCATGGAACATGACAAAGACCTGAAGGTGTTGACGTGGCCTCCAAAATCCTCAGATCCCAATCTGATCCAGCATCTGTGGGATGCACCAGAACAAGCCAGATCCATGGAGGCCCCACTGGGCAACCTACAGGACCCAAAGGATCCACAGACACCCCCAGAAGTCCCCCCCCCCCTCAATGAGGAGGAAACTACACAGTATTAGGGAGGTCCCACAGATGCTGGATCATGTGTTGGATTTTTAGGCGATTACAGAATCTTTCAAATTCTATGCTACAACGATTTAGCAAGTGAACTCGTGAGTTAAAGAACTGAGAGGTGTTTTGTGTAGCCACAAGGATCTTTGACTAACAATTTGTAATCAGTTCATCTTTGAGTTCAAGTGAAATTTTGTACCAAATTTGAGGAAATTCCCTCAAAGCGTTACTGAGATATCGCATTCACAAGACGTACGAACAACCCGAAAATAAAACACCTCTGTCCTCTGTTCTTGATGGCGTGGAGGCATAAAAACAAATTAAGATATTTTCCAATCAAACACGACTTACTTGGTGACGACATCAGTGTCGATTTCTTCTATTTGCAAAACACTATCTGCCACACACTGCAAACACAAACAAGACACGACATGAAGACTCGATGTTTCACCACTGATCTGTTTATAATGAGTGCCACAGATGAAGATAAATATCTGACGCCGTCAGGTGTCGTACCTGAGTGACGATGGCCTTAGCGGCCAAGATCATCTCATCGCCGTAAATATCCAGAAAGTCCAGCTTCCTCTGTCTCAGCAGGCCGAACACCAGCGACTCCAGACGCTCCTACAACAAACACACACACAAGTTCCACAGAGAAAAAAGAAAAACCTGAGCTGATTTCAAATTTCAACACAACCAGAGATGTGTTTCAAGTTTACACAAGATTAAAGAGGTAACTCAGCACAAGCAACAGTGTAAAGTAACCCTCAAGCTGGGTTTATACGTCTGCGTAGGATCGTTGTTGCTCTGCAGTTACACCTCCAAGACACCAGGTGGCGCTGGAGTTTCTGAGCAACTGTGTTGAGTTTCTTCTTGTTGGAGTTTGAGCTAATAAATGTTGAACAACAGTTACTTTTACTGAAACTGAAGGCAGACAGGAGGGTGAGACACATGTATGAGCCGACCAATCACAGCTGTAGCAGTCTGCGTCGCTGTGATGTGTAGTAACATCTCTAAGGAGGAGCACGGCGCCGATTCAACACAGACGTATAAACCAGGCTTTAGTCAGAGCTGGGCCATGCTGACATACTGTAAAATCAAACTTATTGCAGCTAAAATGGAAATACAGTCATTTTTATTAATGTTGATGCTAACTTTTAGTCCATTTGAAACAAAATAAAATGTTTTACTGGTTTTGATCATATTTTGTTTTAAACTGATTATAGTTAAAAATTGAAGAAAATTTGAAAAAAAATAAATAAATACAAATGGTTAAACTGAAATAGGCACAAAAATCAAATAAGGTGTGATTCACAACAGAAGCAGTATTTGCTTGAAAAGGTTCATTTTTAAAGGAAAATTATGCATCACAGAATCAAACTCCTGAGAATAAATATAAATATGAATGAGTTTTTTAAATAAAATGCTGCCCAATATAATCCCAGAGAAGTTCCCTCAACATGAATCAAACTGTGTTGGAAGTGTTTTTTTAACCAGCTTAGAGGCCCAATGGATTCATCACAGATGTTTACTGATGTTTACACACCGGCTCTCTGGAGCTCGATAACGCACCTGAAATAAACTAAAGCAGTTTAAACCCCACCCATCTGGCACTCCAAGCACATTAAAACAAACACTTCAAGAATTAATCCCATTCACTGATCCACATCCCGATGACTGAGCCTGATTTCAGTAGCAGAGATGATTGTGTGTGTGTGTGTGTCTGTGTGTGTGTGTGTGTGTGTGTGTGTCCCACCTTTTCAGAGACAGCGTTTGGTTTGTGGACCTGTGATGGGCACAGCATCCGTTAAATACACAACAATTCACATCACTGTCTCACAGCTGACCTCGATTTATTCCTCCTTTGTAAAGATGCTATATAAAGCTTTTTGCTAATGCTAAGTATAGCTAACATTAGCTAGCAGCTGTTTACTCACCAGTCTTGAAGAAACGCGCAGTTCAGCATCAAACTTTGTTCCTTTACTCACCAAGAGCGCCTAATCATCACTTATTTTCTTCTATCAGCCAGGCAACTAGCTAGCCCTGGCCTGTCCCATGACTTCTGATACTGGAGTCACTTTTAGCATCCAGATTTTCCCAGTTACAGTACCGTTTGAGGGTGTATTATAACCTCTTGTATTGTAAACGCAACGACACAAGTTTTGGCATGGTAATAAAAACTGGTAATAAAAAAAGAGCTGTTGATGCTGGGCTGACAAGGTGTAGCAATAGCAACTAAATCTCCCTTTCTTTCTTTCTTTTCTTAAACCTTCACAACTTATGTAATAAAGCATGTACTAGATGATTCATTTCCACAAAATGGCTGCTGTTACTGCTGGATAGGTTTCTCTCTACATTTAGTATTTTTATGTTCTGCACTTCTTCAATTGGAGTTATTTGATGTTTTTTAATCAACAAGTCTATTCCACTCTATAAATAACTACAGGATACGTGAATTGACTCCTCTCACTTGGATTCTTTCACCTGTAGTTGTTTGTTTTGTTGTTTTCACATTTAGAACAAGCTACAGATTTATAATTCTCAGTTGAGGTTTTGTGTTTGGAAACGATAAATATGAGCAAACACAGGATGAATAAACGCTGTTGAAAACATTCAGGCTGTGAGGACATGCCCGTTCAGACTCTTCTCCAGGACCCGCGGCTCGTCCTCAGGCATGGGTTCAGGTCACCCGGGCGATATGCTGAAGTCCTCCACCATCATCTTATCGATCAGCTTCCAGCTCACAGCTGGGAGCCCAGAGTCTGAAGGACACAAACATGCACAGTCAGGACAGGATCAGCTGCAGTTTAGATTCTTGGACCGCAGTATCAGTCAAACCTCCATGAGTTTTAAAGGTCATTAGATTCAAACTCAGCATTATCGTGGTTTGATGTGTTATTTTCAGCTTCAGCTTCTCTGTGGGTGAAAACAGACTAAAGATAAATACTTTGTTTGTTGGGTTTATTATGAGTCGATGAGCTTCCCCGACAACTATCTCCTCACAGACAGAAGTTATATGTAATGTTACTGTGTACAGCAGGAGAAAGAAAATATATTCAACACCTTTGTAAGTAAAATCTAAGTCTTTTTAATACCTTTAAGGCCTTTTTCTGAGTCCACTAGAGTCACCAGTGATATTATACAGCTATTTTAACAGACATGAAACTAACAGTATTCCCCACAACTCCACAAAACTAAACAGTGTCCCTTTAATGTCGGACTAACTAAAACTTGAATCTAAACTCAGTCTTTAATCATTAGGACTGAGGCAGACTCAGATAAACAAACTTCAGGAGAGTCTAATAAGTTGTTTTACCACACAGATCTCACGTGACTTATGTTAAAGCTGCCACCTTTGTTTAGTATTAAAATATTCAGGTTTAAATTTCTCCTCCTGACTTTTCTTTGCTAAGTTATTTGATGTGAAGTGTCACATCCCTGCTGTGCCTCCAGTCAGGACAAGCAGCTGTGACAGAAGCTAGCCAGCTAGCTTTAGCTTAGCTCCGGAGCATTCGTTGCCTGTAGTTGTTTAGCATTAAATCCACTGAGCTGACAATGAAGTCAACAATAAACCGTAACACAACAAACACAAAAACATTTTTTAGTTTCGGTGACAGGGGCCGGTGAGGCGCAGAATAACCGCGGCCTGTGCCGAAAGCTAATGCTAACGCTAATGTTGTCAGCCCAGTCCAGCGGGGTTACACGTAGACTGGCTAATGCTAGCAGGTTAGCCGGACAGAAAGCTAGCTAGCTGGCTGATAGGCGGGGGTGAAGCAGAGACAAACCTCCACCGGGACGCTCAGTGACCGCCGCGGGGCTGCAGCCGCTCTCCGTACCTGTCGTGTGAAGCACAGCAGCCGGTGTTTCGCCTCTTCACCATCACAGGAGCACGGGAGGAGTCGGGAGTGGAACAACGGCGGCGGATACCACCGGTACACTGACCAGTATGCACTCACTGCAGGGGGCGGGGGGGGGGGGGGAGGCGGCGGCGGTGTCCTCCCGGTACAAAGCTCGGTGCTGCCACCTGCCGACCAGACGGTGTCCCCGCTCCGTCTGAGGGACCACCTGTCCTCTGTGTGTGGAACCACAGTCTTTATACACTTTGGAGATTTTAAAACGTTATTACCTGATGTTTCTATGACTCTTTTAAATCATAAAAACGTCAGAATTTTTCAATTTTAATTTAAAATGTATTTTTAAAAATAAAGATTAAATACATTTTGAAATAAAACAAGTTTACTCTACTCTATTTCTATTTAATTTGATTAATCACATTTGTTTAACAAGTTTTAACCACAATATTAACTCTCGCAAGCTCTTTTAATACATGTGACTGTTATTTTCTTCAATAATTAATTCATTGTTCATTGTATAAAATGTCAGAAAACAGTAAAAATACCTATTTTTATTCCCTGAAGCTGAAGTGAACGTTATGTTACATTTCTGTTTTGTCTGATCAGCTGCCAAAAATACAAAGATATTGAGTTTACTATTGTAGAAAACTGCATTTTTTTGTGTGTTTTTTCCTTTAAAAAATACTTATATGATGAATTAATCATCAAACTTGCTTGTAATGAATTTCCTCTCAATCAACCTGTTTATTTAAGCAGCTAAATATTCTCTGTGAGAGATGCTGGTAAAATCATATTTTAATCATATAAAATAAGACAGAACTGTTTGTCTCAAAGGAAATATTGGTGCCAGATATTACTCCAAAACACAGTGACACTGCAATAACATATTTGAGTATTAAATATAAGTGAAAAATAGAATAGAAAATGTTTAAGTCTAACCACTGAGAGAACATAATAAACCAGACAAAAAGTCCATAATTTGAGCTTTTACAAGCAGTGACAGCATTTTTGTTGAAGGTAGACTCACTTAAAATGAGTACATTAAGAATTGATCCTCAATTTATTTATTTCTGATTTATTTGGTTAATCAGCAAAAGATTCAAACCAGGGTCACTGCAGTAAAGTCTCATCATCACAGTAGACACTTAATCAAGTGACCTGCAGCGTCTTAATCTGGTTACTGGGCCTTGTATTGTCTTTTAGTGTCTGTAATTTCATGCCAATTTTAATAATTCTAGTCAAACAAATTGGCTTGACCCCAAAATGGATGAACAAACTTTAACTGGAGTCATTTCATGAGAAGCTGTGAAGGTGGTTTCACTCTTGTTCCTTTTCTGGGATATTATGCAAACCTTTGCTGAAGCCTTTTATTGATTAAATCCAGCTCAATATCAGCTGGAATATTTTATTAAGATGCATATATTTTCTTGGGATGAGATTACTTTCTAATGCAGAACATGCTTGACATGATTATTGTACTAATTTCCCAGAATCACGGCTCTTTTACTTTGTAGAAATTCCCTTTTTGCTGTGTTGCAGTTACAGAATAAGTGATCTGTGGCTTCTACTCAAACACAAACAGACGCTCAGGTATCAGCTGAGAGATTTTATTTTTCGCAGTTGGTACAAAAACAGTCAGTATGAAGCCGTGACACAGAGAAATAACAAACTGGGGACGAACAACAGATGCAGCTGAGGTTTTACTGGTTTGACTGAAGGAGAGTTCACCATCAAATAATTCACTGTTCAACAGAGTTCACTGCTGTCGCCTCATGTCAGCGTCTGAAACACATCCTGCTCCGGGCAAGTCATTTTGGTATTTTTAAAACAAGATGGAGAAGACAGGGAGGTGTGGAGGAAACTCCCAGATAAATTCCTGAATGTCTGATTTCCAAGTGGGAGCTTTGGCCTCACGGTGGCGCTAGAGGAAAAGTCTGACTTCATCAGGAGCTGTTGGTATCTCAGCAGTTGCATATTCAGTATTTTAATCAGTT
This sequence comes from Lates japonicus, assembly GCA_033238685.1. Taxonomy (NCBI): domain Eukaryota; kingdom Metazoa; phylum Chordata; class Actinopteri; family Centropomidae; genus Lates; species Lates japonicus. The sequence continues at coordinate 183,289 of BRZM01000126.1, read as the reverse complement.
TTCTTTTTTGTTATTTTAGGGTGAATATTCCTTTAAGAGCACTTTAGGAGACGATGCATCATCTACAGTGTTTAAAAGTCCTTACGTGGATAAAAAAACTAATGCTGGTTTACAGTTTATTTTACTGAAAATAAAAATACAAATATTCATTCTAGATGTTTCAAGTCACAAGAACGGCAGCTTCAGAAGTTTCCCAGACATATTTTTTGTTAAATTATGATATAAAACTTGTGTTAAGATCATTAAAATACAATTATTCTGTCAACATTACAGAGGAAGGTCACTTGATTTCATAAAACAAAGGCAGAGTGTGAGTTATAGATCAGAAAAAGTGGTTTTTGGAGTTGAATATTTTCATGTTTGACGACTGAAACCGATCATTAGTGTTTGACTGCAGCTGCTGGGAAACATGGCTGCTGTTAAATTCTGCACTGATTCACAAAAACAAGACGAGAGGTGAAAGAATAAATAAGAAAGTTTAAGGCAATTCGAACATTATCACAGGTTTTCTGCAGCTGCGTCCAGAGGAGAGAAACAGCCTCAAACACCCAGTAAATGCTCTTATATTCATCACAGTTGAGTTTAATTAATTTTAATATCAAAATTAAGTTCTGAAAATCACAGAAACTCAGGACACGTCCAGACGTCTGTTGGTTAAGGCTCGAGGTTTCTAGTCCAGCGGGCTTTGGAAGATGAGTCTGACGCAGCCGGTGTCTGCGCCCAGCGGCTGGATGCAGAACGGGCAGGCGGCGTGGAAGGCATGCGTGCCGTGCGGCAGCAGGATCTGACTCCAGTACGCCGTCGTCTTCTCAGAGCAGACGTGGCCACAGGGGACGAAGGCGTGGGTGGGTGGCTCCGCATCCACGTAGAAGCCCGCCTCGCAGCCCAGCCACAGCGGCACGTAGGGGCCCCGCGCCCGGCACATGGGGCACTCCCGCTCCTGACGCTCAGCCTCCGCCTCGGGGTCGCGACGCCCGCCCCAGCTGTGGTAGCCGTGCACGTGGCCGCAGCGCAGGTACGCCCACGGCTGCTTCTCATCCACGACATCTTTGCGGTGCAGGCTGGGGAAGGCGAGCGTGTTGAAGCCCACGGGGCACTGCGGCCGCCCGGCGTTCAGCTCCTGCCGCAGCGCCTCCAGGTGTTTGATGGTGGGCGTGTGCGCCAGGCCCTCGGCCGTCCGCCACAGCAGGGTGGCGCCGCACAGGTCGATGAGCGAGCCGTCCACCAGCTCGTTAGACTCGGACGCCACCTGAGAAGCAGGAGGAGGGTGAGAGAACACAGGTCAGACAAGGCAGCACAACCTGTCGCTGAACTCGATAAATTCACTTTTATTTTCATTCAGCTCTGAGCTCTTCTACAAAAGCCTTTCTACTTAAACTAAAGTTAGTGATAGTTTGAAAGAGGCTGTAAAGGTGGACTGGTGAGTAGATCGGTTTTCATCACCTTAAATCGTCTGGAAAATTCTTGAATCTCAGCTTAAACATTCTTAAATCTCCCTGAAATATCCTTGAGTCTCTTTGAATCACCAGAAACATCCACAAAACTTCCTTAAACTTCCTTAAATTTCATTGAATCTTCTGAAAAAAATCATTGAATCTCACCAAATCACCTGATACATCCTTAAATCACCTGGAAACATTATAAACATCCATAAAACTGAATCTCTTAGAAACTCTCTGCATCACTTGAAACTCCTGTAAACATCCTTAAATCTCTTTGAATGACCTGAAACATCTTTGACATCCCTGAAATTATTCTTGAATCATCTGAAAAGAATCTTAAATTGTCACTGAATCATCCAACACATCCTTGAAATATTATTAAATCTCCTTGAACCTTTGTAAAGGTTATAAAGTTAATTTCGTTGTTGAGACCGAGTCAGAAACGTGTTGAATTCAGAGCAAACACCTGCTCATCAGCGTCTGTTTGATCAGAAGGAGGGTGGTGCAGGCAGGTGGATGACACACATTCACACTGAGTTTAACTGTGATCAGCTGACAGAGGTGTGTGGTTTTCTCTGAGACCACAGTTTCTGCTCGTGTATGTCGGCCACCCACCATCTTGCCCCTCTGTTGAGCCGATCTGGTCTCCCGCAGCATGAAGACGTTGCCGCAGACCGAGATCTCCCTCCACAGGCCAGGCTTGGAGTCCTGGCTGAAGCCGTGGCGCGGGTGCATCACCAGAACGCCGTTGGTGGTCAGTCCGTCCATCTGGCCTTCCTGCATCCTCCACTTGGCCGCCTTCTCCTGCGTAGAGAAAAGAGCGCGCGTTAAACCAAAAGTTAAGAACAATTCCTCTGCAGGTGCGATGAAGCCGTGAGCTCGGCCTACCCCGAGGAAGATGTTCTTGGAGGAGTCGAAGCCCGCGGCGTAGATCCGTGCGGAGTACGGCAGGTTTCTTTGGCAGATGATGCGGCAGGCGAAGCGGGAGATCGTGCTCTGAACGGTCTGACTGTCAGCGTGGCCCTGACCGCCAGGCACCGTGTCCGTCACCACAAAGTCGATGGGATTCTCCGTCGATCGTCCGATCTGTCGAAACACATACAGACTGTTAGAGTTTTTTATTTAAGTTCACGCCTGGAGAATGTAAACGTCATTTTTTGGGGGTTCAGACTTTTATTTTGCCTCAAGGTCCTTTCACCTACAGCGTGACGTGAATAAAGAATGAGAAAGAGCAAAACACCCGCCCATGAATATCCAGCAGCTGAAGCTGAACCACAGCTGGTTGTGGACATATTTTTAGGATGATGGTCGGACAGTTTGAGGTCCTGTTGGGAAGGCTAGCATTTCTGAAAAGCTAGATTGCAACCACCAGTGATGAAACACCAGCTGCACATTATTCTATAATAATTCTCTTAATTTACACACAGTGCAGGAGGTAGACCAGGCGAGGCAGGACTGAATCTCAGAGAAAGAAGAAGAGAGTGAAGCTTCTTGTCCTTGATACAGACCTGGAACATGTCTGTGTTAATGTCATGGGTGTACTCCACCACCACCGTCTGAGCCCGGGACAGAGTGTATGAGATACTGTGCTGCTCCTTGCTGCTGATGGCCTGAGGAAACACAGGAGAGATGCACTGTTACAGCAACATACCACTTCTAGATTCTTCTAAACGGGCTTCATGTTTTATAAATGATGCGACATGTTTGTAAAGAGTGAACTGCAGTCATCATCAGCTACAGCTGCAGAGCGAGAGCAGGACTGCTGAGTGTAAATCAGGTAGTTTTTCACAGTTTTGAACATTTTGATCATAAATCCTCTGTCCTGGTGACAGTGCAGAAACTAGGGATGGGCATCTGAAAAAATTTCCTTGATTGGTCAACAGGAAAATTAACAATCAATTATCCATTAATCATTATTTTTTTATACTGAAAATGCCTGTGGCAGAAAATAGGCTGCTAAAGAAAGTGTGTTTTTCCTTAATGAAATCTTTATTCCAAGAAGAAATTATAGTCCAACAACAATCCTCTTAAACAGAGACTTTAAAATTAAACAAATTAACAAACCAAAACTAGTCTTTTAGACACAAAGCAAAAAAGTTATCAATCATATCAAACGTTAATAAAGTATGTTGATAAAAGGCTGTTTAGTGTGGACAGTTTTCCCAAAATGTAACTAAGAGGGTAAAGCAACTCCACCCGACTGATTTTTGTTGAGATGGAAAAATGGTCGCACACCAAACTGCTCTCTTCATGTTTACCTTCGATTTCTAGGACAGCTCGAAGGCATGAATGAACCTGGAAAATAATGATGGACGTCGGCCACTTGTGTGCTGAACTCTCACCTTGGCGGCCTGAGGCGTGCAGGACGTGTGGACGGTGCTGGGCTTCACACCGTTGGCTTTGTTTCTGCGGCACAGAGCGAAGCGACTTTTCCGCCGGCCCTTGTCGCCGTTGGGCAGAGAGCCATTGCACCTGAAATAAAAAAAGAACATGCGGTTTGTTTTTATTGTATAGGACATCGTGCAGTAAACAAAGACAAAGAGGCTCGATATTTAATGTTTGACTGCAGCTCATGATGGTTTTAAAGGTTAATGTGACATTTCAAACCTTAAATCATGAGGAGACAGAAACATAAAGGTAAATATTTAGGCGTTACTCATCATCCAAAAACCCAGTCAGCCACAGATTCAGCCGATCATTCAGCCCCACAGTAGATTACCTACTGATGTGGCGTCCAAGTGCTGAAAGGATTTGACTGTCTAGGGTCCCAGACGTCTTTATTTCAGCTCTGGAGACAATAATGTGAAGCAAACAAAAGGTCAGAAACCACAGCCACAGCTTTTCCTGACGTCCCTCCACCTCCCTGAACCACAGGCTCTCTGTTGTGTCCACAGTGAATGGCCTTCAGTCAGGAAGTCAGCTGCTTTCTTCACTGTGGTCAAGTTTTCTCAACATACTTTAACTGGATTTCATGTTAAGTGCATCCATCCAAACAAAACAAAAACACCATCAGCCATTGTTCTGCAAGTCACAAGGAAGTGTCAGGTCTGTGGGGAGTCACAAGTCAAGACCAACGGGTTTCAAGTCAAGTCCAGGTCGAACTTTGTGTTTGTGCATCCTCAACAGTTACAGAAACTATAATTATTACACAGGTATTTTTCATTGAGTCTAACTATGATAATCAAACATATCAGGTGTTGTCTGTCCGCACTGACAAACTGACTCTCTGGTTGTAGGACTCATTCCTGCAGCTCTCTATGACGTCACCAGTACAAAGATGGCAGAGCTCGTATCCAACATATTTTTGTACAGAGGGAGGAAGTGGAGATGGATCGTCCATCTTTATGAAGAGTCGTTGATACTGTGAATGTATCTCTAGCCGGGCTTGAGTCAATCAACCCTGTTGGGTTTTGATGACAGTAGAGATGAACTCAAACCTGACAGGACACGACTCCTGCTCCCAGCATCTGTTGGACATCAAATATCTCCAACGTTAACAGCTGCTGAAACCACAATCTGCTTTTTACATTTCTGTCTCTACACATGAGCAAGACACACCATATAAATCAGACTGTTTTTAAGGTTTGCCTCCAGTCTTTATGCTAGACTAAGCTAAACACATAGCAGGCCTTTAACAGGAAACTTTGTTGAACAGAAGAAGCTGAAGAGCAACGACCGTTTCAGTCCTGATTCAAAAGCAGGAAGCTGTGGTTCTGTGGTTTACAATTGAATCCACCCGAGCCATGAGGACGCCCGTTAAACACAACTTTAACTCGACTACTTTCATTTGCAGAAACACAGTAAAGGACATTAATCTCATCCTGAGCTGTGCAGCATTTGAAAATAAAAATCCTGAGAGCTCTGAATCAGAAGTCAGTTGAGCTGGAGGTTATCTTCGGAACCAGACGGCTGCCAGCCACAGGTCAAACAAACATTGGAGCTCAGTTAAGAGTCGAGCCATTCTTTCACTGGATAATGCAAACTTCCTGCGTTTCAGATAAAGTAACGGCCACCTCCGCTCTTAGACAAACTCAGACCACCCCAGCTCCACTGTGGCTCCACTGTGTGACACAAAACATAACCTCTGTTTTCACAAACTGTATGGCTCTTTAAAATAAAACCTTATGACCAGTGTAATTGTCGTCTGGAGGCTCTCCCAGACAGTTTAATTCCACTATAATACAAAAGCAAACAAAGGGTCTGAAGCCACGACTCTCCTGACATCCCTCCACCTCCCTGAACCACAGACTCTCTCTTGTGTCCACAGTGAATGGCCTTCAGTCAGGAAGTCAGCTGCTTTCTTCACTGTGGTCAAGTTTTCTCAACATACTTTAACTGGATTTAGGCTCCATTATGCTGCTGCCAAACAAAACTACTGGATTGGATTTTATAAAATGCTGGAGGGCACGGAGCGCAGTTGAAGGGATTTGTTTTATCTGATTTATTTGGACAAACTTAATGGTGTACAAATCCATATCTAAATATGATGTTAAAACCAAGACGTTCAGTTTAAAGACTTAGAGATGGGTATGAAACCACAATGTGTTTTTGGTACCAACCACAATCTGTCCGAAGAGGTTTGGGAATAATTAATTGAATGATCTGTAAGAATTTTGTCAATCGTGTGGAATTTAATCGATGCATTCATATATATCATAAAATTATTTTCACTGCATGGCAGCGACCAGCAGGAGGCGCAATTAAAATTTAACTAGGTATGGGCCAGTTACCAGTTTAAAAGGATACCAAGGTTTGAAAAAGTCAAGGTTTCAAAACCACCAATATTTTCCATCATACCATTAAAATTACTTGTCAAAGACAGAAATTTCCAGCTAAGAAATGACAAAGTTCATTGTAAACATCTCAATGCTGGTGATAACTTTTTTGTACTGTGTCTCTCAGTTGTGTTTCTGTCAAGCACCGTAGCTTTGGTTTGTTAATTTGTTTGTTTCCTTTATGAGCATCGCAGATCTTTGTTGTTTCTGTTCAACTTTAATTGTTGTTGGACTATTATTCCTTCTTGGAATAAAGTTTTCATTGAGGAAAAACACACTTCCTTTAGCAGGCTATTTTCTGCCATAGGCATTTTCAATATAAAAGGTAATAATTAATTGATAACTGATCATTAATTCTCCCGATGATCAACAAAGAAAATTTCCTAAAATGCCCATCCCTAGTCTAAAGTCCATAGTATCATAAACAGCCAAGTACTAAAAGTCAGATTTGTAATCTTGTTTCATCAGAAACTGTAGTGACTTAAGATTTTCTTGTTGTTCAGGCAAAGTTCTTGTTCGGCCGCGTGAGTTCAGACAACATCGAACATTTAAGGACACTGTCTTCTTTTGCTGCATGAGAAAAAATGGTCATACCACAGGGTAGTTTATACTTCTCTCTTGATGTTGTGACACCATAAGGTACAGTCTACAAACTGTTCTACCTCTGGTGTGTACCTGTTCATATTTTACTTGCTATAGCTTGTCAGGTGAAAAAATCATCAGAACTTGTGTTTTTGTGCCAGAACCGTCTGTAAGTGGCGCCCCCTGCTGCACCAACACAGGACTGAGGAAGATTGTGTTTTAAGAACTCCTTTATCTCCTTTTTCACTTTGGATTTACTTCCTAAACACATCACAAAACTATCATCTTTATGTAACCTTTACTTTGTTTTAATTCAGTGATGCAAACAGCAGCAGAAAACAACCATCAACACTGGATGTGCAGCTCAACTCAGTCCTGACTGGCTCTGTATCAGAGACCTGAACCCTGCTTGCGACAGAGTTATCTCCGCTTTGATGCTTTATTTAGCCAAAGCTGTGTTATCATCATGTAGTTATGCATTTATGAGCAAAGACTGGTGTAAAAGGCATCTCTACTTTTATTTTATTTAACCTTTTTATTTAACCAGGAAGAGTCCCACTGAGATTTAGAATCTCTTTTTCAAAGGAGAACCGGCAGCCGCACAAAATAAAGACACAAAGTTGCAGACAGAAAACACAACAAAAGACAAACTCAAAAAACACAAAAGAGAATCTGACTCCAGTTCTTTCATTTTAGTTTTAAATGCATTAAATATATAAATTCACAAAGCTTATGCTTTTTTACAGCATGTTCATGCCACACTTCCAAATACAAAGGCCTTTTTTCCCATTTCTTTACAGACATTTGGGAATGAAAGGAAAAAGAAACTGAGAATGCAGAGAGTATTGTCCAGTATTGTCTACTGGTGCATTCATGAAAACCTTGTACAAAAATGTCCAAATTCACATTATTGTCCATGTTGAGCTTGACACTGGGACAACATAACCTCCGTCATGCTTTTCACCAGCTGATTCATGATTACTGAATGTCTAAGTGTCCCTGAAAGCACCATGAAGATGAGTTTTGACACAGTCCTCGCTAACACCTGAGTTACCACACTATGCAAACAAAGTGTCCTCATAAAAAGACAAAGCAGTTTTCAGTGTGGAGGATCAATGATTTACAACAAGTCTCTACAAGTTCACCCTCAAACTGTTGTGAAAGTTCGGCCTTTTCGGAAGTTTTCACTGCGGATGTAAAACCTCGTGAGTGAGCATCTTACCCCAGCACAATGAGCTCTCCATATTTGACTGGTCCTTTGGTGGAGGCTGGGGAGGTGGAGATGTTTTCCTGTCCGAGCGAAAACATGTGTGCGACCTTCTTTACGCTGCCACCCTCAGAGCGACTCCATCACCTGAGGACACAACCAGAGGAAAATCAAACTTACTCATGATTCTTGGCTGCTGAAAAATGACAAATATGTGCAAAGAGAATAATGTTCCCTCATGTTTTTAAAGATTTTTTAACCTACAAGTTTCACAAAAGGGCTTCACATTGAATATTTAATTTAATATTTAAAAACCCTCTTCAGATATTCACACAAAGGCGTCAACACAACATCATACATTACTACAATACGCCCACACTGCCTTTGTGCTGGGAGCCGGGAGCAAACAGCGGCAGACAATATATTTATTCACTGCAGCACACTGAGTGGGGTTGTTAGGTGTAAAACAGGGCCATTTGCGTCCGTGACGGGGTGACTCACTTAGCAGCACACTGGAACTGATGTTATAATCCTTTGTGCCATGAAAGAAGAAACAACAACAACAAAAAAACACAAGCTGAGCATTCATTCAGAAGGCCAGCCCTGATGTCAAAAGGCCGAGGAGGACACAGTCATCAGAAATCCGAGAGTTATACAACTGGTTGTTATGACGAATTCTGCTCTGATGTGGATGATTTTATAACTAAAGAGTTTGAGGTTTATTCAGGGTTTAATACAGTTCAAAATGAAATGGCACCTTAAGCTGCAGTTCCTCTAATGGCCATCAGAGGTTAACTGTAAGAGAATTCAGACTGAATAGAGTGGTGCAGGGATGATGTATTTTTGTAGGCCAGCCTGGAAGTTAGCAACACCCTGGTTCCCTCGACAAAAAGCCAATGGGATCTTTGGGTTTTGAATTATTACAGAAAAGCAAAACGGGGGTTGAGAGAATTCAGACTGAATTTAAATAGTATTGGTGCATTCCAGTTGTTCTCGGAAGACACAATTTCTAGTCGAGTTCCTAGTCGAAAGTTTCAATAGGAACACCCCCTAAAGTTGGATTTCCAACTCGGAAAGTCAGAGAAACCCCACCAACCCCGACATAAGAATTCAAGATGGCTGCTACTCACATCAATAGCACTGAACACTCTGCTAATGTTACAGTTCATAGCAGTTCAGTCTTATTAGTTTCACATTAAGTCAGCGAGGCACATAGAACTGTTCAGTTTTTATCTGTGGACATGTTGCTACGCTGTTTGTAGAGCGTTGTTATCAACTGGTATTGCTAACATTAGCTAGTCCCGGATATGCATGAACGGTCATGGTTTAACGTTACGTTACATTTGGACTGTTTTTTAAGAATGTTCTATACTGTTTACATTAAAATCTAATGTTATCAACTGAGGTGTTCTTCAGGTGGAGTAAAGATTTGTTCTGAAGTTGTCTATACTCTGTGAGCGTCCATGTTTCTCTAACTTCTCAACTGGAACGCTGTTAACTTGTAGGTGACATCACTCCCAGTTCCGACTTCTGATTTCCGATGTAACTTGAACACAGCATTGCTTACAGCAACAAAACGTACCTTCGCTGAGCAGCAGTGTCCTCTGCACAGAGGGCAGAACAGTTGTCTGAGTGGTTAGGTGGTTTTTATGTACAGAAAACAAAGCCATGGTTTGTTACCCATGATCCCCTTCTCCTTCTGGAGCAGGAAGTGCTGCCACTGTACAAACGCACAAAACTCTGTTTCTAAATCTTGATATTTTCAAAGTTTCCTGGCTGGATATCAGAGATGAACACTGGTTTTTAATGACAAATGACAGGTAAACAACTTGAAATATCCTAATTAATGAAGTAAAATAAATTCACAGCTGCTAGTTGCAGTTTCAAACAACCTACAACCAAGGACAGATTTTGAGGAAACAAGCCTCTGAGCACACAACACATCTGAGACTTTCAACTACAAGAGGTTAACTGAACACAGCTTTTCAACTTGGTGTTACTTTACTCTCTAGAAATGGGAAATCTATAAATGTTAAAGGAGACTTTAAGGTGGTTAGAGGTTTTTTAGATTGCAGAAACTCCAGGCTTTAAAAAGTCCCTTCAGGCCACTACAGGTGCTGCAGAAACGATCATCTAACCACCAAATGTCTCCTAAACAATGCTCCGTCCAGAGAAAGAAAACCATCACTTTAATTAGGAGTTTCCATCATTTTCCTTTTCTTTTCTTTCTCTACCTATCTTTTCTACTGCCCCCATCACTTTTCTGTGAAAATAAATGAGTTGTGTGGAAACTGGTGTCAGTCGCAGCTGAGAAAAACCCTGCAAGCTGTTAACCTCACGCTAAGAGATATCGTGTACATTCTGGTTTTGGTTTCCATGACTATGATTCTTGCTAATTAAACACAAACCATTCAAAGAACAGATTAGCTGCATGTTTAGCTCATCCTGGAGTTTTAAATTCAAGTTTCTTGAAACTACACTGATGAATTAATTTTCTGTTTTCACATATCTTGTTGCTTTACTAACCTATTAGCCAAAACACAGGACATAAAAATCTAAATCTGTCTGGAACCCGAACATCAGAGGGAGTAAAATAGTTAAGGTTTGGTTTACTTTATTTCAACATAATAAACAGCAAATAAAGTTTTCAAACACTTTGGTTCAAGACTGGCTCTGCAGCTGTTTCTATATTCAACAAACAGTCGAGATAAAATCATGACAAAGCTGATTTACAGGAAACAAAAACACCATCAAGAGAGCAGAAAAACACATAGAGCAGGAAAATATCAGAAGCGTAAGGATGTGGCATGTGATGAAGAGATGGTGATGACGATAAACGTTAAGCTGTGTTAGCAAGTGTTGAGACAACAGGACTGCTGAAGGTGCGACAACAACTATCAGTCTGAGTTAATATCTAATAATACCATTAATTAATCATTAAAAACTACCATTCCAGCAGCCCCTGTGTCCTGCTCAGTTAAATTACTGGTTTTGTCAATGGAGTCTGGTATTGATATATAGCCATGTTTCTGCTTAAACAAAAAGGATCTTACTGTAATTTTCTGACACTTTCTAAACCTAATGGTTAATCAATTGATCATAATCAGATGTGGAAGTTCAGGATATTTATAGTTCCACGTATCATGAAAAAGAGATGCCCCCCCCGATCAGCCTCACGCCTCCATCATGACCAGAGGCAGTGGAGCTGCCGGCAGACAGAGACCCATTCACCTCCTGTAACTGGACACCAGATAAGGAGGGTGACTTCTGAAGTGACTTCACTCCTCTCAAACAACCGCTGTGTTGTGCTTCTCTTTCCTCTCGTGACGGAGACGTAGCGTTGCCCCCTCCACCCCCATCCTCACCCCCACCCCCCGGGTCTGACATGGAGGTGAATCACACGTCGCGGCTCAAAGCTGATTTTATCCCTCGCTTGTGACTCAGATTTCATGGTTTCTAATCAGCCTCAACAACACAAAGCTGCTTCGAGTTTCTTTACACGACCTTTAGTTTGGACTGCATCGCCATGGCAGCAACTAAACCTCAGCATCATTTTATTTAGTTCTTAACAAACTGTTGATGTTTTATACATTTTACAGTTATTTTATAGTGTCTCATGCTCTGCGTCTTCTCTATCTGTCGGTCTTCTTCTTTTCAGTGCCTAAACATGGCTGGTCAAAAACTAAACAGCACACATTAAAAGCCTTCTGATTGCTGAGTGTTTTCTAACTCTATAAATGTTCCCTCCTCCATTTTTTCCCAGAACTGCTGAGCGTCCATTTATTCTGTAGGAACAGGTCACACCTGACTGGCCTGTGTGAATCTCTGCTAACATTTACTAACAGGCTACAAAGCTAGAATGATAGATAATCATCCCAGAAAGCACAAGATCCAGTCTGAGCAGGTAGCGTCCACTGTCGTCACATCAAACAACTGATGTTACTGGGCAGAAAAACACAAGTTTCAGGTTTGTTCCTCCTGATACTTTTTATCTTGATCTCAGCTGTGTAGGAATGACAATGACCAGAGATCGCCACCATCTTCCATTTTACTCTGTGATTTATGTTGTGATGTTGGCTTAACACTAGACTGCACAAAAGGAGTCAACGAGGACAACAGGTCTAGTTCAAGCGTTCGATAAATGTAAAGCGAATAAAATGCGTCCTAAGAATGAGATGGCAGGTGTCTCAGACACCCAGGACACTTTGCAGCCACTACTTGATGATTGAAGCTTCATTTTAAAGTTTTTCTCTCTGACCGTGTTGATACTCGTTTCATCGCTGCAGCTCAAATATAACATGAGGAGATTCCATGACCACAGCTGGAAATAAACCTGTGTCCTCTGATGTCGTCATTTAGAAAAATTATATACAAACCAGACTGTAAATGCATCAGATATTTGACTATACTTGCATATGAATCATCACATATTCATCACTGAATGTTTGATAATCATCGAATAAAAGGGGGAAAATTACTCATTCAGTGCTAGACATTCCTATCAACTCCTGCTCTTATTTATAGCTGTACTTTAATAATTTGGAAATTATTCACAGTGTTTCTGATGCTCTTTATTCTGCTCTAGTTATTATAACCACATTTTCCTGTGGGTATCTGTCCTGTATTTCATATTAAATACTTCATTCATGCCTCAGATGATAAACAGCGCTGCCTCTCTCACATGAACACCAAAGACAGACAGACCAGCAGGCCTCAGGTCTAATCTCTCACACAGGTGCTTCAAGATGGCAGCTTACCTCCTTTCAGGGCCTGTTAAAGAGCTCCAGTCCTTTACTGTCAGCCACTGCACCAGACTTTTATTTTGAAGGAGGGGCTGAAATACACTGTAATTACAGCACATGAGGGTGTGTGGAGTCACATGGGTGCAAGGTATGAACGATTAAGGTGCACATTGTCTAAATACAGCAGGTGCAACAGAGCGAACAGGCGAGTCTTTTCATGCCTGAACCAGGCAAGACTCATTACAATCAGCTGTGTGCGTCCACCATGGGTGTGAAATCAAATCATACAACTGCAAAAGACAGTGATTGAATTAAATAAGAAATGTGCATGTGTGAACATGACAACCTCTGCTCATTATCTACACTGATATTAAAAGATGATCAGCTCAGATCAGCTGGCCTCCAACTGACTGACACACAAACCTCACCACAGCAACAGACCAGAGAGTGTGTGGCGGCAAAGTGTCAGTGAGCAGCCTGTCAAGGGGAGGGATGATATGAAAGGGGTTAAAGGGGGTTAAAGGGGGTTAAAGGGGCTTTACACACACACACACTAATAATTCAATTAAGAGCAGATTAAGGCATCAGCTCCATTTGTTGCACCATATTTCGTCGTTCTTCTAAATAATTGTAAATCAGACAGGAGCACTGAAGGATTCAGTGATCAATGATCAATGTCAGAATAAATCATCATAACTAGGCTTTAAAATGTGTCTTTTTTCATTTTAGTTGTCCACAAGTTCACAAGAAGGATTTAGTCTCACACAGTTCTTTACTTTGAACATCAGTTTGATTGTTTTATGTGAGTAGATAACAGTCATAACAACAGGCACCTGATTTATGACGGAAATATATTTCCTCTTCTGCTTTCCTCTGGGGGTTAAAGGTATAATCTGTAACTTTTCTGCATTAAAATATCCACACAAAAAAAATGACCAGACCTGCGTTATATATTTTGTTGAGTTGTGTTCTCACATTATCCCAAATGTTTCTGGTAATTTTCAAACCTAAAGAAATCTGTCATTTTAATCAAGGTAACTCCTCTGTGCATGTATGCATTTCATTCAGTTTTAAGCCTCATTATAGATTTTGGTTGTTTTTAACTTTCTATTTTAACCAGATGAAGGATTTCAGAGAAACAAGCTGAGCTAACATGAGCAGCAGTCCTGCGTCCACCAGACACACACATCAGAGAAACACTGGTTTTAACGCAGACCTGCTTCATTCAGGGTTTACTGGTTTGAATCTCAGCTGCTCTGTTTGTTTCAGAAGAGAGGGAGACCTCTGAGGAATCCAGCTCCTGGTGAAAACCTCCTGAACCACTGACACTGAAGGAAACCCAGCTTTTTGTTATTGTTTTGAGAGAGAGACTCTTATTATTTACTGTGCATTTATGTTAGATTTCATTAAAGTATATTCATATTTTCTGATGCAGGAAAAACTACAGGAATTCATGTATTAATATAATAATACTGATTTCGACAGCTTTAATCCACCCAGACTAAATTTTCTCCAGGTTCTAGGTCGACATTTTCGTGCTGCAGAAGCGGTTGATGTGTCTTTAAGGTTTTAATGTGAGCGGACAGTTGGACAAAAAGAGGACGAATTTCAAGTTTTAACCGGGGAACAAAAGCAGCGTCTGCGGGGACAGATGCTCTGGTGGGATGGTGCATGCTAATCAGTTTGTGTGGACAGGAACAAAAGAGGCCAGCTGGGCTACACAGACCGGGACAGACCGGCCTGTCAACCACAAACACTGCTGGAGCCCAGTTTAGGATGATATACTACAGATATACACAATAATTAAAGTATAAGTACTTGGAGTAATGTTTGTAATTATTCTGTAATGTGTAGACAGCTATCTTAAATTTCCTTTTCCACACTTGAGGCATAGAAAACAAACCTTAAAGAATATAGGGGTATTTTGGGATAAAATACTACGTTTATACACTGTAATCAAAGTATGAGTATAGAGTAGAGTACAGGAAGGAGTATTTTAGGATAATATACTGCATGTATACACTGTGATTACAGTAGTACACATGTGCCAGAAACACACTGACTTTGGGACGAGGGAACAGGAAGTGCTAACATGCTAACTCACTTCCTGGTTCTAGGATCAGTCCTGCAGGTCTCTATAAAGGCTCAGCTTAAAGCAACATAATGTAACTTTACTGCTGCAGCCATGAGTGATAATTAACCCTGTTCCTTCAGCAGCTAAAGATCCAGAGATTTCCCTCTGGAGGTGGAGGAGACCAAAAACAGAGCTGAAAGAAAAACAGCTCCACATGAATCACATGCTTTTCTGCTGCTGCCTCTGTACAGCTCCACCTGTTACACCAATGATAACGTTAATAATAATGTTGTGTGTTTGTGTGTGTGCAGTGTTCGGTGCGGTGCTACAGGGCAGTCTGTTCGGGGTGGTCGGTCTGTTTCCTCCTCGGTACAGCACTCTGTTCATGAGCGGTCAGGGTCTGGCCGGGATCTTCGCCGCCGTCGCCATGCTGCTCTCCATCTTAAGTGAGTAACAGTCGAACATCTCCACACCAGACATCCCTCTTCATTCTCACTTGGTCCTCAATTGGAAAAACCTTTTAATAATAATAATAATAATAATAATATAATAATTTCTGACTGAGCAGCTGTTTGTGTGAAGAAGATTTCTTTGGTTTGAAACACAGCCAATACCAGCTGACACGGAAGAATAATTACAACATGCTCAATTCAAGAATTGTTTATTTACTCCATTTTCATCTTTTATGCAACATTTAGATCAATAATTATACAGAAACACTAATGTCAGGTCTCAGTTTGTAGGTCTAGGGCTGGGAGAACTCGTTTAATTAAATATACCAGTAAAAAAACAACAACTTATAATTCAGGAGAAGTTTAGAGGTGACGCTGATAATTAAACTCATATTTGAGAGCTGCACATTCTTTACATCATAAATACAACACACCAGTCAGAACAAAGGGACAACAACACAATGTGGGAAAAACTGCTCAGCCACTGATTATAATGCAAACAGAGAGTGTTTGAGTCCTTTAGTGAATGAATAAAAGCAGCTGAATCGTCTGTTTCCCTCTGCAGGTAACGCAGATAAAAGCTCGGCAGCGTTGGGATACTTCATCACTCCCTGTGTGGCCACTCTGGGGACTCTGCTGTGTTACCTGCTGCTGCCTCACCTGGTGAGGAGACGACACAAAGTCATATTCAGTTTCCAGATCTCTGACAGTCTGGTTCTGTCATTACTGTTTATCGTGCTAAACACGAAAACACCTTTTATATTAAGCTAAAATGGGGAAAGGAGGCAGGATTGCAGCTTTCTGAGGAAACGTGGAGGGAAATTTGCAGTTTTCTTTGGTTTAGAATTAGAATCAGACTTTATACAAAGACTTTACAACAGACTGGAGAGAAAAATATCATAAGTACAACACAGGTTCAGCATGTTGGCAGAGAGGAAGTAAACCATGTCTGACGTCACCACCGACCAAAATCCTGATTTCAAGATGCTGCAGTGCTGTGTCCCATGAGTTTGACGGCAGCAGGAGCTAATGTTAGCCAGCTAACGTTAGCACTGGTTAGCGCCTGCTGGTAAAAGTAGGTTCTCCTGATACAAGCTCTGGGTTTTACAGTGCGTTTCTTGCTAAGAGCCACATCTTTGTGTTTCAGTTGTCAGTCCTTCAGTCAGTTCTGTGCTGCCCAAAAACAGTAAAAGTATCTATGGCCATTTATTTTCATCTTAGCCTGGTGAAGATAGCTAGCTAACACCAGCTTTATTTTCCTTAGCTGGGCACTACAGAAAAAGACTGACAACAAGAAACAGCCTGTAAAACCCATAGCCCACCTTTACTAGCCAGTGTGCTAATGTTAGCTAGGTTAGCTAGCTAACACACTGTAAAACCCAGAGCTTATATCAGGGGTACCTGCTTTTATTAGCCAGTGTGCTAATGTTAGCTAGGTTAGCTAGCTAACTTTAGCGCCTGCTGGTAAAAATGGGAACATCTGATATAAGCTGTGGGTTTTACAGGGTGTTTGTTGCTATGAGCCCACATCATGTTTCTGTTGTCAGTCCTGTGCTCCCACAACACAGTGAAATAGTCAGATGGTCGTCTGTTTTCACCTGAGCACGCTGTTGTTTTCAAAACAAAGCTGCTCCTTTTGGCGGCAAAGAAAAAAAATCAGTTACCGGAAAACTGTTGAATCCACCACCTCCAATGAAGACTGCCATGGAATAATCTAAGTAATATTTGAGGATACAAAAAGCAGTGAGAGCAGACTTTGTATGACCTGATGTTTTACGCTCCGGCTCCTGTGATGAGATCTGAAGAAATGTTCTGTTAAATCTGTTTATTTGTTTATTTAAAGAAAAGAAGAAAGAAATCACTCCTGTTTTTCTTGATCTTCTTTCTTCTGCTCGGCAGGAATTTGCTTGTTTTTACCTGAACAGGAGTCAGTCTGATAACGTGGAGACGGCGCAGGAACTCCTCAGCAGCACAGGTCAGTTTCATCACGGTCTCATTCAGTGTTCATGTTTTAAACTGGTCACTTTATAAACTAAGGCACTGACTCATTCTTACTTTTCCTTTTTCAAGACAAGAAAAACCTCGAAGCCAAGGGGAAGTCAGAGGAGATTCAGGAGCGCTCCTCTGTCCTGGCCGTCTTCAAACAGGTGAACGACTTTTTTAAAAACATTCGTCCGGTTGAACAAAAACTGCAGAAAGTCAGCTCACAGGAAATCATTACACTTAAACTTGGGAGGAAAAGTTTGTGATGCTCCAGAAGCTCGTTCAGAGCAGGGTTGTGTCGTCCTCTGACTGTCTGGACTAAAACTGTCTTTCTGTGTTTCAGATCTGGCTGATGGCTGTGTGTGTGACCTGTGTGTTTGCTGTCACCCTGTCAGTGTTTCCCGTCATCACGGTGCGAGTTCAGACCGTCTACAAGGACAGCGCCGCCTGGAGTAAGACGTCTTTTTACTATTCATTTTTATAAACTCAAACATCAAAACCAGTCGTTTCAGGAGTGCAGCGTGATGTATTTACAGTCACTGAGTCCTGCTCTCTCTCTCAACAGCCAAAGTGTTCACCTGTGTTTGCTGCTTCATTGTGTTTAACGCCATGGACCTGGCCGGCCGCAGCACCCCGTCACTCGTCCAGTGGGTGAGTCTGCAGCCGAACTCCT
Organism: Lates japonicus; assembly: GCA_033238685.1. Classification (NCBI taxonomy): domain Eukaryota; kingdom Metazoa; phylum Chordata; class Actinopteri; family Centropomidae; genus Lates; species Lates japonicus. The sequence goes on along the minus strand of BRZM01000126.1, from coordinate 165,359 downwards.
GGAAAAATAAATCGAGCTGAAGAAAATTAGTGATTTCTAAACGAGTCTGTTGGTGTTGCAGCCGTCGAAGGACAGTGTCCTGTTTCCCGCCGCCGTGTTTTCTCGTCTGGTCTTCATCCCCCTGCTCATGACCTGCAACATCGAGAACTCCAGAATCATCCTCTTCAGTCATGACTGTGCCTTCATCACCATCATGGCCCTGTTCTCCTTCTCCAACGGATACTTAGCCAGCCTCTGCATGGCCTACGCTCCACAGTGAGTCCTCAGCAGGAAGAGACACTGTGTCTCATGTGATTAGCATTAAGATCAAAACACAGCTGAGCTTAAAAATAACTGGTATTCTTTTGTTTCAGCAGAAAAATCACGTTTTATCTCAACCAGACTCCACTGACAAAAAGAGGAATTTTACCGAGCAGAACACAGGAGCTGCTGGAATACCACTGCCTCCATCTGTTAGTGTGTTTGTGTTACTGTGTGACTTTCAGTGGAGGAAGAAGTAATCAGATACTTTACTGAAGTAAAAGTACCACACAGTCGCACAAACACACTAACAGATGGAGGCAGTGGTATTCCAGCAGCTCCCAGTAAAATTCCTGTTTTTGTCAGTGGAGTCTGGTAGTGATATATAGAGATGTTTCTGGTTAAACTAAAAGGATCTGACTCTTTAATAAAAAGGTTAATGTTGTGCTGTGTGTGTGTCTGTCCGTCAGGTTTGTGCGGTCTAAGGACTGTGAGACCGCCGGCACTCTGATGACCTTCTTCCTGGTTCTGGGTCTGGCTCTGGGAGCGTCCTTCTCCTTCCTGTTGGGAAAACTGGTTTAGGAAACTTTACTGATCCTTATTGAATTCGGTCAGTGTCAAACTAGAGGAAGCACCAGACAGAAGAACAGTCAGAACAGTGAAGGCCCATGTTTGTATATAAATATCAATGAAAATCAATGCACAACAAGGTATTTTCTTTTTTTATGACACGTTACTGATTTGTGCTTTTATTTTCCATATAAACTTCTTGCTTTTATTCTGAAGACCACCTCAGAAGCAATACAGCATTTCCCTCTTCAGACGTTTCACTGCAGTATATTTAGTTTCTGCTGTGTAACCTCGGTGCTGCAGGGATTTAGATCTCGTTAAACATCCAGCGTGTAACATTTAAGGGGATCTATTGGCAGAAATGGAATACAGAAATATAGAAAATATAGAAATGAATATCTACATAGGGAGCAGGTCCTCTTTCATGGAGTCCACCATGTTTCTACACAAGCCCAGAAGAGACAAACTGAACCAAACAGTGGCTCTATAGAGGAGCTGTTCGCCTGTTGCAGCCATTATGTACATTTTAACAGATTAACAAAAAAATATAATCTCTAGGGTGACTGTAAGAGATTATATTACCCATATACAATAATTAATAATAATCAACAAAGCAGGAGAAGACTGGAGTTCGCTTCCCTGTCGTCATCATCATCATCAGCAGAACCGTCAGAGTAAATGACGATGATATTTTCCTCAGACTTTGACGTTTGGGGTCAACATCTGTCTGTCTGTGGTTTAAAGACTGTAGGAGCTTTTCTTGTGTTTTATGTAAACAAAAGCCGAAAGTGACAACAAAACACGACAGACTCTCACTAAACTGAAATGAGTTCATGTAAATCAGGTAAATAAAGTAAATTAACTGCTGTGTTTTACATGTTAATGGATCAGTGCAGCCAAACCAGACATTTTGTTGGTTTGTCGGTTATCAGGTGTAAATTTATAATCACAAGTCGTGTGTGTTGAAGTTTTTTTGTTTGTTTGTTGTAATTTATCCTGTCATATCCTGGATTTTGAATTTTGTTTTTATATTAATGTATTTTACATTATTCTGCTGGGAAATATTTTTATTGTTTGTTTGTTGCTTATTTATATGTATGTATGTGTTTTATACGATGCTGTCTTTGATAATATATTTTATAAACATTGCTTTTCATAATAAAATGCAAAACATTTTTTACTTGTCAGGTTTACATTATTACATCTAGCATTTCTAGCATCAAAATGAAAACAAGGTCTGGTCTTTCTTAAAAAGAGAAAGAAAGAAAGGAACAGTACGAATGAGTCAGATCCTTTTAGTTCAACCAGAAACATCTCTATATATCACTACCAGACTCCATTGACAAAAACAGGGATTTTAAGAGTAAAATCCCTGTTTTTGTCAATGGAGTCTGTGCAGCTATAGTTGAATTTAACGACTGAATGAAGAGAAGCAGCAGCAGGAAGTGGATTTTATTCACAACTAAAAACACATGAAGATCAGGATTTAAACAGTGTCGGGTTCTCAGGGGTTTCGGTGGTTTGACTGTGAATAAATGAAGTGGACGGGCTTTGTCTCGTGTCTCTGCTGCTCCGATAATGTCGAAAATAAACCAGATCAGGTTCAGAACAGTCTGACCGGGGTCTTCCTCCTCCTCGTCCACACACCCCCACCTCCCCCTAAACTCACCAGGAACCCCCGCCTGGCAGGAGGAGGAGGAGGAGGAGCTCTGGCCAATCCCAGCCGCCTGACGTAAAGGCCATTTGCATAAAATTCCCGTCAGCCCCGTGAGCTCCTGAGGACTGAAATCAGAACCTAAAGCGGGCTCAGACCGGGTCAAGGTGAGTCAGGGTCGGTACCGGGTTCGGACCACAGCAGCCAGGCCTCTGATTACTGCTGCTCTCTGTCGTTTTCTGTCCGGATGAAGCCGTAGAGCCGCTGTAGTCCCGAAGCAGGCGCCACCGTGACTAAGGTCGCTTCCGGGAAACGGGGCTATAAATACAACGAGGAGCCATTTCACTATCGTGTTAGTTCGCTAACACATATACTAAAATTGGAACGATACAGAGAAGATTAGCATGGCCCCTGCGCAAGGATGACACGCAAATTCGTGAAGCGTTCCTCATTTTCCATAAAAACATCACGTTTTTATGTATTTCTGTATGTTCCGGGCGAAACAGAGAGGAGGGAGCCAATCAGGAGAGCAGGCTTTAAGTGAGACGTCCAATCAGAGACACTGGTTTTGTATGTTCCGGGTGAGACAGCGGCGCCTGCTCTGAACTGCAGCTGAGAAAACACCTCAATAAAACCACGAAAACCTGATGCTTCTGTCTCCACTGGACTGCGAGCGGGAGCGGGAGGCTTTCCGGTCTCTTTCTGGGTCTTTAAGAGGATTCGTGTCGGTTTGTAATAAACCCGGTCTCGGCTGAGAGAGTAGAGCCGAGTTTCTCCTGTGAGACTCCACAGTAACAGTGAACAGTTCTCTGTCTCATACAGCAGGTAGACTGCACACAGGTGTATCTGAGCCCTGTTCTACCTGCGGCTGGACAAACTACACCCCCACAGCTACACAAAACTGCATTGTGTGTCTGACAGGTGGCGCTCGCTTTAAACAGATAACGTTACAAAAACGTAGTTACACACCACGCAACCAACACGAAAAACTGGTACAACACGTGTTTTATTAACATTTATGCTAGCTATCATTCAAGAGGAACACGTCAGAGAGAAGCTAACTGTACAGAAATGAGGAAGGTGCTAACTTAGCTAGCACAGGTTTAACTAGCTAACCAGCTAATGCTAATCTGTCCGTTTTTCCACTTAACAGATGTAAAGCTACCTTCAGAATGAGCTGACGTCAGTTGGCTGGTGCTCACTGTGATTGGTGGTGAGGGAGGAGACGCGCTTTCTGATTGGACATTTTTTAGTTTAATTTTTTTCATTAGAGGCCTTACTATACTGTCGTCGCCGCACGCGTGGGAACGCAGGAGACCGAGCGTCTCATCGATGGGCTGATAGAGACGTTCATGGACACCTCTGACACCAGTCCTGGACACAGAGGGGTGGTACCACATGGGTACAGAGTACCTGGAGTGCAGGTACTGACGAATAAAGACTGCAGCATGTGGCGTTCACTGACTGTGGAACGTGAAGTCAGTGTGTTAAATTGTCTCGTGTCCCTCAGGTATTGTGGGAAGAAGGTTGCGAGCTGGTCGGAGTGCGTGAGGAAACAGATGGTGGTCCTGGTTCTGAGGGCCAGGTGGGTGGTGACCACATTCCTGATGGTGTTGTAGTCCCTCAGAACCAGGGTCCAGCGTCCAGTTTTCTACAAACGTACCGCTTCATACTCTCCAGTCCCGGGACAGACCCAGGAGCACGGCTCTTTGCCTTTTTGAACCTCCTCTTGGCCAGCTCCTGTCTCTGTCGGCCTCGGGGAGGTTCGCCCACAGCCCCGTGATCTCCTCCACCTCCTCCTGGCTGAGGTGCCCCTTGCTGCAGAGCGCCACCAGACTGTGGGCAAGACGGGCGACGTGCTGGTACCCGGCTGAGGCGGCTTCAGTCCTGGAGCTGGACTTTACACTCTGTGATATGAACTGAAGCTGGTTGTGTTCAGATCAGATCAGATCATGAGACAGTTACATCACGAGTCCATCTTTAGGACGGAGCCGAAGGTCAGTCACCTTTGCCCTCAGCTCTCCGATCCTGCCAACGCACTCCCTGGTGTAGGCGGCCAACAACCAACTACGGTTGGGTTCAGGCTCCATCATCGGCAGAGCGTCTGTTTGTAGTGGAGCCTCATCCACTCTGCCGTGTGCTGCTCGACCAGGAAAGACTGGTTGTGCGTTAATAAAGTCTGAAATGAGTGTTTTGGTTGTCAGTCCTTTTCTGTGCTGCCCAGTGAATTTTTAAAGCCTGATTCTGATCATTACTCAGGTCATTTTTGCTAAACTATGTTGTTTTTAGCCAAAACAATAAATTCAAATGAAGAGATTTAGTATTTCTTCAGCAGCAATGATCATGTTCTTCGTAGTGTTTTAAAACAGCCTCAGTTCTTAAAAAAGGTCAGCTGATTAGCTCGTCAAAATAAGACTCTCTGCTCTCTCTCTCTTTCTTCTTCTCTATCTTGCATGTTTTACCAACAACACTGAGGTGTCCTGTTTCCCTCTGGGATTGGTCAAAGTGCCCTTCAGCAAGACTGAGGTGTCTCCTTCAGATCGTGGTTCATTGATCCTCACATGTTGTTCTGCGTCTTTCTAGCTTCCTGTTTTAAAACTTCTGCAGGTCTTTACTCTGAGCACTGACTCTGGTTTAAACTGTCACAGTTTAATACAACACTGTACTCATGCCAGCTGCTTTTATTTTGAAGGTAAGCCTGATCTGAGGCTTGATGCAGCACGTGCTGGTCACAGGGTCTGTGAACTGTGTGTTTTCACTTCATTCACTCGGCTGTTGTAGATGTCAACACTAAAATACGGAGCTCTTATGTTACTAAGTTATTATTATGTTTTACCAGTTTTCTTATTTCTTCATGTTTTTGGATGTAAATCATTGATAGGGACAAAAATATTTGGAGTTTGCAGTATCGAGCAGGAACCTGCCATGAAAAGTTGCTGCAATAACTGACACCAGTCACTGACAGGTTCAGAGTGTTGTGTCTGATTCTTACAGAGACTTTTTATTAAAGAGGATGATCCTTTTTTTAAACTAGAAACAGATGTTTTATCTATACCAGACTCCATTGACAAAAAGTGGAATTTTAACGACCAGAACACAGGAGCTGCTGGAATATCACTGCCTCCATCTGTTAGTGTGTTTGTGATGTTGTGTGACTTTCAGAAGTAATCAGATACTTTACATTAAGTAAAAGCTCCCAGTAAAATTCCTGCTTTTGTCAGTGGAGTCTGGTAGTGATATATAGAGATGTTTCTGGTTAAACTAAAAGGATCTTACTCTTTAATAAAAAGCTCTGTCTCTGTAGGGATCCTATCATCCATGTTGCCAGATGTTGCCACCTTTTAATCATTCACCATTTCATGTGGTGGAAACTGGATATAAAGCATATAATGGTCTAAGCTTTTGATGACTTCTACAGATGCAGCCAGTACAGATCCAGTGAAGTAAGGTGTTGTCTTTTCTCTTCTCTCAGAGATGGGAGGTATTCCACAGAAGGGAGTTACTGATGAGAATAAACCTTGAGCCTGCTCTTCTGACCGAGATGCTCATAGAAATCTGGTAACTGTTGACTGACAAGCGCCAAAGTGAATACTGAGATCAAATAAGTAACAACTTAAAGTTCCAGAAATTGGAAATGAATGTGATTTTTAGAGGATATTTAAAGGTGTTTTTGAACCTGTAAATGATTTCTTATAATATTGTTACTTTTTGTCTGAAAATATTCATATTTTTTCTCAAAATCTTCCTCACAGTGGAACAAATATCCTAAATAAAATAAAAATAAAATAATAAGATGATGATGTAAAGTTTGTGTGTGCAGGCGGTTCCTTTCAGGGTCACATCACAGGTGGGATGAGGAGGCCGGGGAGAAAGGTAGTGTGGGTGGGTGTTGTGGACCCTCGTCCTGACGAGTAAAACAACCTTCATGGTAATTACGTTCCTTTGTTAGATAGAGAGGTGTTGTCAGTGATCGTCCCTCTGTTGGGTTCTACATGGCCTGACCTGTGGTTGTCAGGGGCGTCAGGAGCCTCCGTAATGTGGCCCTGGAGCTATCCCGATTCAGGGACCGACAAGTCCTGCGGTAGACCCTGCGTGTGTCCCGGATCCTGGGAGGCGTCGGCAGAGCCGTCCTTTCTTCCCTTCACTTCTGAAGACCAGCCGTTCAGGTATCAGCAGAACCGTGAAACTCTGAATCGTATGCGTTGATATGGACCAGAGGCAAAGGTCAGGTCACAGCCAAAAACTGTCACGTAGGCTTGTTCAACACTAAGAAAGCTAACTGCATAGCACAACAGGAGAAGAATAAGTACAACCGCCGGTTTCTTTACCAGATTTCCAACAAACACTTTGCTGATCTGACAGACCAACTGAAACTGTGTGACCACCATTTTTTTAACAATGTGGAAATATTTCATCAATAACATCAAAATGTTTGATAGTTGGAGGATAAGGTCCAGAGTCAACAAGGAACATTTCAACTTGGAAATGTCCTCCAAACTTACGTCACACTGGGGTTCATATTAGCATCACATCTGAACCGGTCATTTCACAACCTGTGGAACAGCAGCGCCTCGAATGTCAAAAGCGTTTTCGGGGCTAGCTAGTTAATTAGCTAGTGCTAATGTTAGCTAGTTAGTTAGCTAGAAGCTTGCTAGCAGTAGCTTCATTTGTAAATCAGGGTCCTGGACACAGAAAGAGGGGCTGTTCAGGTGGGTCAGGTAATTACTCCACTGTAAAAACCCAAACATGTTTGGTTTGTTGTCACAATCTAAAGAAATTAGCAAATATTTACATTTGTGTAGCCGGTACTACGGTGCCCTGTAGTGACATTTGAAGGGAAAAAATACTGCTTGACTCTCTTTAATGCAAGTTAGCATGTTAGCACTTCTGTTCCTAGTCCCAAAGTCAGTGTGTTTCTGGTTAAATGTCTGAAATAAGGTCTGTGGTTTTAACACAACTCAAGACATTTCAGATTTTATTCTCCGACATAAAAATGGGTCAGTAAATCCCCACTCTGATGTTTGAAGCTTTTTACGTGTCTTAAAAAATGGGTTGCTAACGAGTGTCTAAATGAGACTACCAGAGGTTGTGAGGACGTTAACATGAAACCATCTACTCTTCAGTCACACAGCCTCGTTGTGTTTCTACTCCGCTCTTTCAACTATCACTAACTTTCTAAGAAGAAAGGCTTTTGTAGAAGGCTCAGAGCTAAATGAAATGACCAGTTGGAAGCTTAGTGGTGGAGACGTTGACGTCATGTGACCGTGGTGTAGTTGGTTTATAGCCTAACATTAGCTTTTTGTCTCATTAGTCTTTTGTCAGTCACAGAGTTAATTTTCTGTAATAATCCAACCAGGGTGATGCTAAGTTCCAGGTTGGACTTCAAAAATGCATCATTCCTGCACCACTTTAGGAGCCCAGTAACTAATTTTTGCCCTGGTGCCCCCTCAGAGGCAAGTCAGACCTTTGTTAAAGTCATAGGTTGTAGCTTGTGAAGGAAAGAATAAGGACAACTCTCACTTTAGCAACTGAACAGACTTTTGATTCTCAATTGTTGAAAGTGATCATGCTAATGTTGTTATATCGAGTCTTTTCCATCAGATTTCACTTTACGATGCTGAATTCGTCTCGTCTCTCCAGATTGAGATCCACTGTGAACAGACCCGGTTCCGTGCGTTAGTGGACGGGCAGCAGCTGTTTGACTTTCACCACAGACTGACGTCGCTCAGCAACATCGACACGTTGTGGATCAAAGGCAGCATCACCGTCACTAAACTGGCCTGATGTTAAAGGACGTCACTGTCGAACTCTCTGAGCTCGAGCCTCCTCTGGAAGACGAGGAAACACCGGGACTCACCAGGTGTTTAATAAGGAGAGAGGTCGACTCAACATCAGTGAAAGAGCATTTACTCAAGTACTGTACAAGTCTGAGGGACTTTTACTTATTATTAAGTATTTATCCTTAAGTATTTTCTTTTCATTTCAACTCCTCTAGATTTCAGAGGGAGGTGAACTTTTTACTGCACATTTATCACTAGTTTCTTTTTGTACAAAACATGAAGAGCTCATGAAATATCAAGATTTGTTACCTTGGATGAGGAGCTTATATTTTGTTTGTTTGTTTGTTTGTTTGTCAGCAGGATACAGGTGACTGTGTTGAAATGTTTACTCACTGTGTGAGTGAGACTGCAAACATGTGCAGTGCAGCAGTTTGACCACAGGGTGGCAGCAGAGGTTTGGATTGTGGCACACACGAGGACTTAAAAGTGTAAAAGAAAAAATTCTGTAAACGAGTCAGAGTCTGAACTCGGCCTTTTATCACTGCTGCTTAATATAAAAGAAGGAAACAGAATATAATATATATATAATATACATAATATAATTTCATTAGTTGGATTCAACAAAACAGAAACATCTACAGAGAAAAAGAGGAAAAAGTCATGATTTCAGGGGAATAAAGTTGTGATTCGCACCTGTTTTAACATTAAGATTTAAAAGACTCAGAGACACTAAAGTATTTTAGTTTTATTTCAGTTATAAAGTGTATGAGCTGTCTGTCGTCAGTGATTGTGGTGGATGTTGTTGTTCAGATGGCTGCAGCCTCCACCTTCTTCAGTTTCATGGAGATGCTCCGCTATTATCACCTGCTGCCTTCCCTCATCAATTATACACCACAGCTGCAGTTCATTGACCCGCCATACTCTGTGTGTGTGTGTCTGTATTTACTCCCAACCATACTCCATTAAACCTGGTTTCAGGTTCTTGTCCTGAGTCTCTGGACGTTTTTCCTCCACCAGTGTCGGTGTATGAATTCACACCAGTTACAGCAGCTTTATTCGACTGTTTAACCCTCAAATCTCAGCTTCAGCCTCTGTCGTCTGAACACCTGTTGTTTCTCTGTGTAACTTTGTTTTTCAGGTTCGATCTCCCTCTAACTGAGTGATAGTCAGCAGCTTAAACTGCTGGAATCAGACCCAGAGAGTTCAGAGTGATGCTGAAAGACTTAGACGTCATTAAAAACCAGCGTTCATCTCTGATATCCAGGAAACTGACTGAGTTAGAAACAGAGTTTGGTGAGTTTGTTACAGCCACATTTCAGCCTTCAAACGACTCACCTGACATCACCTGTAGGTCGTTTAGTTTTCCTCTCGGTGGTGTGCGACCTCTGACCTCTCTGCCCTCCCCCTCCCGTCACCTGATGTCTCTGCTGCTGATGAAACCTCATCCACCCCTCGTTTCCATGGAGTCATCAGTAACACAGCGTAGGAGGATGTTTCCCTGGTTCCTTAATACCAATCAATCATCAATCAATTAAAAACTGGGCCTCTGATCAGGACGTTGTCTTTGTTTACACCCTTACATGTTACCACTCTGAAGTCCTGTGTGTTTATTTGGGCTGATTTTTTAATAAAGTGAATCAAAATCCATTTAAAATGTTTCAAAACAAACACATTTATTCCTTTTTAATTAATCTAATAGTTGTAAAATTTAAAAAACAAAGCTGTCAGTTATAAAGGGTTACATTACAAAAAAAAACATAATTTACACCCTGGTTCTGATCCATGTTGGATTTGTTTTTGATCTGTTTGACAAAGTTAAGAAGTTTATAAAAATATAAAAGCAGAAACCAACAAGAAACCAAACTAAACTGAGGTAATAAAGTGAAGAATCGTCCTCAGGTCCACATCAGTGTTTACAGCTTCAGGAGAAACAGAGCTTCGTTGTCTGAGGAAATGTGAGCAGACGAGCTGAAGCAGCGTCGTCGGGGTCGGCTCGTTCATCGCCTCCGATCCAGACGTTCCTCCGCGGGGTCAGGAAATGAAAAGCCCTCCCTTCATATCAGCGCGCCGCAGCTTCACGAATAAAAATCAGGTCTGTTCTGCTGCTGCCTCTAGAAAGATTTCCATCGGATGGCGGAGAGGATGGTGTGGACAAAGTAGAGGAGAGTCGCCACGTACGAGAAAACCTGAGGAGACAGAGAGAACAGGAAAGATCAGGATTCATCCTCTGACGACCATGAATCACAGCACTGTTATTACACTTCCTCCACGGTGCGTTTAGATGCTTGTGAAAAGGTGGGAAATTTATCTGTAGTGTTCAATTAAAAGAGACGCAAAATGGCTACAAAGAGGCATGAAACAATACAAAGAAGCGCAGAACAACCAACAGATGCACTTGATCACAAAGAGTCGCTGCTGAAATCATCGTGGCCGCCAGTGTTTTGAAATATATACAAGCATCATATACTTAACACATCTTCTGCAGAGCAGTAGTTGTTACCACAGCCTCGATGGACGACTCTAAGAATCCTTTATTTCTGATTTATTCACAGCTATAATTTTGCAGTTGTGAAAGTTAATGATCCGCTGAACTGGAGACGTTTAATGATTTAAAGAGCTGAAGAGACAAAGAAAGAGTCGAGGTGGAGGTGAATTTTCCTCGTTAATGGTTTCTGAATGATCTTAATTAATTAATAAAAGCTCAGAAACCTTTTATCAATGTCACCTTATCAGAAAATGGTACCAAAAACAATAATGTAAAAAGTCTAATGTAGCCTTTGTGTAGATTAAATAAATGAGATGTTACATGTTAATCAGCCATGCTAGCTGTTCCCATTTGTTTCCAGTGTTTATGCTAAGCTACGCTAACCAGCTGCTGCTCCTAGCTTCATATTTACTGCATGAACATGAGAGTGATCTAAAACTGGACATCTAACTCAGAAAGATGGGTTATTTCACAAAATGTGGAACTATTCCTTTAAGCATCATCTTCATCATCTGTGAACGGACCAATGGGAGCTCAGGATGGGCCAGGTAAGAGCCAATCAGAGGTTGTTTTTCTGGTTTTTGAATGAGACTCACCACTGCAGAGATGTCCAGCTGATAGTTTTGGAAGTTGCTTCCATCTTTCATCTCCAGAGTGACTTTGGCCAAAGCCACCGAAGCACTGAGGTAGAAGAAGGCGGCGATACCGTGATACGCAAAGTCCTGGAGGAGGAGGAGGAGATTTAGATGTTTGTCTCTGTGGATGAAAACCACTGAAGTCAGAGGTAAGTCGAGGTCTTACCGCTGCTGCCCAGCTGCCTTTGTTGTGATGCCCCCCGCAGGCGAACACCACCATCCAGATGAAGGTCATGACGAAGCAGAAGACAGAGACGAACATCACCCAGCCCTGAGGGTTCGCCGGCACTACCAGCGTGCACGCCACCAGGATCCACACCAGACCGCCGAAGATCTGCAGGGAGGACCAGACAACACCTGTCAGGTCTAATGATCATTTCTCCACCTGTTCTGCTGCACCAGGACGGCAACTAATGACTGTTTTATTCATCGATTATTGTCTGGAACTGATCAATCGTTTAGTTTAAAAAGTGTTTCTCAGAGTCAGAAGTGAAACGTGTTCATGTCTTGTTTTGTCCCAAACACAAAGAAATTCAGTTCAAATTAATTTAAGAAAAAGCAGAAAACCCATTAGATGTTTTTTTTTCATGTTCAGCTGAAAGTTATCTCGGTCTTAAACTGACGTGGACTCAGTTTCAGTCTGATCCTGAGCTTTACCATCCTGTACCACAACAGACGGGCGTCGTTAAATCTCTTTGTGTTCACACCTTTGCAGATTTCTAGACGACTGACGTTGATTAACATGTTGTATCCTGTCAGCTCTCAGTCAGCTGGGTGTAGACGATGTCTCATTTTTACGTACTTATCTCCACACTCGGCCCTGCAGCACAGAGCAGGGTGTTCCCTCCTTTGTTCACTCTACGCCTGTGATGATTGACAGTGTGCATTATTCATGCAGCCCCACCCTCCTCCACCTGTCGGACTCCACCTGCTGTTAGTGTGAAGACACCTGCAGCGTTCCTCCTCTGACGTCAAAAACCTCCTCATACCAGCTTCGCTCTGATCTCTCCTCTGTCACACAGCTCCATCCTAACACCTGGCTGCTGTGACCTCTGACCCCTGACCTCCTCACAGAAACACTCAGCAGAACATTATTCTGCTCCTCACACATTCACGTCAACGTTAACTCTGCTTCTCTGGTTTGCACACGTCCTGTTAATTCCAGGTAACTCTGTGAACTGCGGCTGAGTGTCGGCACATCCGGCTGTGTCCCGGCTAAGAGGCGCTCTGGACCAAATTTTGCTGCAACATCTGGATGTTGAGACGTCACCCAGCAGCCAGGTGTGCTCGATTCAAACCAAACAAACAAGGAAATTGTCATTTTTTTGTATCATCTTCAACAAAAAGTTCTACCTTTTATAAACAAAACAAAAAACTTAGTTAAAGTTAAGGTAACACAGTTTGACTGACTGCACTTGCACTCACTTGTTTACTTAGTTTCATATATGTATACTGCTGTAAGTAAATACACTGATCAGACACAGCTTTAAAACCAGTTATCAGTTTTAATGTTGTGACTGAGTGGTGTATATTTCTGCAACAAAGATGGAAAACTATCATTTCAGTGAAAATCTCGTCCTGTTTAAATCTTTAAAATCATCAGAATCCATTTAAACATCAGACTGATGAACTGATGCAGGACATGTGTTTCTTTACTTTAATTAAACAACAACAAGTTATTACCACACTTTTTTCACACGTGAACAAAAAGTAGTGGATTGTTCCTTTAATAAAATGCACTGAATTTAAATTTCATGTGTTGATATGATCACAAATCTGAAATATTCTGACTTTTTAGCGTCAGAAACAGAGTGGAGATGAAGTTAAGAGGTCAAGATGAAACCAATAAATTCAGATTCAGAAGATTTTTAAATCAGTAAACTGCTGCAGATTCAGCTTCATCACATGAGAGCTGCCTGTTTTCTTTCTGTCTAATCATCACTGACATTTTACTGTAATGGTTCAGTGATGCAACAATATACAGTCACTCCAGGTCATCATCTCTGTCTTAAAAAATATATTTTGGTTGAACAAAGAAGAGAAACGTGGTCCCAATAATTCCACTTGTCTCTTGTTCTGTTGTTCTGTCTGTGACCATCACTCCACTGGGATAAAGACTCACTTCCTCTTGTTCACAGAAAATGACTGATGATCACTGGTTTTTAAAGGTTTAAGATTAAACCCCTGATTAAACTTAACTTGTTAACAGGCCTGTCCATGTTCTCCATCAGTCACCACTCAACAAAACAACTGACATTTACTTTATGAAGCCTTCAGTGCTGCAGCACAGTCAGACTCTGAGTTAAGACAGAAAAGTTCCTGTGTTGAAGTAAAAACCTCCACAGCTGCTGTTTCTTACCAGCTCCGGCAGGTAGAGGATGTCGGGGATGGTCGTGCATATTCCGATCCCGCTGGGGAGGTTCCCCATGGTGGCAGTGTTGGAGGCCATCCTGTCGCTCCCGCTGATGCTGCTCAGACTGATGCGGGACTCAGAGACTGCTGCAGTTTAAACCGGGAGGAGACGACCGGAAAAACCAGAATCCCCATCAGCCGGGCGGAGACACGCCCGCCGGTCCGCACGCACCGGAGCTCAGTCAGAGTGAGAAGCTGAGCTCCGCTGGGTGAGGCCCGGAGGTTCAGAGCTGCGGGCGGTCAGCGTGAAACACACACTTATCAATGTTTGACCGGCGTGACTCATTTATCACCATGACGACCTGCAGCAACAACAACAACAACAACAACAACAGACAATGTTTGGTTTCTATTCTTCTTGCAGATTTGTTGTCAGTCAGAATATGGTCATTCTAAATAACTGTATTATTATCACTGGTAGAAGAAGTAGTGCTGATAGTGATCGTATTAATACTAAATTATTATTACAACAGTTTATAACACAGACAACAAGTTACAGATCATTTAGTTGTGTGAATCCTAAATGTTGAAAAAGTGGAAGAAAACAAGAGTAAAAGCTGCACATAACAGACCTGAGCTTTCATTTATAATTTTCCTTAAACACATGGATGAATCATGTCCGGTGGTCAGGATCAGTAATATCCAGTAATTTGAAATCTTCTTCTTCTTACTCTGCGGATATCATTTTTAGCCAGGGTGCATTTAGCCTAGCTTAGCACAAAGACTGGAAGCAGGGGGAAAGTGTTAGCCTAGCGCCATCAAAACAGAGAAAATCCACCTCCAGACAACTCAACATCGGTCTGATTTACATATTGTATGTTATTTATCGAACAAAAGTGTAAAAAAGGAGATATTGCGGCTTTAGTGGTAGTTAGCATCGTCTTGAGCTCCTAGCTAGTCAAGGTTTTGGTTTGTTCTCTGTCCTAATTTTTAGCTAAACTCAAACGACAACATTGGATTGGATTGGTAACTAGCTGGTTAGCTAAGAATATGACCTGCAAATCAGACAGATGTGGAGGTGGTTGAAGGTGGATGTTTCACCCTTTGATGTAGCTAGGTTGGCAGTGTTTGCGCTAAGCTAAACTGATCATTCTAGGTCAAACAGTGAGCTAACTGGGGCTAAAAACATCCCAGTGTTGCTTAAAACAAAGCACTGACTATACGTAACTCTTCAGAGGTGTTTGTCTGTTGGTTCCCTGAAACCTTTGCAGCGTCAGATTAGGGAGAATCTGCAGACGACCATTTCTGTAACTTTCTGAAACCAACAATCAGACCTTCACATCCATTTCATGCCATACTTTTCTCCCTCTTTTCAGTTGAACATCCGAGTTCAACACTGAACGTCTTCCCGGAGAGACTGTCTGAAAACGTGCACCGTCACCCCCCATCATTTTAAATGATAATATAAAGGCATGCCTGGTTGTTTTTCATGTGTGACTCTGCAGCCGTTCACACCTCACACTGTAAACAACAGAGCCATGGAAACAAACATCTCATTTGGCACCGTGGGCCCGTTGAGCAGGCAAGCTGTCGGACAAACACCTCAGGTAATCGTCAAGCTGGATCTGGTTTCCTGCTGCTGTCATCCTACCCCGCTGCCTGGGAAACCTACTCCTGATGGAGACAACGCTCTGTAGGCGAGAGTCAGAGAGGACGAGGACTCCCGAGACAGAACCTCGTCCAAAAACCTTGTCCAAAACCAAGAACCAGAACTCCTCTACTGTTTCTCCAAAGCACAAATATCCTCTGTGATGTAAAGATTAACACACTAAGAGTCAACAAACAGTCACTTCTAACTTATTTATGCATCTTATTGCTTGTAACATGATACAAAATTAATTTATCGCCTGTAGATAGAAGCATGGGGAGTATTTCTGAGAGGTCAGAGGTCAGTTTTCTGGGTGAAAACCTGAATCATGCAAAGACAAGCAATGTTATGTAACTGTAACTAGATAGTCAGTTAATTTCTGTTTGTCGTGCCAACATTTGGCTCATTCCACATGGGTTTGTAATACACCACTGTGTGTCACACGTTTCCAGTAACACACATACAGATCCACACCAAGATTTCAGGTAACATGTTTATGCACAACCCGACTGGCTGATTAGTTTCATATAGCAGGTTCAGTCTGTGCATCATCCATTTTTAAAACAGGATTAATTGTTTTGTTGCCTCTTGGGAAGCAGAACAAGCTGTAAACACAACACTGACAACACTGCCTCAAAAAAAGCTTCATCCTCAGCTCTTGACAAGTGTCTTTTTCAGATTCTTAAAGTGCTCTCTGATGTTCTTAAGAGACAGGGAGCTTCAATATCAATATCTAAACAACTTCTTTTCTGGTCTAATGACAGCCGAAAAAAATATTTTGACATTCTGGAAGAAGAAGGAGGAGGTTCCCACTTTACAGCTATGGCTCAAAGAAATGATTGACACCCTCCACCTTCAGAAAATAAGGTCACAATTAAACAGGATTTGGCTGAACCTCACCTCTTACCTGAGACACAACCCATAGTGGACATTCCTGATACAAAAGACTGTAACTACTTTTCACCTTTTGTTTTTGATTTTCCACCACAACCTTTCTTGTCACTGTAGGGAGGGAAAGAGGACTTATTAAGACTATATCTTATGTCCATTTATGTTGAACATTATTTGTTGTATCTTCTTGTTTTTACGAAGCAGCTATGGCTCATCTGAGTCCAGTATTCTCTTTCCTTTTAGTTCTGGTTTTGTCTCCACCAACGCCTTTGAGAAATATCTGACTCTTTAGCTGCATGTTACTGCAGGATTGGATTCCTTTGTTTGGCTGTTGACATAGAAATATTGAAAATATCAAACCCTTTAAAAAAATCCATGACTCCATGGAAGTGTCTGTTGGTCGGTCCAACACTTTGGTCCGGACTGAAATATCTGAGCAATTATCGAGTGAATTGCCATGAAATTTGCTTCAGACATTCATTATCCCCTTGGGATGAATCCTAATGACTCTGATGATCCTCTGACTTTTCATCTCAGATTCAGGTTCCCAGTAAAAAGGACTTAGGAGGAGTTAATATCAGCCACATTTCAGGGTTTTTTCTAGCTGCTCTAGGGCTAAAAATGATGTGAAAAACTAATTCCAGATGAAGAAAGGCCAAAAATGACAGAGTACCAACAGTCAACTGCAGGACCCAGATAAACAATAAACGTATTAAAATCTATATTAGTGGCCTGTGGCTTCATGGACATAAAAGACACAATTTACAAGAGTAAAAAACAAGATTTTCTTCCTGGTCCTGGGTTATCCAGCTCCCCCCATCCACCTGTAAACTGCTGCTCCAGGATTCAGTTTCTACAAAGTGATGAAACCTGAGCTGCAGACAAATTCCTTCTTTTCGCCCGCTGCTCTATTGTCCCACTGATGGCGTTATTAGGTAATGGGCCGCCTGCCGGGGAGACACTGTGTTATCTAATCTTCAGGTCAATCAGCAGAGCAGGAGCTCAGCGTTGAATACTTCATGATATGATGATAAATGCTACAGTCCTGGATCAATACCCCAAACTGATCGTTACAGTACGCTGTTTATTTCAGTTCAGCCACTCACTCTTATAGCTCCTCTGAAATTTGCTTTAGTATAAGACACTTCTGCAGCCCTGTTAGCGTCTCCTGGAAGCCACAATGTGAACCAACATCTGGATGATTTTGTACTTAGGGTGGCATTAATCATTAGTCATTAAAATCTAAAGGGTTCATTGTCTGAGGAGCAGGAATAGGATCAAGACATTTCACTGAGATATCTCCAATAGTTTTATTATATATTTTTTCCTGCTGATGGACAAACTTAAATCTGTTGAAAACCAGCCTCTAAAATGCCAAAATATTCTCAAAACAAAACATTTCCTGAGTAAAGTAAATCCTCAGGAAACACCTGAAAGAAGTTGCTGGCCACCATGTTAAATGTTTGTCCTACTAACAAGTGCTGTGTATGACCAGAGAGAGAAAAAACTCACAAATTTATGAGAAAAAAAATCACAAATCTACGAAAAAATTCACATATTTACGAGACAAAACAAAAAAATAATGAGAAAAAACTCACAAATATACATAAAAAAACTCAAATATTCTCTGAGATAATGAAGTCAATTTGTTGTAATTGTGTGTGTACCATTAAAGCCTGAAAAATCTTATTCCTCTTTGCCATAGTGTTCCACAAATACTCACTAGAGCACCAAATGTGGATTAATCCGCCACTGAAAATAGTCCCCAATAATCGCTGTATTTCCTCCTGTTTGATAAAAACTACAGTGTGTTGCTCTTTTAGGAAATTTCTGAGCTTTTAAAAAAATGAAACGAGATAGAGTATTTGTGAGGTGTTTTGGCGACTCAGTAACGTGGATCTCGGTGTCTTGCTCGAGGACACTTTGGCAGCAGTGAGTTAAAGGCAGGGGGTTTTCATTACCAGACAGTCTGTAACCAGTAAACCAACCTATCAGGAGTCTGGCAGGCATGGAGTCATGAAAGGTCACAGGGATTGATGGTCTTTATCGAACGTCTTCTGCCAGTTGGACCGGCTTGGCTCGGCCTGGCACGGCTCAGTAGGGAAACTGTCAGTATCCTGGTGTCTCGTCGTTGTTCCTGCTGAGCTATAAACTGATGGATCACTGTCAGCTGAGCCCACTGTACATACAGGGGGTATCAATAAACACAGAAAACAGAACCTTTACTGAAGAAATATTACATTTAAATAAGACATATTACATTTTATGATTTCCACAAAACAAAACATCACAACTGTTCTGGTCACTGTTCATGAACAGCTTCATAAAAAGCTTCTCTTTTAGTGAGGAACACGCTAAGATTCAGAATGAACCTGTTGTTTTACGGCACGTATTTGTCTGTTATCTCTTCTTGGTCAAATGGATGAGATGTTGAAAATGCAGCTGAACAACTTTATTTTCATAAACACTGAATGTCACGTCAGGGTTATCACAGACAGGCTGCTCTCTAGGAAAAGGTGACGTCTTTTATTTGCTGGTTCAAGAGGAAGAAGAGCAGCAAATCCTCACGTTAAGGAGCCTGAGAGATAAAATAAATAATTGATCATCAAACTACCTGCTGATAATTTTTCTGTCTCTCTTTCAGCTCTGCAGGCTTCTCAGGCGTCAGTACAAGAACAACATGTTCACTGTTTGGATTTGCAGGCTCTGATGAATCTCTGATTGACAGATGATCTTCCAGTGTCAGGACTGTTAAAACCATCAGATCTGACATTCCTGAAGGATGTTTTATGTTTTTGTGTCGGTGGTGAACGTCACTCCGACGTCAGACATAGGTTCAGATCAGAGATAAGAGGCTGTGATAAGAGATAAACTCCACATTCAGTCTGTCTGTGGTTCAGTGTAACATGAACTCGGTGTAACTGTGATTTAAGAGATAGAGGGTGCAGCATGTCAAGGCAAAATAAAAACATTAATACAAACTAATCATATAGCCTGTGCACCTTCTTATTCATGCAGTTATCCAATCAGTCAATCATGTGGCAGCAGTGCAGTGTATAAAACCAGGTCTGTGGAGGGAAACACCTTTAGAGAGGTCAGAGGTCATGGTCAGACTGCTTGGAGCTGACAGAAACAGTTACTCAGATAACCACTCTTTATAACTGTGGTGAGCAGAGAAGCTTCAGAATAAACAACACGTCCAACCTTGAGGTGGATGGACTACAACAGCAGAAGACCACATCAGGTTTCACTCCTGTCAGCCAGGAACAGAAATCTGAGGCTGCAGTGGACACAGACCAAAACTGGACGGTCAAAGACTGGAAACATGTAGTCTGGTTTGAAGAATTTGGCTCCAAGACCATGAATCCATGGACCCAACCTACCTCTTGTCAACAGTCCAGACTGGTGGTGGTGGTGTAATGAGTGGGGGATGTTTTCTTTGCACAGTTTTGGCCCTTAATACCAAATAATCATGGTTTGAACACCACATTCTATCTGAATATTGTCACTGACCATGTTTATCCCTTCATGGCCACAGTTTACCATCCTCTAATGTCTACTTTCAGCATGATGATTGTCTCAAACTGGTCTCATGAACATGACAGTGAGTTCTGTGAACTTCAGAGGCCTCTCCATTCACCAGATCTGAATCCAGGAGAACACCTTTGGGATGTGGTTGGCAGCATGACTGTGCAGCTGATGAATCTCAAGGAAAGTTGCCAACATCTGGTTGAATCAATGCAGTGAAGAACTGAAGTTGTTTGCCAGCAACAGGGGGAACTATAAAGTATTACTGTGGTGTTCCTAATAAAGAAAAAAAGTCTGTCAATTCTCCTTAAACGTTTACATTACCTTGTTAAGAGGGGTTGTATCATTTCACAAAAACGCAGCTGGTGTGTTGAATATTTGTTATAATAGTGCCATTTGCCAAAAGGTGGCCCACTTTTACTGAACCCACACTACATGTCTGACAAATGTAATGGAGTAAAAAGGACAATATTTATCTCTGAGATATAATGGAGTATAAATAAATGGGAAATACTCAAGTAAAGTTCAAGTGCTTAAAAACTGTAGTAAGCCCTGTGTACTATGTTCTAGTATTCCCCCCTGGTATATAATAACCATATCTATCTCATGTAAGTGTTTTCTCAGGTGCTGTAGCGTCACCTGCTGGCCAGGAGAAGAATTTATTATTATTTTTCCCTGCGTCTGTAGCCGAAGTATTACGGTACTGTTGGAGGTGCGTGTCTATTACCGTACCTGCTGTGTGGACATGGCAGCGATCAGTGAGCAGCAGCTGCTCCACAGCTCAACGTGAGTCCAAATCTCTGCCTTTATCTCTCTGAAACACCGAGATACTCTCCGTCGTGTTTCATCACACTGTCAGTTAGCCTGTCAGCTAGCTCCCTGCTAACCACCGTTAACCTGCGCGGAGTTTGTTTAGTGTACAGTGATCTTTGACTGTGTGCTCGCGCTGCACCGGAAGCGACATTATAGAAACTGTCAGATTAAAAGCGAACAGTCGACACCGTCCAGGTGTTTTTGTTTTGTTTTTAAATGGATGAATCAGGGTCAGACAGACGGTTTTATATCAACACCAAACGGACCGTGTTTCTCTCAGTGTTTTTCCTCTTTCACTGCGTTTGTTTATTTTACAGCCGCAGAGAAGAGTTTATTACTTTACAGTGGCTGTAAATGGCTCAAATATGGCGTGTATTATCACTACAGATAAAGATAAAATATATAAAAAGGCTGTGCTCCGGCTTACACTAACGGCTCTGTCAGTATCTGAGGATAACTATTGATTTTTGTCCTGGCTGGAGATCATGTAGCTAATTTGTCTGTAGCTAGCCTCAATCAATAGCTTTTAAATGATTTTCCACAGATGTAGACACATTCCTAGATATGGCTTATTAATGCATTAGAATCACATGTGAAATCATTTAACTAATGTGACAGATTCACATTTCAGTCACGTGCACATTTATTAATGATGAAAGAGTTGTTGGTGAGTGCATGGATGGATTTTTGAACAGGCCCACACAGGATCAGGAAAACAGATATTTTGGCAGATATTGTGATATGAGTCATGATTTTAGTTGGAATTTTTGACCTGCTGTGACTCCAACTCTACACAGTTGTGCTGTTTTGTCTAAACTTTGTTGAAACTATTTTAAATTCTTGCAGAAATCCCAGAATTTTCCCAAAAACCCCTCCAAACCTATCAGTCTTAATTTTGGGAAAATGTGTTTAAAATGATGCACAGGCACAGAGTCTTTTTATTGAACATTAAAGAGAAAAAATACTTAAGAAGTTAAGACTTATACTTCGGGAAATTCATTGCATGTACAATAAAGTTCTTTACACTGAGAGAAGAGGAACCAAACCAATACCAAAAGCTAGAACTCCTAACTAAGTAGATGAGACATAATAGAAATTTACAGGACTTTTCTTGCTTTTGCACTGGGTATGGTTTGCAGACATGATATTTTCCCTGTGGTTTTTCATGTTGCCTACAGGTTGACAGAACAGTAACTGAGAATAAAACCTCCTTTCATCTCTTTCTACAGACACAGACAAACAGGACCGAGCTGAAACTCTCCCCTCTCTCTTCACAAAAAAGAAGAAGTGCCAACACCCGCCTCAGTTTCCACACTGCAGGTCAGTTCACAGCTGGTTCATCAGGTTTCACCGCTGTGGTCAGTGCTGTGGGTTCTCTAAAGCAAACTTCAAGCTGGGGACACTGTAAATGTTGATCCTCCTGAGCAGAACTCCTCAGTCTGACTAGTCACCGTGTTGGTTGCAGCCGGCTGATTCACCAATGCCTCGATGGAAAGCGTTCTTCAGTCAGTACTTGCGATGGTCCAGCACCGTCACTCAAGCCTTCGTCCTGTGCGTCGTCACGTTCTGCGTCGTTCTTCCTCTGTGCTGCCATCAGCTGCTTTACTCCTACTTCTTCATCAGGTCCATGTACCTGGACTCCATGAGTGAGGAGGTCCTGCAGGAAAGTCTTAGCCGGGGTCAGGACGCCCTGCGCTTCTGGCAGAGTGCTTCCACCACCACTGCAGTGGCTGCAGCGTCTTCCAGACTCAGCGACATCGCCCAGCATCCTGAGCTGCTGGTTACTGTGGTGACGGCCAGGAGGAATGAGGGGCGGGACTTCCACTACCTGCTCCAGGTGATGCGGCAGCTGAGCGGCATTGTGGGAAGCTGCGGGGAGCGGCGGTGTGCAGAGGTCCTGGTCTGTGATGTGGAAAGTGGTCCCCAGGAAAACCAGGACGCCAAGCTGCTGGAGGCCCACTTTAAGGTGATCCGACGTTCCCCTCACGAGCAGCTGAAGAACCGGGAACGTATCAACACCTTCGAGAGGGAGAAGAGGGATTACGTCTTTTGTCTTCGTAAGGGATGGGAGCTTGTGAAGCCCAAAAACATGGTTGTCCTAGAGGATGATGCTTTGCCAAGACAAGATTTCTTCACGGTTGTAAAGGACCTTCTGTCACGTCGCTTTGCCTTCCACACCCTTTAC
Source organism: Lates japonicus (assembly GCA_033238685.1). Lineage (NCBI taxonomy): Eukaryota > Metazoa > Chordata > Actinopteri > Centropomidae > Lates > Lates japonicus. Next base: position 142,578 of record BRZM01000126.1, on the reverse strand, counting down.
ATCAAGCTGTATCACCCTGAAAGGCTGCAACGCTACTGGAACCCAGAGCCTTACCGCATCCTGGAGTGGGTGGGGCTGGGGTTGGTGGGAGCAACGGCCCTCCTCCTCACCTTTCCTTACTGGAACCCCTGCTCTTTCTCCTTCACGTTGTCAGCCGGCCACCTCGTCTTCTTCACCCTCTACTTCATGGCTGCTGCGGAGCTGCTGGGTCGGCACTACCTTCTGGAGATCCGGAGGCTTTCCCCGCAGCTCTATGCCGTCTCCCCGGCCACTGAGTGTTGCACCCCGGCCATGCTGTACCCCGGCAACGCCTCGCTCAGGGTGGCCGAATATCTGGACGGCTCATTCTGCATCAAGGGAAACGCCAAGGACATGGTTCTGTACCACATGGCGAGGACGATCCCCGGGGAAAGGTCTCACAGCGTTGAACCCAACCTCATCACCCACATCGGGGCTTATTCCTCAGTCAGGGCAAACCCATCAAGGCCCAAACTCCTCTGACAGAACCAAGAGGAGGTGGTTAACCATGGATTTAATCCAGTTCCTCTTCACTTGGTTCTACTTTTCTTTTCTGCCATCGTCTGGACTCTTCAGACCTGTGAAGACATCGCTCAGTGAGTATTGGTTTGGTGATTTGCAGGTGAAAAGGCGTCAACATGAAAACAGGGCTACGTTTGTTTGAAATATTTTAAAGGTTCCAACTTATTTTTCATTTCAGTGAAGCAGGTTCAGTAAAGGACCTGTCTCAACCAAACGTAGCCTGGTTTTTGGACTTTTCTGGACTTAAACTACCCTCACTGAGCCGTGTTTTCAGTTTGTGACCAGGCGTCATATCATCATGCTGGATAACTGAAGCGTTACATGCTTCTGTTAACGCTGGGTTAATTCTTCTGCCTGGGTTCATGAGACCCTTTTCAAACCCATCTAATGCTGTCTGACTGCTTCATCATCCACTTTTAAAAGATACAGATTATTAAGAAGGTAAGATTATTGAAGGATTTGTTCACTGTTCACCCAAACCTCGTTAAAACTGGGGAGTTTTGATAACATTTTATTGAATCTCTTCCTCCCAATTTTTCCCAAGTGGTTTGCAGAAATCAACTTACCAGACCACAGCTAAGTATAACCATGCATATCAGGAGTTCACTTTTACTGGGTTTAAACATTACAGAGACAATCAGTCAGGCCTTCAAACAGCAGGGTGGGTCTCTGTTCAGACATTGTTATCTCCTCTGGTTGCAAAACAGGACTTGTGTCAGGTTGTAGTGACTAGTTCTCTTGGCTACATTCATTCAGGAAACAGGAAGTTGTTGCAAGGGTACAGTTGACAAACAGTGAACACATCTTTTATGGTGACTAACCTTGAGGTTAGATGGAGTCAAAGTCTTTACAACCAGGATTCATTGAGGATGTGACCCTCTGTTTTGTTTTTTATTTCTGTTCTGGCCTTTTGTCTTTAACAGCTGTGTTTTTGTACAAAATTTTGAAACACTAATGAGTCATGTGGTTACATCATCTCTGTGGTCCAACCTTACAGTAGAATACAGTAGAGCAATATTTTACTGTCACAGTTCTGCTGTTGGAGAAACAACTGCTATGACAGTACCTCAGAGTTTATGTGATCTACAGAGCAGTGACACGACCAAACCTCCAACACCTGGGGAGTTTCCCCAAGAACCTTTACAGGAGCCGTCTGAGATTTTACCTAAATCGACCACTCACTATTTTATTTACGTGGGAGGGAAGGTAATGACGGGAAGGATCGCTATGTTTATGATTTGTGAGCGTTCACAAACCTGACAACCCCCCTATGAGCTAGGCTAGCAGTTTCCTGCCACTTCCAGTCTTTGTGCTAAGCTAGGCTAATCACATTCTGGATCTTTCTCACTCACAGAAAATAAACTGGCTCTGACTCTGAAGACGACAGAGAGCAAGATTTACTAAAATGTAAGACTGTTTATAGAGTGGTGCAGGAATGAGTCCTAAATCCTGGAAATAAGTTAGCATTTTAGTTAGCCGGTTCGCTCGTCCCAAAGTCAGTGTGTTTCTGGTTAAATGTCTGAAATAAGGTCTGTGGTTTTAACACAAGCTCAATCCCATTGGCTTTTTGTGGAGGGAACCAGGCTGATGTTAACTTCAGGGCTGGACTACAGAAACACATCATCACTGCAGGACTCTATTTACCACCAACCTAGCGTCTCACTGACCACTCTGAATGTGCCTTCGATGTTTCAGACTTTGAACATCAGTATCACCCATGACTCAGTTCTGGATGAATTTTTTGTTGCAATATTTGGGTGCTCTTAATTTGCACATAATTGTTTGTTGTAATCAAATTACATGAATACTGTAAGAATTACAGGAAGTAGCTGCCAAAGTAAAACCATCAGGCCTATGAGAGTTCTGCAGACTGCCACTGAAATTACACCAGAGATAAACCACCAAATTAAGAGTTTGATTCTCAGATTTAAATAACAACCGTGGTAGATTATAGATTAGTGCTTATTGTGTAAAACACAGTTGGCAGCAAGAAAAAAAGGGAGGGAGGTGACATCTTTACGCAGAATATTTTGAATCCAGAACAAAAATGGATGAAGGGAGTTTAAATAACGAAATGACGACATATTTATTAGACTGTTTTGATGAGGAATGTTGTGCTTCCTGTTGTGTTAAAGGAATATGATGAAAGGAAACAAAGGTTTTTATTTTATTTACACATATTTTAGAGGAACAGTTTGACATTTTGGGACATGACAGTGGCATCGATCCCGGATTTTCCCAAAAACGTCAAACTGTTCCTGAGAGGAAACATATCAGATGTTTGCTCATTGATCATGTTATGCTCCATATTAGCATGTGATAGACAGGTCTGACCTCTGAGTGACCTCCACCTTTGGTTAGTAGGAAGATATGCAAAATTAAAATATATAGAGCAAAAATAATATTGTTAATAATGTGGAAAGTCAGTTTTATTTATTTTTTACCTCCAAATCACAAATGCTGTTGTTGTTTTGAGTGATAATTTAAAAAATATCAGACACGAACGGCAGCATGAGATTAACTTACAGATGTTTAAACTGAGCATCTTCACTAAAATTAAAGATTGATTATTGCTGATGAAACATATCCTCTTTGTTAAAGGGCTGCTGCTGATCAATTAACAGTTTGACAACTAACCAGAAGAAGAATCTTCATTTAACTAAGAACTTTATTTTCAGTGTTGGCAGCTAAAAAGGGCTGTAAACATGATTTATTATAAATGACTGACATCAACATTAAATTGCACTTTATTAAAAAATATACGGTACAATACGTACACATATAAAATAAGGAAATAAACGGTTATTTTATGAAACGAATGCTGAAATGTAAAGGAACAGAAAAAAGTTAACAATATCAAAACAATCTGTATTATTAAGATAAATGATGGCAGCAGCTGTAAAGAATGAACAGCTCCAGTGTGTAGGCAGAAATTAACATATAAACAGAAATATATCTGTTAGCTGGTTCTTTGTTTTCAGAGGTTTAGTCCTCTCCTCAGTTTTGCTGTTTTCTGATACTGAGAATTGACAATATTAATATCTAAAATAAAACTTATTTAGTCAAGGGTTTGGTTTAAGTTTGGTTTTGGTTTTGTTTGGGTTTTATTTCTGTCATACATATAGGATTTTACTTTATATTTAATCAAAGTATTGCTGCGTCTGTCCTTCATTCAGTGCAATACAAACATTTAAATTTAGTTAAATTTGTGTGACGTTTGAATGTTTTTCTCTTTAATGTTTCTCATGTGTTTTCTGTTTGGTTTGTCCATTCACTACAGTAAAAAACACAAAAAATAACTCTGGTATTTTTAACCTGAGCCTTATTTTCCCATGGTTTTTGGGTGTAAATGATTAATAGGGATAAAAATCTTTGGGACTGAGACATTACAGTGACGATCATTAACAGCTGCTGTAAAATTATCAGTTCACTAAAGTTCTTGTTTTTGTCACTGACTAACCAGAAACATCTCTATATATCACTACCAGACTCCATTAACAAAAACAGGGATTTTACTGGGAGCTGCTGGAATACCACTGCCTCCATCTGTTAGTGTGTTTGTGTTACTGTGTGGTACTTTTACTCATGTAAAGTATCTGATTACTTCTTCCACCACTGAAAGTCACACAATAACACAAACACACTAACAGATGGAGGCAGTGGTATTCCAGCAGCTCCCAGTAAAATCCCTGTTTTTGTCAGTGGAGTCTGGTAGTGATATATAGAGATGTTTGTGGTTAAACTAAAAGAATCTGACTCATTAATAAAAAGCTCTGCCTCTGTAGGAATCCTATCATCATGTTGTCAGACACTTAGAATAACAATCAGGTTAAAAACACCAGAGTTGTCTTTTTACAACATTTAAGAGATTGAAGATTTATCTGAAGCTGGATTTTATTTCTTTTTTATTTGACTTTATTTTTACATTTTGGCAGAATTATTGTCTGAAATGATCCCTGAAGTCTTAATGCGTAACTAACCAAAGGCTGGTGTTCTCTTTAATGTGACTTAAGATGGAAAAATGTTCAAATCTGAAATTTGAAAACAAAGGATTGTATTGATTTTACTCAAATAAGGAGTAAAAAAACCCAACAAAAACACAGATTTCAGAAGGAAGATGCAAATGAAATCTTTTCTGTTCGTAGATCACAGTTTTGGATTTTGACACGTTGTCCTGTTTACACTGTGACTCTCACTGTTTTCTACATTTAAAACACAATAAATCACCAGGTTTGAAGTCGCTCAGCTGTGATGTCTTCTTGTCAACCAACCAGGAAGTTAGAATAAAAAAACAACAACTCATAGCTGAGGTGAACAAAGCTGTTCAACAGGAAAAGCGTCTGTACAGGTCTGACACCAGGGACAGGTAATTAATGCTGCTGCAGACTAAAACACTAAAGTGAACATATTATAACCCTCTGTAGATCTGTAGTGCTTTATCATTATATTCTGTTTTAAAAAGCAGATTTCCATCAGTTCTTTCTGGTTCAGGCTGATGGTTGAGCTCAGGTTTCTTTATTTCTAAATAAAGGTTAAACATTCAAATGAATCCTCCACACAGAGAGGATCAGTGAGGGTGAATTACTGATGTGAGCAGCTGCAGGATGAACAGTAGGCGGCAGCAGAGAGCCACAGAAATGTTCAACAAAATTCAAAATGGAGAGAAACAAAGGTGCAGATCACCTGATGGAGGAAATAACGGACTTAAATATGATTTAAAATTAAAGGTGTCAGATTAAAAGACGTGTTTCCTGCAGATTAAAGTCAGTTACAGGTACATTTCTGACTCTTTTATTAAATACACTGATGAGGAAAATGACAACGATGTGATTGAAAAGTTTGAATCTGTTGGTTTGACAAAATAAAACATTTCATATTATTTATCGTCTTATTTTTATTGTATGAAGCCAAACCTCCTCAGACTGAGAATAAACAGGAAACTTTATTTACTCTTTGAATCCTGTTTTAAGGTGGAATCGTCCTTTAATATTTCTCCTCCTGATGATCATTAATAATTCAGTGAAACTGAGAATAACACATTCCGTTTATATTTCCATTCTCTCTGTGTTTTTGGTCTTTAAACGTCTCTTTTCTCCGTTTCCGTTATCCTGCTGCCGAGTCACATGACACCCCGTGCTGCCTTCACTGAAGCCCGGAAAACTGGAGGCGATAGAAAAGCGAACAGGATTATCGACATGTTTTTATACAATCAAACGGGGAAGAAAGAAAGAGAATCACACGGAAAAATACATTTAAACAAGTTTTTAAATGTTAAAATAAAACATAATAAGATGTAAATAAGTAGATTTCATAGCTAAATAATCATTCAGTCGAGAAAATAATTGGCAAATAAATAAAATATGTGAGATTCCTTAAATGCACAGTCTCTATTTTTTCAGTTTTTATGATTTATTCACTCATTAACCTGTTAGTTGTTTTATCTCTTTAGTTTTTCTTGCCTTTATTGTCAAGTTTTGATAATGATTGATGATATGAATGAATTTCTTCTTCTTTTTTAAATTAAAAACAGTATTTTAGCTGAGTCAAACCCCAGATCAGTTATCAGATCATTTTTTACTCTTCAGGACTTGTTTACACGCCATTGTGTCTGTTTTTCCCTCCCCTCCTCTCTAATGTTTCCGCCGGTCCCTGAAGGCAGCATGAGCCCTGGTTTATTAGGGCAGGACAAACAGAGGATCCGGACCAGTTCAGTCAGACTGAAGCAGCGATGGAGGTCAGACTGAGCCCGTTCCTGTGCAGCGGAGAGGAAAACATCTGATGGGGTGGACGCGCTCTGCTGACGTTTACACCTCAAACTCTGAATTAAAACAGCGGCCGCACTTTTTCCTTCTGTTTTTCCTGCACAGACACAAACACCGAGTCTGTCCCGCAACCTCGGATCAGTTTGTGAACTCCTGGAGTGGCGCTGTAAAGTTTTAGTCACTTTTTAGAGGACGTTTTTTTTCTTTGAGGGGGTGAAGAGCTGTGAGAGAGAGATGTCCGAGCCAGAGAAGAGCGAAAACATTCCTGATGAGTCTGCAGGAAAAGGAAAGGAAATTCCTAACGGAGGGAATCCTGCAAAAACCAAAGAGGTGAGACACACACACTGATGCTCCTGCACGGACACACACTCTGTTTATTTCACATGACAGCGGTAAACTGATGGACTCTGACTCATGAAGCTGTTAAACAGCTTTAAACTCATAAACCTCCACATTTCTCCTGTAAAGAAACTCATCAGGCTGCAGCTCCTCAAACGTTTTTAATTGACTAAACGATTCATTGTCACACAAGTGAATGATTAACACACTTTTATCATCCCTTTAAATAACTCTGAGACGGTTAAATCAGTTTATTCAGAGTCATGCCATCCAACACTGTTTTCATCACGCATTCATCTGCAGGTTTTTCTTGGTTCAGTTATTCATTATTAAAGTCCAGTCCAGTTAGAAGTGTGTTTGTGTCCAGAAATCAAACTAAATATTTGCATATATTCTGAAATATCCAGTGAAGGAGAAGGAGCCAGAAACCATGTCAGACACATATTAGAGGATTTTTGCATCTGAACCTCGGTCTTATCTTCCCATGTTTTTGGCTGTAATGTTTGATAGAGACAAAAATCTTTGGAATCGGTGGAGTATTGAGCAAGAACAGTGAACAGCTGCTGCAGTGTAATCCAATGGGCAACTGTCCACGATGAAGCCCGTCCACTAAAGTTCTTGTTTCTGCTCAGATTGTTCTTCTCAGTGTCTGACAACATGATGACAGGATTCCTACAGAGACAGAGCTTTTTATTAAAGAGGAAGATCCTTTATGTTTAACCAGAAACATCTCTATATATCACTACCAGACTCCATTGAGAAAAACAGGGATTTTACTGGGAGCTGCTGGAATACCACTGTTAGTTTTTTGTGCTCTTTTGTGGTACTTTTACCTCAGTAAAGTATCTGATTACTTCTTCCACCACTGAAAGCCACACAGTAACACAAACACACTAACAGATGGAGGCAGTGGTATTCCAGCAGCTCCTGTGTTCTGCTCGGTAAAATCACTGTTTTTGTCAATGGAGTCTGGTAGTGATATATATCATCATGTTGTAGGCACTTAAAGTAACAAGCAGCTGCTCAATACTGCACTGATGTTTTTTTTGTCCCTATGAATCATTTACATCCAAACACAGGGAAATGAGATCTAGGTTCAAAAATACCACAGTTATCCTTCGATACATGAGTAGAGGGTCGAGGTCATGTCTTCATGTCTCGTCTTATCCACCAAACAAAACCCAAAAACATTCAGTTCACAGTTCTCTTGATAAAATGACTTTCTGTCTGTCGATCAGTTTGTTGTTGGAGCTCAGCGATCCTTTAGCCAACATTAAACTCAACACGTTTCTCACCTTTATTATTGAGGTTGTAGTTGATGGTGCTGTTGTCCATTATAATGAGACGTGTTTCTAATATTTTGTACACACAGGGAATACTAAAAACGTCCTGGTTTAATTTTCCCTTCATGAGTACATTATGAGCCTCATAAAGGTGGAATTTATAGCACAGCTGTTGTATTGGATTACATAAGACTGTAAGGGCTGTTTATCGTGTTGTTTAAGCTATTTTATACTTTAGGAAACTAAAAATAAAACCAACACAAAAAACCAGCTTCATTCTTCATTTCAGGATTTCGACCTGGCTGCTGTCTACGTGTCGGACGCTCAGTACAACAGAAACATCTACTTTGACACGTCGCCTCAGGCGGTGAGGTGAGATGTTTCTGATTTTATCTACGTCCCTGAATTTAGTTTCTCTTTGTGATTTACACATAATTTTCATTAGTAAACGTCCTCAGCCTCTGAAGTCGTGGAGCGTCTGAAGACAAGATCATCACAGATCCATCACAACACAACATGCCTCGTGCAGGAAGCGACATACGAACAGATTTCCTCTTTTTTCTGTTTGTATCTGTGATTTTCTCTTATTTTGTTTGATTTCTGGGATTCAGATGTGTTTTCTTATTTGTACTCTTCTTTTAGGTGAGAGAAAATTTGTGGCCAAGAGCCGTTTTACCAAGATAAGAATTAAACTTCTTGTTTTCACAGACCACAAATGGAAACATGGGTCTTAAATTTGAAGAACATAAAAAAATGCATGAATATCATGTAATCAAATCTAGATTATTAAATGGGTCAGAGTAAATATAATGATTGGATTATTAAAATCATTGGCTAAAGAAATAGTGTTGGTCTATTAATCCCAAATAAGGTAATAACTAGAATTACTACTTCCTGGTTTATGCCTCTGCCGAACAGTTAGTTAATTAGCATGTGGATTTTTGAATTATGGCCAAAAACATGTTTTGCGTGGTAACGGTGACCTTTGATGTTTGACAACCAAAATCCAATCAGTTCATTGAACGTTTGTACCAAATTTGAAGAATTTCCTTAAGATATTCGAAATATGTGGCGTTCATGACACCAACCATGTTTTGTGAGGTCACCGCGACCCTCAGCTTTGACCTTTGACCACCAGATTTTTATCACTTCATCCTTGAGTACAAGTGAACGTTTGTACCAAATTTTATTAAATTTCCTCAAGGCGTTACTGAGATATCGCGATCACAAGAATGGGACGTTGCTTTCTTCTTCCTCAGCCGTTTTTTTTAATCCGTAAAACGTGCCGGCACCCATACGTACGCAACGTCATCGTTCCCGCTCTGACCTCTGACCTGAACTCTGACCGCGAACACCACCGGGCACGCGCGCTTCTCGCATCGGAAGTTAGCTAAACTGATAAAAATGTAAAGAAAGAAGGTTATAACATTGGCACGGACCGGTACAAACGGAGGATTAACGTTTCCGGAGCCGCGGGAAACCACGGCGACAGCGCTTTTAGAGCAAAAAACCGGACAGTTACAACAGAAATGGGTAAAGTTACGAAGATATTTTTGCCACTTTAAGGTAATTTGCCGTCATGTCAAACGCTCGCGCAGGTTTTGCTCACGGGCAGAGGCAGCCAAGGCTGGAGACCAGATTTTAACACCAGGTGTTCGTGGAGTGAGAGAAGTTTAAGAGATTATTAACATCTCAGATATCACTGCCGTAGTTTCAACCTAAATCCAGACTTTGAACGCATCACGGCTCTACGTTAGTTTGTAAACATTAGTTTGTTGATGTTGTTTCTTGTGTTTGTTACATCCTGAGAACAAGTCAGTGAATGTAAACAAACAAACAGAGTAAACGGAGTCTCCAGAGACGATGTCAATAACAATTTATTCATTCAGCTGATGATACTCATTACAGCACCAAATGTGGATTAATCCGCCGCTAAAAATAGTCCCCAACAAATGTACTCTTTAATGCTCTGTAAGAGACGTTCAGCTTTATGCTTTAACAGTGTTGTTGACTGTGTGTTTGTGTTTTCAGACTGTATCTGCTCTACAACCACTGGCTCTCTAAGGTGCTCCTCTACTTCTTCATCCTGGTCGATCTGTCTCTGGCCATCTTCGAGGAGCCAGCCGTCTTCTCTCTGCCCATCTGGGTGAGATGGCCGTCTGGTTTAGTACTTCCCCTTTTTTTCTTTCTTTTTTTTCTAAATGTACAGTTCATCGGAAGAAAACCATTTACTCTGCTGTTAGAAAAAGAGCTTTGTCAGCAGTGAGAGAAGTGAGCTAACGTGAGTGCAGTGAAAAGTGCTAATCGTGCTAACTGAAACATGTCTGCAGCAGATGGTGTTTATTGTTTTTTGTTTGTTTGTTTCCACCTGGTGGTTGAGTGTGTCATCATGCTAACAGTTGAGGCAGCTCCTGTGTTCTGCTCAGTAAAATCCCTGTTTTTCTCAGTGGAGTCTGGTAGTGATATATAGAGATGTTTGTGGTTAAACTACAAGGATCTGACTCTTTAATAAAAAGCTCTGTCTCTGTAGGAATCCTATCATCATGTTGTCAGACACTGAGAACAACAATCTGAGTCTGTCAGAGACAAAAACAAGAACTTTAGTGGACGGACTTTGACGATTGTCTGTCTGTGTCTTCACTGGAACTGAAGCGATATTACAGACTGATTTTAGTGTCCTCTCAGTCAAGTATTACTACTGATAAGATGTGGAGTATTGTTGTGTTATTCCAAGTCAGTTAGCCTTAGTGTTTACCTTTTAGTCACCTCAGATAAACGGCCTAAATTATACTTTTGTTGTTGTATGTAGTCGTAGCAGTTTGATACCAATTAAAACCAGATACAAACAGTGTACAGCTTCTTTAAAATGATCTGAATGGATTGTTTAAATGTTAAAATGGGTTTTATTTTGATAAAACTGGTTGCAGTGGTGCCTTTGCTGCCTGTAATTAGAGTTTAAACAATATGACCTGAATGCAGCATGTAGGCGTGCTATCACTGCAGAAACATCTTTTGTTTTTCAGTTTTGATGAAAGAGATGTACACAAGTAAACACAACCACCAAGGACACACATACTCATTTTAACTTTGACTTGAAGGTCTATTAAAATCAGGAGTATTATTATTAGTATGTGTCATGTTAACAGTGTCGGTGTTTTTCAGGCCACCATGTTGGTGGAGCTGCTCTGTTTGCTGGCCTTCACCATTCGCCTGGTTCACTACGCCAAGGTGATCCCTCGAGACAAGTTCTGGAAAGACCCCAAAAACATCTGCATCATCGTCACCCTCATGGTAAGAGGGGCTTAAATGCACCGTGTTAATAAGTAGGGCTGCCTCAGGAAGTCCCTGATTCCACTTTAAAATGTTAATGAGTTTTTTAGCTGCCTCACAGTTCACACACAGACAGGCTGTAAACTTTACAACTACATCTTAAAACGACCAAACCACAGAACTAACTGTGATGGAGGTAGAGACTTGATGAAAATGGAGGACAGAACGCCTCGTTTCTGTTGACCACTCTGATATTCTCACATCCAGATTATAGTCGATGTTATGAAGTTGCAGTTACTCGACGCTGCAGAGGGCTTTTAATTTGAAACAACACCCACAGGAAGTGGAGGCAGGGAGAGAGAGAAAGAGGTAGATTTAACTTAATTAACTTAGTAATTCTCCTGGGACAAATTTATTATTATTGGCGGTGTCTGTCTCTACCGGCTCTCCGTCAGCCCAAAAAGGTTTTTAAAAAAGTCGGGTTCAGTTTTATCTGTTCAGCAGCTCTCAGATCATTTTTGTGTTTTTATATTCAGTCCCTGTGGTACGTGGTTTTCAGGACATTATGTCGTCATGCTGCAAATCTATGGACGAGTTCTTCACCTTCTGCTTTTTGTTTTTCCCGTCTGCTCTCTGTTGTTACTCTTCTACTCTCTTTAGTTTAGGGAGCGCTTGATTTGATCTGCAGCAGAGCTTTCTGTGAGCAGAGCATTTTACATGTCAGTATTGCAGATGATCATGTTCATTTAATTGCATGAAACCAAAGTCGTGAGCCCTACGCCCGGCCCCTGTGCAGGTTATATCCTGGTGACAGTTGGTGACTCGAACACACTGGACCCAGAAGAGTTCGTAGTTGTTTTTTTTTGTGTGTGTGTGAAAGCTGAAGTCGTTGCTGTGTGCTGAGCAGAGTTCCTGTCTGTGATCTGCAGAGTCAGAATGTGCTGAGAAGACTTTCTGCCTGTTGTTGTGAAACAACCTTTAGCCGGAGCTGTTGCCTCGTCAGCGCCTTTTTAAAGCAGAAAGTCTTCCTGGTGACTCAGTGACTCTGAGGCTCACAGTCCCCTCACAGAACATCACGTAAAATCCTGCTGAAATCTGAGCACACGTTTATTCTCTGTTGATGAAACCCAGCTGACTTTGTTCCTCTGTTTGTTCCAGCTCACTCTGGTTGATATGATCATCTACGGAGCGCTGAAAGCTACAAACTGTTACGGCGTCCGCTGGTCCAGAGTCCTGCGGCCGCTCCTATTGATCAATGTCACAGAGGGACGGCAGGTAACGGCCCACCTGTCCCATGCATATACAAACACTGCACGTGCCTCAGCCGAGCTCAGTGAGTTTTACAGTTCCACTCAGATGAGAGCAGAAAACACTGAGGAGCTGAGAGGACGAACGCAATGAATAAAGACTTTAGATTCTGTTGTACAAGAAAGAGACGCAACAATCCTAATCATCTGGTGTGGATGCGACAGGCTGATTGTTTCATTAATATCATCACAGAAAGGAACTTCTTACGAAATGATGTTATTCATAGTTTCGTCAGGGAATATTTGATTAAAAAAATCATCTATCGTTTATATCGTGGTGTCGCAAAATCAGAGTTTATGTGTTGACGTTTGTTTACACTGCAGCAGCTGTTCTCAGCGTCCAGGTTCACTGTTCTTCATCAGTACAGTTATTTACACCCAGAAACATGAGCTCAGGTTCAAATAACAGAGTTTTCTCTTTTTCTATATAAACATATATTATACAGAGGTTTGGTTTTACCTCCGGCTGTATCTGAAATCACTCGCTCATTCACTGCCCCCTACTCACCATATAGGGAAGAGGTGGTGAGTTTTTCCAGGTTTGAATGATCTGTAAGTAAGTTGTGCCAGTGAGTTAAGGACGTCTTTGTTCAGTCTTTGGTGGTTAATGATATTAGTGTGAATAATGATTTGTAATATGTGTGTAAAAACTGTGCAAAACAGAACCAGCTGAGATAAACTGAGATATATATTGTTATTGCAGTCACATCGTACAGCTCTAATCTGATCTCCTTCCTGCTCTCCAGAGGAGGAACCCTTTAGATTTTAATCACCTCATGATCTTTACTCTTGCAGAAAAACATTTACAGTTTTAGCTCCGTTTACTTAAAGGATCACTCAGGTGTTTTTGAACCTGGGTCTTATTTTCTCATGTTTCTGTGTGTAAATAATTGATAAGGACAAAAATCTTTGGAACCTTAATTTGGCCATTAATGATTATAGTGGAACTGTGCCACACTTAATCTGAAAGTAATATTTGAATCATTAATCTGTGTTGGTGTGGTGATTAAATTTGATTTGTTTCTTTATTATCAGAATATTTGTCTTGTGTGCGCTTTCACATTCATCAGAAAACACAACATTTAATCAAATAAACACTACAAACATGCAGTAATAGGTAGACTCAGAGCCCAGATTCCCTGCTTTTACTCACACCAGAAGTTAGAAAGACTTTGACCCCAGATCCAGTTTAATTGTCAGAATCTGGTCCTGTGGGCAGCTGTGTGCTCAGGTGATCATGTCTCTCAGGTAAATCCATCACATGAATAATGGTATTTTATTCCAGACTGACCGACGTGTTGTCCTGTAATCTCTGGATCATGAGTTTGTTCTGCTGTTTAAACTCTGCGCAGTGTTTGAGGGAAACTTCCTGCTGCCAAACGTGGAAATGTCTGACTTCATGAGCTGATGGCGCCTGAAGGCATCATTAGTTTGCGTCCTCTGGGAGGTTCGAGTCGCGTCGGATAATTCATAAACTCTTGTTTAATTGTTTGTGTTCAGCTCCGCAGAGCGTTCAGAAGCATCCGGAACGCGCTGCCTCAGATCTTCTACGTCTTCCTGCTCTTCATGTTCAGTGTCCTCATCTTCTCCCTCATGGCTCTGAAACTGCTGGGCAAACGGTGAGACGGCCTCTCCTTCTGTTATTTTACCATCTGATACAAGGAGCAGACATTTTTTCAGACTTTATCTGACGCTCACTGATCAACCTGTTGATGTCCAGAAATCTGACGTGGAAAAACAACAATTCACCTGTTTGTTGGAGCCAGGTGAGACAGTTTCTTGTCTTGACGTCTGACTGACATGTTGTGTGTTTTCTCTGCAGAGGTCTGAAGACCATAGACGGAGCGCCGTACTTCACCAACTACCTGGAGATCGTCTTCGACCTGTACGTCCTCGTCACCACGGCCAACAGCCCCGACGTCATGTAAGACATTTCTAAAAGATCTGAGGACGCCGCCGTGTCTTATCACTGAGCTGATCTGAGGTCAGACCGGGACCAGGACAAAGTTTAGAGGTGTATAAACAAACAGAAGTTCTGTTTACAGTCGTATCCAGATCCACTTTTGCTGCTGGTTTGGTTTAATGGCAGATGATTCACTTTTTAAGCAGAACTGCCAACATTCGCTGGTTGTAGCTTCTGAAATGTGAAGATTTTATGCTTTTCTTTGTCCTAACCTGAATGACTTTGTGTTGTTCACTGGACAAAACAAGACATTGAAGACATCAGCTTGGGGTCTGGGAAGTATTATTACCCAGCAACTGCCAACAGAGTAAGAGAAGAGGAAGATCCTTTTTGTTTAACCACAAACAGCCTTTTTCATCATATTATTGATACTTTCATAGTAATATAGTAGTTTTCTACTGATACTGGACTAAATGATACTTTTACTACCAATACTTTAGTTAAACAGTACTTTACTACAGATACTTAAACCTCACATACTTTTACTGCCGATACTTTGGAATGTGTGCAGGTCTGACTCTGGCTCGGCAGGGGGCGGTGTGGAGCTGCAGCTTTAACACGGAGACACCGAGGAAGTGTGTGTGTGTGTGTGTGTGTGTGTGTGTGTGTGTGTGTGTGTGTGTGTGTGTGTGGTGCTGATGCTGTAGAGATGGAGCAGAGGGAGTGGGTCCTGCTCGGCTCTCTGTCGTCCGGACGGAAAACAACATTCAGGTAAGAAGATAAACAACAAACAAACAAACAAAGAGCCGCGTCACGAGCCAGAGAAACGAACCGAACTGGAACTCATGGATCAAAGGAACATCTAACACGAACCCGGTTGACGGATGCTGATGCTGAGGAGTGACGGTGTGTGTGTGTGTGTGTGTGTGTCGGATCAGTAGTCTCATTAGAAAAACACAATCTGTCTCATTTATTGTGTTCTATCTTGGCTAAAATAAAAGCTCTCCCATACCTGGGGCCTGGGTTCAGGTGTGTAGGCCGATGTTGGTCTGAGACGCTGTGACAACATTAACGGAACAGTAGAATAACATTAGAACAACATTAGAAAAGGCCCGACGGTAAGCGGAGGGGATGATGAGGGGCGTTCAGGTGCTGCCTGAGGGTGGGGACTGAACAGCGCCGCCCGCCCCACCAGCGGCTGAAGGAGAGTCACCATCAAGGGTAGAAACAACAAATACAGCCCCAACGTCCGGTGAGAATTTTCAAAATAAACGACAATATTATGCACTTAAAATAAAGTCAAATGTATAAAAAACTTAAAAAAATTAAACGTGAGGGAAACATGCTAGTAGTTTATTTAAAGGACTGAATAATTAGATCTTTTAAACAAAATAAAACTCACAAAAAATAAAACAATGCTCTTAAATAAAAAGTATAATTGTTGTTAACGTTTTAAAATTAAATAAAAGTAAATCCAAGCCCAGTAATGTCACGAGATGCCCACGGACAGAAGAAGTCAAGGCGTAAATGGTAAAGTAGTGTAAAAAAGAAAAGAAATTGGAAGTGCTAAAAAGAAGTAAAATAAATTGTATTTATGCCTTTACTACACAAAAGGTGCTTATTATTCAATTTTGAGTAATGTTTAATCTAAGCGTTGTTTTGTGTTGTAAGGTGATATAAAATGTAAATTAAACATACTGATTCAGTGATTGCGAATTTTATTTAACCAGAAAAGAACACAGTCAGTCCTGATTTTCAGCCCTGAGTTTTGTCTGCAGGTGTTTAAAGAGAGATGAACGTCAAGGCAGGAAAGATCAACCAGTCACTCGACTGCCTGCTAACGCTGCAGCTGAGCATCATTTTCATTCAGTTTAGATCAATAAATCAACATTTTGTCTATAAACTGTAAAACAAAGTGGAGATGCCTGATAATACTCCCCAGAACCCAAAGTGTCGTCTTCAAATGTCTTGTTTTGTCCAGTGAACAACACAAAGTCACTCAGTTTACGACAAAGAGAAACATAAAATCTTCTACCAATCATCCTCTAAAGTTCTTGTTTCTGTCACTGACAGAGGAAGATCCTCTTAGTTTAACCAGAAACATCTCTATATATCAGTACCAGACTCCACTGACAAAAGCAGGAATTTAACTGTGAGCTGCTGGAATATCACTGCCTCCATCTGTTAGTGTGTTTCTGGTACTTTTACTTCATATAAAGTATCTGATTACTTCTTCCACCACTGAAAGTAACACAGTAACACAAACACACTAACAGATGGAGGCAGTGGTATTCCAGCAGCTCCTGTGTTCTGCTCGGTAAAATCACTGTTTTTGTCAATGGAGTCTGGTAGAGATTTATCTTCACTTTGCTGGACACGGATCCAGAACCTGGGGACAGGAGAGTAGAAGCTTGAGTGTGACACAACCAGAAGTCAAAGTATATGTTGGTTAAATGTAACTGTAACTGTAACTACAGTCCAAACGAGAGGAGACAGAGCAGAGGGTGATTTGTTCGAGCTGCTGGAACAATTAGAAAAGACATAGTTTGGTTGTGTTTCTGTTCATCGCTGATAATAACAGGAGTAAAGTGGCTCAGGTGGTTTATTAAACCAGACCAGGATCTTTCTCTGAACCTGAACCACAACCAGAAAACAGTTCAATAAACCTTTACAACTCAACAACATCTCCGCAATAATTCAAGTTTCTCCAGTGTCTGTAAGTTAAATTAATATCTTTGGGTTTGGGGCAGTCGATCAGAGAAAACAAGACATTTGAAGACAGAAAACAGATTTTTTCCCACGAACACATTTATTTTTTCACCCAAAACCATCAACAAATTTACTGAGAGAATAACAGGTAGATTATCTGATAAAGAAAATAAGTTTCAGTCTTAAAATAAAACAAATCAGTGATGCTGCTGTTCCCTGATGAAAGACATAAAATTAAAATGACATGAAGAATATTATCAACAAAACAGAAAAAAAAACAACCTCTTTCTACATAAATGTTTTCAAACTCGAGAACAGGACCAAATGTATAAAAGTCCACAACACTTGAAAGATTATTAATTAGATATTGTACAAGTCTTTAAATAAAGAGTAATAATGAAAGAAATTAACACATAAAGTCATATGTATAACAAAGAGGAACAGCTCCCACTTTAAGCGTTCATCAGAGTTTTATTTTGAAAGCGCCGGCCGGATGTTGTGGTTATGTTGACGGGGGCTTGACGCTGGTGGAGGCAGAGCTGCAGTGCGGACAAACAGGCTGGATCCGGAGAACCTGACACCCACAGACCGCCTCATCACAGCCGGCCCGGGTCATCCTCAGCCGGGGTTCCGGATCTGGGTTTTCTCCCCCGCGGGTTTGGACTCCTGAATCCGGTCCAGCAGCAGCAGCAGGAGGAGGACGACGAGTCCGCATCCGCATCCTCCTCCACCTCCTCTCTTCCTCCTCCTCCACCTCCTCAGCTGCAGCAGCGGAGAACCGGAGGAGGACCCGGACTCGGACAGAGTTTTAATGAACGCTCCTGGACTCAGAGGGGAAATTAAAATCTGGGTTTTGTCTCTTTCTGGACTCCCTGGTCCTGCAGCGGGTCTCCTCTGCACCGGACGGCCGGTCTGGGGACGGACGGACCCGGTCTGGTTTGATATTGGGGACTCGTGTTAGAGGAGAAATAAATGGTGGTTTAGTCCTGCGGGAGTCTGAGGCCCAAACCCCGGCCCCCCTTTAGAGGAACGGTGGGTTTTCTGGACCAGGACGTTTTGTGCCGAAATAAAATCCCAGATGAAGATTCCCAAAAGGCGGAAAAGGAGCGGACGGTGCGCCAGGTAGGCCTGATCCGGACCAGATCTGGCCCGCACTCCAGAGATCAGACAGTGGGTGTGTGTGTGTGCGCGCGCGCGCGTGTGTGTGTCCCGCAGTGATGCGTTAACGGAAGTGAATTTATTGATCCGTATCTGGAGACGTTTGATCAGAATAATTTAGACCGGGACAGATCCGGGCTGTGTCACTGTAATGATCTTTAATTCATAACTCGGGTCAGTCCGGGCCAGATTTATTGATCAGCAGGATGTGATGGTGCACATGCGCAGAGAGGACCCATGACTGTGCACTGCAGAGAGGAAAGATTCAATATGAGTGATGCAGAGAGGCAGGGAGGGAGGGGGGTACACCTGGACCAGGGCGGAAGTGTGTCACTAAAACATTAATTTAGTCTCTTCTGCTTTTATTTTTTTAAATTCAGCTCAACTTCTTTTATTAATGCAAAAAATAGAACCAGTTTTCTACTGAGCAACAATAACATTATGTTAACAAAGGTGAAGGTTGTAGAGTCAGAGGTACGGAATCTCTTTTGTGCCAAAATATATTAATGATAGCAAATAATGAGCGGCCATATCTGAGGATAAATAAGTTTAATGTTTAAAAAATAATATTTATGTAAAATTAACGTGCATTTTGTTTTGCACAAATATTCTTTATGAGGTGATTCAAGTTTTTATTTGTTTTTAACTTTTCAAGATATAATCTCTAATTGAATAAATGTATTTTTGATGAATCATATTGTTGCCAGAGCAGAACAAGTTATTATGTAACAAAGGGCAAAGTTAGGACGGACAGATGAATTATCCTTTGTGCTCAAATACAATTTTAACAAGACTCAGCAGCAAATAGAAGAGCACGTCTTCAGATGAAGAAATTAAAACCACCAAACAACAAAAAACATTTTTATGAAAAATCCTCATGAATTAAGAGTTTAATGTTAATTTAAGGTAATATTTTTTTGCTCAAATGTTATTTGTTGTCACCATTTGTTGTTTTTTTAACATCGTAAGATTTAATAATTAATTAAAGCAATTTATTTTTAACAAACAGTTGTCAGAGCAGAACAACAATGTAATAATAATAATCCATTGTTAAAATAGTATTAAGGAGAATTATTTAAATTTTAAGTTAATTTGATGTAATTTGTTAGTAATTTTTTCACATCCCATTTCCTATTTTCCAATATGGCTGTTTTCTATTATTACATACCTTTGTTTTTAGATTGTTAGCATCGTTTCTTACTGTAATATCTTGTCTGAATTACACAAACAATTAGAGTATTTTAAGATGAATAGGTAATGACAGTTTAATTACAATGACTGGATTGTATTTTTTTCCTAATATGACGGCAGTTCGACGTATTTTTGCATTTAAATGTGTAACTTCTGGTATTTTTTCTAGTCTTGATCAGTGTCGTCCTGTAACTCTGCGTCTGTCCAGAGAAACACTGACCTGATGTCTGATCACAACAGATCATCTACGCTTAGATAACAAATATGAAACTGTTCTGTGGTTGTTATTCTCCTTTTCCATTTGGTGTCTAATCACCAGCACATTTAGTTCAGTTTCTTGTGACAAAAAAGAGAGGAGGAAATGGCTGCAATGATAAGTTATATTTTTTGAACAAATGAATAAAAACAAAGTTTGACGCTAACATTAACTATCCTACTTAGCTAACGGTAACACCTGCTAGTTAAAGTGGGTACCCTCTGATATAAGCCAGGGCTTCACATGGTGTTTCTTGCTTTGAGCCCACATCTTCATGTTGAAGTTGTCAGTCATTTTCTGTGCTCCAAAAAAATAGCAAAATTAGCTAGCTATGGTCGACTATTTTCACTTTAGTTGTGTGAAGATAGCTAGCTAAGGCCAGCTTTATTTGGCTGGGCAGCACAGAAAAACTGACAGGTTAGCCAGGTTAGCTGGCTGACGTTAGCATCCTCTGGCGTCAAACTGTGTTTTTCTTCATTTGTTTAAAAATTGTAACTTATCGATCACTTCCTCTTCTCTTTCTCGTCACAGTGAAAGAAGTAGAATGACACTGAATAGTTTTTTGGACTCAGATCTGTTCAAACAACACGGGACACAGCACTGCAGCATCTTGAAAACGCTGTAATCTACTGCTAGCAACGTTAGCACTGTAGCTAAGTTGGTGCTGTTTAGTAACATTACAGTGCCACTGCAGCACAAGACCTGTGTTTGTCCTGTGGGTGGTGCTAGAGGAAAGGTTATGAGATCATGAAATTCCGTAGACGTCATCCTCTGGGGAGCACGACCAAACGCAGCAGATTTCAGTCTTTGTGTAGGTCCTGTATGTTCCTCAGTGTTGTTTGTAGCAACAGAAGTCTCTTGGTGAATGTGGCATCACATGGAAAAGGTCGATAAATCCAGTTTTGTTCAGGTTGTGCGATTATATTTGGTGTGTGAGGATCTGAAGGGTGTGGTCCCTCCATGCTCCGCCCCCTCTGTGACATCACTGTTTGAGCCTGTGTGTGCAGGTCGGACGGCTGCAGCGGTCGGTCGTCGTCCTCCCGCTTCTCTCCTGGTTAACTGTGCCCTCTGTTTTGGCTTGTAGGCTAACACAGGAACAGGAAGGGTTTTGTCCCGCCCAAGATTTGTTGTAAGCCGTCAGGTTTTCCAGGAGCTCAGAACTATGGTGAGCTCTGACTGACTTCATCAGATCAAAACTGGAATGATGCAAACCTGGCTTCTGGCAGAGCACCTCCCCCCTTCCTCCCCCCCCCCCCCCGCCCCCCTCCCCCAGTAACAGATCAGTAGATTTGTAGGTGAAGAAGAGAAGAAGAAGAGCAGACTGCGGGTTGAAGGTAGAGAAAGTGTCTGTGAGGTTGTTTCACTCTGATCTGCTGCTGAGACACTCTGCTGCTGGACCACAGAGTTTCTCTCATTTACACAACAGTGATTATTGTTAATGTCATTATATAATATAAACAATACCACACTGTACGTTACTCTACAGTATCATGTACAGTTTACATTTACACATCTGTAAAATGTAAATATTCTACAGTTACATACAATATCACAAGATACGAAACAACACAAACAGTAAAATATAATAGGATGTAATACAATATATAACAATTGTATGATGTTTTATGGGACTAAATGGTATCTGATACAACATGGTACGTCACTGTAACTGGCTACAAACATGCAGTACAATACAATATGTATTCTACTGCAGAATGCAGTCTAACATGCTGTAGATCGTATGATGCAGCGTATGATGCAGTGTATGATGCAGTGTATGATGCAGTGTAGTAGATGTAGACACAATGATAAAATACTATATAATACAGTAGTACGTTGTTCAGCTGTGTATTGTGGTGTATTATACATGAAGTAAATGACACTAAATTAAGCAGGATCATACAATATTCAATGACAATAGGACTCTAAAAAATACTCTAAAAAAATATATTATTGCTGCGACGTACCGAGATATAATGCTAATACAACACTGTAACATATCATACTGTAAGTTGTTTATGCATTTAATTTTTTTGTTTTGCTACCCTACTGTAAATATCACAGTATATCATGCAATAATATTCTACATGTAATTAGACTATACTATAAGATACTGCAGTATAAACTATATTTACTATTCTACAGTGAAAAAGTTCTATTCAGTGTTAAAGGGCTTGGCGATAAAACAATAATGATTATTTTATATTGCGATATAGTTTGATATAATTTTCCTCAATGGAAATTTGACAATTACTTACTAAATGTTCATGATAATTGATTTATATGATACTACATGGATGCACCATACTAACACTATAATAACACTGCCATAACAGTATCTGCACAAACCAACCAGTACTATATTACAATAATGTACAATAATACTGAATTTGACCATATAATACTACACATGTAAACCTATTTTGTTATTCTGTGTACACATACTAAAGTTTACTATCCTATACTGTAATATACTGTAAGATATGATGTAATATTATACAAAAGTTTACTAGACCATGTATATTTTATATTTGATAATGATATTTTAACCTTCATCATGCTTTACTTCAGTGCACAGATACTATAAAACTACACAATGAAACATGATGTGATGGAAATAATAACAAACCTAAGCTTTAACAATATGAAAAATACTATGTTTTACTTTATTATACAATATACATTATTATTTACCTATAATTTGCCACACAGTACTAAGTACTAATACTAATCTATTCTAGCTGTTCTATATAACAATATATTGTTCTACTGTTTTAGAATATTACAGCCGTTGTGATTGGCCGATTCCTCTCCTGTGTTACACGTGACTGTTGCGGTGCATTCAGGGAAACTCTGTGGCCCCGCCCTCTGCAGTGACCGGCAGCTCAGCAGCGTGTTGAGGCCTGCGGCAGGTTTCGCTACATCTCCAGTGTTACAGTCACTCCCGCCTGCTAGTCGCTGTGCAGCTGATGATGATGATGATGATGTTAGAGCTGTATCACTGCAGGTGCAGAGAAGCCTCCTCCCCTCCTTCCCAGTCCGTCCAGTCCTGTGTCAGGAGCTGGTCTGACTGGAAACACGGCGGACACTCTCCATTATCTCTGCAGTCCGCCTGAGCTGTGCATGCACTGATGACGGCCCGTGGCATTGCATGCAGAACAGCATGGTTTGGGGACTGACATGCATCACTTTGAACTTCAAAAGTTTCCCCCACGAATCCACTGAAAACTGATAACCATTCATGGCAGATCTGTTGCACCAGAGCAGAGTAAAACCCCGAGTTCAGGTCAGGTCGACTGAGTGGAGAGCGGCTGAGAGAGAGGCCTGCTGATATTAGGGCAACCACATCCTCCATTACTAATCCATATTTAGCATCAAGGAGTTTACGGTTTTCCAGCTGCTCCAGGATTTTATTATTTCATCAACCAGTCCCCACGTTATTTGCAGGACCATCCAAGTTTGCCCAACGACCAAAAAAAGCTTCAAAATTTGAGCAATGGCCACATTTTCCTTTAAAATAATCACATCGAGTTCAGTTCAAATGAAACCAAACCTCGACCTCGGATATGTCAAAACCTGTGGGATTTTCTCTCCCCTGAAGTCGTCTTCTCAGGTAGCACTCACTCCCAGGAAACAAGCTCCTCCACATCTGAGGAAAGTTTTTCTAACCTTCGACCCAAACTCATCCAGATATCTCATTTGATTCGTGAAGCTTGTCGGGAGCTAACACTATCTGCCAGGTCGGACTCAGGGGAAAAAATTACCCTAAATGCTAAGTTTAGCTACATTGCTAGCTTCTGTGATGAAACAAGTCCTTGTACCTAAATAACAAAACAAGTTATTTGTCTTTAAAGTACTAATTCTTGCTTTCACTGTGAGGGCTGGGGATCCTTTAACCTCTGTTTCTGCAAAATCCCTCCTGAGAAATTATCAGGAAATTATTCAGAAATCACCTGTAAAATAAAGTATTACTGAAATATCTGAGTACAGACATTTCACAGTTTGTCAGTCCTAAATATCGAGGTTCAGTACCCAGCCCTTATCAGTTTATTCTCCCTGCATTTTTAAAGGAATAGTTTCACATTTTGGGAAACACCTTTATTCTCTTTCTTCCACAGATTTACCTGCAGCAGCAGGTTAGCTTAGGTTAGCATAAAGACTGGAAACGAGGGGAAACTAGCTAAAAACAACAGTTGCTGCTGAAGTATTTATTGGCAGGGTAGTCACTGCTCCCAGCCACGAAATAGTTCAACACAAACCCCCGTAAAAACCACAATTTGTTATTTTTATTCTTGCGTTTTTTGTACGAGTTAAAGAAACGAGATATAACATGTTAATCGTTGGAGCTTCGGGGGAGCTGGTAGGTGGACTTTATTTCCTTTGGACAGAGTCAGGCTAGCTGTTTCCACCTGTTTCCAGTCTTTATGCTAAGCTAAGCTAATCATAGTCATCAGTCAACTCAAGAAAAAGATTGAGCGTTTTCCCCAGAATGTCAACCTGTTCCTTTAACTTGGAAGCAGAAAAGGTGTCGACTGTAATCACAGTTTTTTTAGAACAGTTCAGTTTGATTCCCATCGGCCCTCGGTGGGATCACGCTGGGACGTGTTCCTGTTGCCATGCTGATGGTTGTTAGTTCAGACGACCGATTAGAAACCAGCCTGTTCTGATCTCTGACGACTCGGTCGAGTCGGTGGCCGTCGGGCCGTCGCAGCATCGAACCTGCAGCTGCAGTCAGGATGAGAGCAGAGCGTCCGACTGCTTCCTCTGCAGACATGATATTTGCTCCAGTTACTGCAAATACCATCACACTCCCCAACCCCCCGACTCCCCCTTCCTCCTCCCCCCACCCTCACCGGCCTGTAGCCTGATCCAGCTGAAGAATGGCTTCTAATGGCAGCCAGCCATCTCTAATGCCTGTTATACTGGACTGCTGTGACCGTCCCAGCACAGGGCTGTGGTTACGCTGGGAGCCTCCCAGTACCAAAGATGACCTTTTTAAACCACTAACTTCTCTGCCCTGCTCTCCCCCCCCCCCCCCCCCCCCCCTCCCCCCTCCTCCCCCCTCACAGATAAATGGCTCTTTTAAGCTGGGAGCTGCTCGTGTTCTGTCTGGCTGGCAGATGCAGTGCCTAGTCCCCAGCCTCCAGGACAACGCCAACATGAACGGGACGTCCGAGCAGGCCGACATCCTGCCGCCAAACTGCATGGTCAAAGACCGATGGAAAGTGGTGAGTCAGGAAATCTCCTCCCCCCTCAGGTCACCTCACAGATTCTACAATGGAGATTTAAAAGCTTTTAGTTTTACAGTTCTGTCAGTTTATGTTGTTTTTCTGAAATTTAATTAAGAATTTTTTTATTTAACATTTTTAATTTTTTATATTTTTCAAATTGTATTTTATATATATTATACATTTTCCTTTAGGTTTTTTGATTTTTTTATATTTAAGTATTTTTATTTTATTTTTTGTTCATAATTTTATTTATTTGCAAGTCAAACAAATCACATAAAAGTATTTTGCTCTACATACAGTATTTCTTACCTTTTGTCATTATTGTTGCTTTTTTCTTACTTTTAATTGCATCACATCATTTTATATTGATTTACGTTATTTATTTATTTTATTGTTCATTTTAAATCTATTTATTTATGTTTATTTATTTATTTAAATCAAAGAAATGACATAAAAAAGGTCAGTAGAGGATGTTCAGGGAAACAAGCCCTTATTCATTAGCTCTACCTAAATCATATAAACCAATATTTACCATGTTAAAGATAAATCTATGTTATGACATTTATCTTTAATATATGTTGGTTTTGGTTGATTTTCATGTAAATGAAAAACTGGAGAGTTTGGAGAATTTGTGAAATAGTCGTTTATGTGAGTGGCAGTTAAAGGGCTGATACGTATAAAAATCACTGCTGTTTTGAGTTTTGTACAGTTTCTGAAATAGGAAGTTATGTAACGCAGCTCCTGTCTCGGCCAATCAGATCGCAGCGTGGAGCCTGCAGGCTGTTTGCACTTCACTGATCAATTTTACTGTCTTCACTGAACACTCAGCACACACACACACACACACACATGAAGGAAGGAAAAACTGGGAAAGTGACAGAAAGAGTGGAAGAAAAATGGAAGACAAGGGAAATCCAGAATGAGAGAGGGCACGAAATGTTTAAAGATGGTTAGAAAACAAAAGAGAAGATTGAATGAAAACAGATAGAAAAACTTTTATTTAATTCCCGTGAAGTTTCTGTTTTATTGATGCTCGTCTTTCAGTCTGTGGCTCTGAGCTTCACAGACACTAACTGATCCAGAGTCTGTCCTGCGTCCTGTCTGACAGCTGAAGAAGATCGGTGGGGGCGGGTTCGGGGAGATCTACGAGGCCTTGGACCTGCTGACGCGGGAGAACGTGGCGCTGAAGGTGGAGTCGGCCCAGCAGCCCAAACAGGTGCTGAAGATGGAGGTGGCGGTGCTGAAGAAGCTGCAGGGTGAGAGCGTCCACGCCTCGATTTAACATCTGGATCTGGATGGAAAACAGAACTCCAGCTCTCCCTCATATTGAATTTAATGCTAAAGATGATGATTGTGTAATGTTGTTATGTCACTGCTGATTTAAAGCACTGATTGTGTTACATGCTTGTGCGTCAGGGCAGCACATGATTGGTCCGTTTGTTCATAAGCTTCCACTGAGTCACTGGAGCTCGAGTTTCCAGCTGATGACCGACGTCAGCTGACTGAACTCCTGCTGATGCTCGTCCTCCTCAACATGCATTTTAAAATTACTACAGGAAAAGCTTCAAAATATGAATTATAGAAATGACTGAACCTTAGAATTAGTCGACAAAGACACATCTCAGTAGGATTTTACAGCATTAATCGGCCACATTCATTATTTTTATCTGGGAAAAAAAAGACCAGTGACTCATCTGAGATGCACAGATGAAAATATCCAACAAACCTGAGTCATGTCACTTTATTTAAATGTCGAAAAACGTTGAGTTTCTATGGAGATTTAATCCAAACACTGTACGTGCTGCGTGGTATGCTAATAATCAAGTGTTTTATGACTGATTTACTCTCCTCTTCTTCTTTTACAGGTAAAAACCACGTCTGTAAGTTTATTGGCTGCGGCAGAAACGACAAATTCAACTACGTGGTCATGCAGCTTCAGGTGAGTCAGGTTGTGGACTGAAGGGGGGGGGGGGCTGAAATCTGATTGGATAAAAACTCTAACATAAACAGACTGTATTGGAAGCAGCGTAACCAAGAGGAACTGTTGGGAAGAGTTTAATACAGATAGTATTCATGGGAAAAAACCTATATAAAAATATAATTCACTGTTTAGGCCACTACTGTCTTATTATAACTAAATTAAAATCCTGTTTACCTCCACCTCCTTAGTTTCTCTTTATGAGCGAGCGTTCCCGTGTCGTTGCAGGGTCGTAACCTGGCCGACCTGCGGAGGAGTCAGCCCAGAGGAACCTTCACCATGAGCACCACCCTGCGGCTCGGGAAGCAGATCCTGGAGTCCATTGAAGCCATCCACTCTGTGGGCTTCCTGCACCGCGACATCAAACCGGTACGATGAAAAACGAGTCCTCCCCACTGGGTTTTTCCTTTCTCTGAAGGTCCTGTCAGAGAAGGTCCCAGGACTGCACCGTCCTGAGTGGAAACTAGGGGGGGCGATAAAAGTTTTATTTAGTTTGTGAGCGCCCTTTAATGCGTGCAGTACGCATGATTTTAAATTCATTTTCACAGTTTCCATCCTCAGTTCTAAACATGCAAACAAGCCGATAACAGTGAGGACAGAAGAGGATGTTAAGAGGATTTCGGAGCACGGCGGCGCTGAATAGATTTGCATATTAACGAGCTGAACTGGAACAAAAGCTGGAGGACAAACACTGAGGAGTGTGGAGGATCAGGAAGAAGGTCAGAGCGAGGAGTGAAAACCTGTAGACCGCCTCGGCTTTAACATGATGGTTTCAGTTCATGGAGTTTATTCACTGCTTTTGTTTCAGCGAAGCTGATGTTGTTTTAGCTCAGTGGTTGGTGGTAAAGCTCAGTTTATTCCTGACCTGCAGTCTGCAGCTTCTTCTCCTTTCTCTATTGTTTTTTAAAATCTTAAATCTTCTTGAATCAGTAAAAATAGAAACATGAACACCGGTGTTTTCCTGCGTCTCGCTGAGGTCATTTCACTTTGGTATCTCGGTGCCTCCTCCTGTGGCCCAGTGGGAGGAGAAGGCTCGGTGAAGGGTGTGGTGATGAGCCCAGCAGCAGACTGCGGCGTTGTTTAGCGCTGCCTGGCTGCTCACAGCCGGTGAACTCAGCTCAGTCAGGACACGCCCTGATAAACCTCTCTGCAATCACACAACCTGCTTTATCCACGGCTTGTTTTCCAATTTAGCTGTACATTTTTTAACCAGCCATTATTAGACAATTGTGGCATTGAGTCCAGCCAGACAGAATAAAGATGAATGAGTCATTTTCACCTGCTCTGTTTAAAGACTTTTCCTTTACTGTGGTGACTCTGCAGCCGTCTGAGGGCAGCAGGTATCTGTTTTCTGTCAGCTCAGGCTGCAGGCCAGATGGCCAGACACAAGTCACTTCACCGTCACTTTTTAAAATAACGTTTAAACTATAATCTTAAACCGGATGGAGGATTTTTCTCTTCGGACGTCTGGTTCTTCAGTAATCAGAGAAACAAGCTGAGCAAAGATCTGCTCTTAACGTCCTTAACAGCGTCACAGAGAAACACTGATTTGTAACGTTAAACTGCTTAAACACAGATTTTTAACATGATGCTACTTTATTCAGTGTTTTTTCCAGTTTTTATTTTCAGGTCTGTTTGTTTTGGAGCAGTTGAAATCTCTGAGGATAATTTAGCTCCTGGTAAAAACCAATGAACGCTGAAGGAATCTGAACCTACAAACACGAGACGCAATGACTTGTATGAGTTGACTCCTCTCCGACAGGAGTGATGTTGTGCACTGTCAAACTACAGTTACACACCAGACTGTTCAACCAGTTGTCAAGTAGAAGTCAGTTCCTAACCAGTGGATCTAACTAGGACCAAAGCACAGAGAAATAAAAATATGAGCTTTTGAAAATCTCCTCCACAGAGTCTGCAGGGGAAGCTTATTCCAAATGAAGAGAGCTCAGCGCTGTTGCAGAAAACCCACAGAAACCTTCATGCATCCATAAAACAAATCGTTTTAATTATTCTACAGTTTCTGCTGTAGACGCATCAGACACTGACACACTGAAAACAGTTCACACGGTTCATTGAAAAATCAAAGATCAATTAAAACCTCATTAAGACTCCCTCAGGACTCAGACTCCTCCTCCGAGTTTCTCCACACAAAACACTGAGTAACTGGGCTTTTAATACAATCCACTTTACCTCAGAGTTAATCAGAGACAAATATGAGGCTTCAGTTCAGTATGAATTAGACAAATATCTACTCACCAGTCCACCTTTACAGCCTCGTTGTGTTTCTACTCACGCTCTTTCAAACTATCACTAACTTTCTAAGAAGAAAGGCTTTTGTAGAAGAGCTCAGAGCTAAATGAAATGACCAGTTGGAAGCTTAGTGGTGGAGACGTTGAACTAAACCTGGAAGGATCAGAAACTTTAGTTTGTCTCAGTTTATTTTCTGGAATAACCCTAACCCTGTGTTGTTTTGTTCCCGACAGTCAAACTTTGCGATGGGCCGGCTTCCCTCCACCTACAGGAAGTGTTACATGCTGGACTTTGGTCTGGCGCGGCAGTACACCAACACCACGGGGGAGGTCCGACCGGTAAGAAACTTTATCGACACCTGACGTCAGTCCTTCAGTCTGTGTCACTGAAACAGACTGAAAACTGAAAAGCGACAGAGTTCACGATTAATCCTGGAAATAATCAAAATAATCTTCACTCTAAAATTCCACATTATACACTTGTATGGAAGAACATTCCTGCCTCCAAAATTAATATTTTAAATAAAAAAGAAAAAATAATCCTGATTATCTGTTAACATTGAAAATTATTACAAAAATGTCTTAATGATGATTTTATGTCTCATAATTTTTAATTAGTTATGAGCATGTAAAAACTACAGTGTAATAAGTAGATGTTCGATGTGCGAATGTTCGCTGTCATATAATTTTGACTTTAAATCACAGTCATGAAATACAAAAATGTTTTATACAGTGGAATAAAACTAAGTGTGATAAGAAAACAGGAAATCAGATTAAATAAAATTAATAAAATAATTTATATTTTTACAATCACGAGAAAGCCTGGTATACATACAATTTCGGTTAGTTATTAGTTTTATTTAATTTTAGTTTATCTTAATAGTTAATCAAATGACGAGAAAATATTTTTTATTAATACTTAAGATCCAAATTTGACTCAATATTTTTTTGATTTTTACGTTTGAATTATAATTTTGACATATACAATTGAATATAATGTTTTGAAGCCATTTTTATTTTTATTATTTCTATTCTATTTTTTTTACACTGTTATCATTGTTATCTTTTTTTGTTGTATTTCTTTTAATATTTTTATGTTAATACTATTTTTTTGGTAGCAGTGGTCTTCCATACACATACTGTTACCTGGTGTATTTTGTGGAAAAATAACAGAATAATAAAAAGCAGAAATAAATGGTACAGACAGACAGACAGGGTGCGTTTGCTGCATTGCAGCACATTAGTTCAATAGATCACTCACAGTGAACAGCTCCTCCTGTCTGTTAAAGGCCTGACGTCCTGTACAGTGTGTGTGTCAATGATTCACACTGATCAATAATAAATCATCAGGATTGATCAGATGTTTTTATGTAATGTGACTGATCACAGAGCAGGAGTTTAAAACGTCCTGATGCTGCACGATGGGGTTTTCTGGCTTCAATGGAAAAAGACTTTTATTGTGAAAAGTGTGAAACAGCTCCAGGTGTTTTGATTGGTCGATCAGGTCTGATGGTCTTTGTAGTTTCTCTCTCTCTCTCTCTTCACTTCTCTCGTTCTTTCTCTGTGTCTCTCTATCAGACTGAACACTGAGATATTTTTAGATCAGCGAGTACGTGAGCTGCTTCCATTTACTGTCAAACTCACCCCCCCTCCCTCTCCTCTTCTCCTCCTCTCCTCTCCTCTCCTCCCTCCTCCCCTCCTCTCTCTCTCCTCCTCCCTCCTCCTCTCCTCTCCCCCCCCCCCTCTCTCCTCTCCTCCTCCCTCTCCTCCCCTTCTCTCTCTCTCTCCTCTCCTCTTCTCTCCTCCCTCTCCTCCTCTCCTCTTCTCCTCTCCTCCTCTCCTCCTCTCCTCCTCTCCTCTCCTCTCCCCCCCCTCCCCCTCCTCCTCTCCTCCTCTCCTCTCCTCCCTCTCATGTCTCCTCTTCATCTTCCTCTTCTTACCTCCTCTCCCCTCTCCCTTCTCCTCTCCTCACCCATGTTTCCTCTCCTCCTTTCCTCTGTCCTTCTCTTTTCTCTCCTCTCATCTTTGTCTATCCTCCTGATGTTTCCTCTCCTCTCCTCTCCCCCTCCCCTCTCCTCCTCATCCACATTTCCTCTCCTCCTTTCCACTCTCCTTCTTCTCTCCTCTCCTCTCAAGTCTTGCCCTCATCTTTTTCTTCTCCTTCCTTCCTCCTCCCCCTTCCTCCTCCCCCTTCCTCCTCTCCTCTCTTCTCCTCTCCTCCCCCCTCCTCCCCTCCTCCTCCTGCAGTGTTGCATTGCTGCTGTTGCAGCAGTGAGATGAATATTTGATGCTCTTACATGCGTCATTGGGCGAGAGACCTTAGGCTCCCAACTTATTCTCTCTCTCTCCTCTCCTCCACCCATCCTCCCTCCATTGTTTCCCAGTCTCTCTCTCTCTCTCCCTCTCTCTCTCCACAGCTGAGTCAGCTTCAGTCCAATGAACTGAGAGGTTCGCCCCTCTCTCTCTCTCTCTGTCGTTCTACCCCTCCCCCACTCTTCATCCTGCTGCCTCTCCTCTTCCTCTCTCTCTCATCCCTCCTTCTCTCCCTCCATCACACAGAGCGACATCTGTCTGTAGAGCTGCATCGTTTCCTCAGTGTTACTCAACACAACCTGACATAAATTAGAACCGATTCTGCATAAGAAAATGCGAATTCCTGCATGTTTAATGTGAATATAAGCAGCTGGTTTGTCGAGATAAACAGCAGGTGGAGCTGTTTCTCCACTCAGACGCTGCAGAAGAAGAGGACGCAACAAAAACAAAAAAAACGATGTAGAAAACCAGAAGGAAATCTGATATTTCTGTTTGTTTCATGTGTTAATTTGGAAGGTTCCTGTCTCCTCATTGCGCCACACAGATCTGATGTCTTCCTCTCTTCAGTGATGTTTCAGTGCAGAACATTTGTCTCCCCCTACTGGCAGAGAGAGTTATTGAGTTATTCGATCGCTGTCATTTTTTAGACTGTAATCTACAGAGCGGGAAACAATCACATCAAATGTTTTTTTTCTAAACATGCAAACAAAATTGTAAAACATGAACAAATTAATCAAAATGTGCACACGCAATCTAATTCGTTCCAATTATGTGACCACTCCGGGGCTCCATAATAATCCTTCCTGTGAACACAGAGTTTCTTTTTTATCTGGAGAATCAGAAACTTTTCTTGGACGTTTTTTAGGTTTTTCTGCCATACTCCTGGCTGCTGTAACCTACTCCGTCAGATATAAGACTGAAATAAAGTGGAGCAGGACTGATCCTAAAACCAGGAAGTAAGTTAGCATGTTAGCATGTTAGCACTTCCTGTTCCCTCGTCCCAAAGTCAGTGTGTTTCTGGTTAAATGTCTGAAATAAGGTCTGTGGTTTTAACACAAGCTCAAGACATTTTCAGGTTTTATTCTCCGACATAAAATCGGTCAGTAAATCCCCCACTCCTGATGTTTGAAGCTTTTACGTGTCTTAAAAAAGGCGGTTGCTAACGAGTGTCTGAATTAAAAATCAAGTGATTTATGCTACAGATTGTGTCAGACCTTAAAGAGCCGGTACGTCTCTGTACATTTTAACCTTGTGTGACCTTGTGGCCTGTAGGCATAGAGATGTTTCAAAATAAAAGTACCTCTGACCTTTATTGAGATGAGACAAACATGTTAAATTTCCCTGCTGTTGTGTTAATTAGCTGCTCTGTGTCGGTTGGTGGTGTAATTGTTTTTAATTGTTGGAGTGTTTGGGTGTAAAGCAGCCGCTGCTCTGGGATCAGCTCTCTTCGTTAGCTGGGTGTAGCTGCTCTGAAGAAGTCTGCTGATGAATAAATCATCTGGATGGAATAAATAGCTCTGCTCCTTCTGTCTCTGACGGTCGACCTGAAACTCTGAGGCCTCTCACTTGAGCACACCGTGTCGATTTGAACACTAATTGGTTCGCTCTGTCATTTACTCTGTGCAGCATATTCAGTACTGTACACTCCTGTCTCTTTCATCACAGAATATGAGTGTACTCTTCTCCAGATGAAGTTCAGGGCCATGTAGAAAAATAACTTTTAAAATAAATCAAAAGTTTAAAAGTTAATCTCAGAATGATTGTATTTCTGATATCATCTCATAAAAGCTATGAAAAGAGAGTCCTAGCTTGGATTAAAGCAGCATTTTTTCTTACCTGAGTTTCAGTTTGCATGATTATTGATCACCAGTCATCAGTTCTTTTATCAGTGATTTATGTCTTGTGATGTTTCTGTTTCTTTTTTTTATCTGTTTTCTTTTCACCTTTTTTACGTTTCAGTGTTTACTTTTGTTTTTCTTACAGTTCCTTTGGACTTATGATTTTGACGTGCATGCCTCCCGTTTCTCCATCATCTCCATGGTTACCCAGGGATGTGAGTGGTTTCTATAGCGACAGATGGGTCACAGCCACATCGCCAGCCGACCACCAAAGTGAAACCTGGAAGATTAAAAAACATGTTAGTCACCTTTGGACATTAACGTTCTGACTACTCCAGTTATTAGATGATCCGTATCAGAATAAGTTGATTAATATGTTTTCATGAATAAATCATCGTATTGACCTGAATACAGGATGACCCTGATTATAAGACGACCCCCACCTCCCCCTGTTTCAAATATCTGTTTCTAAGAGAGAGTTTGACACTCGTTCTGTTGGGAGAGTTTCCCTTTGATTTCATTGATCCAAAGAAATGACAGTGGTCAACACTGAAGCCTTTTCTCTCGCAAGTGAAACATGAAATACAGTAAAACGCAGGTCGGGGCGATAACATGATCTCGATCTGGGATTGCGATAAAATTTTTGTCGATTAAGACGATAAGCTCAGTGCAACCTCTGTGCGTCACCCATTTCCTGTTGGACCTACCAACAGTAAAGAGAGCTGTGGATGAGTAAGAACCAGGAGTGGAACCAGCAAGAGCCTCAAAACTGAGAGTGAAACATGTCGGCGGTCTGTACCAACAAAGACAGGAAACAGAACAAATCTTTTCAATCACCTGAAAAGGTTTCATCCCAGCATCCACACAGAGATGAAGATGCTGTTTGTCCTAGCAGGGATAACAGCTAACAGGGCTAACAGCTAACAGGGCTGCACCAAAACTAAAATCTATCATGTCGTCGTTTCCTGCTTCTCAGTTAAAGACATGATGCCCCTGAACACAGCAGAGACAGATGGGTTCAGGAAACTGATTAAAGTTCTAGACTGTAGCTACAAACTCCCAGACAGGAAATACTTTTCACAAACTGCTGACGGTCTAATCTGCTCCTCTACATAGAAGGCCCTATCAGAGAAATCTGTGATCAGATCACAGGTTTTTGTTTTATAAAACATTATAAATTGTTTTCGATGTTGATCAATATGGGGAAAAAGCTGTCGGAGTGACGCTCAGCCATGAGAAAAGTGCTTTTGATATTTGTGGTCATTGTTGGAAAAACGACAAAAGACCATTTAGCATTTAGCATTTAGCTCCAGATAAAAAGATGGAAATAGACAAAAATGATAAATACAAGGTAAAATAGAGATAAAATAGAATAAAGTAGAGATAAATATAACACAATGACGCAGTTTATACAGAGGTAATAGTGTAGTATGGAGTCAAAAATCAGAGTGACAGTGTTACTAGTAAAGGCTAATTTATACTTCTGCGTTGAATCAACGCTGTAGCTTAACGTGCACCTTCCTAGAAATTTAACTATACGTCACGGCGATGCAGACCAACCAACAGCTGTGATTGGTCGGCTCGTACGTGTCTTTATCATTTCAGTGGTCGTACACCATCCTCTCTGATGTCGCAGTAATTTCAGTAAAAGTCACTGTTGTGCAGTGTTTATTACTCCACCGCCACCTAGTGTTTTGGAGGTTTAATTGCAGGTCGACGCAGACACCTAGCTTCAGACTATTTTTACATCTATGTGTAAAAATAATCATCGTAATAACGAGCTGAACTGTTCTCACTGTGAATTCTGTTGAGGCTCCTGTAGAAAACTGTCTGTTCCCTCTCCTCCACATTATTATATTTCACCTCATATTTGAAATTCATGTCGCTCAGATGAAAGAAAAACAATCCTTCTGCCACTGACGGAAATGAAAAAGCTGACTGTGGATGAGTCTGATGATATTTTCGTGACTCACACATCGTATCTAAATTTACACACAGTAAAATCCACGCATTGTAATTCACAACGTGTCTCCCAGTCGTTATGGTAACCTGACGGTCTCGTCATATCTGTTCACCATGTAAAGATGAATAATATCACCATGGAAACATGTCAATTGACCCCCGTGTGTTTCCGTACATCCCATCCCTCTCTCTGGCGTGGACTCTGGCTGTGTAGATGCAGTGTGACCCTCTGCTGTTTCTGTTTGTGTCATTATTTGGTTATTTTTGCTCCGTTTAGTTTTAATCAAATCACTTTTAAGAATAAAAAAGAAGCAGCATCTGTTTTTTCTGTTGCTGCAGCTGCTGTGCTGAAGTTGAATGTAAAAAAATTGGGTTGTAGAGGCTGTAAGTGTAATTATTCCTGTGTATTGTCTTGATCTCAGGGGGTGTGCACTAAAACTGGACC
The DNA here is from genome assembly GCA_033238685.1 of Lates japonicus. Lineage (NCBI taxonomy): Eukaryota > Metazoa > Chordata > Actinopteri > Centropomidae > Lates > Lates japonicus. Next base: position 106,844 of record BRZM01000126.1, on the reverse strand, counting down.
AGCACGGTTCTAGTTTGAGCCGGTTGGACGTGGTTTCCACTTAAAAGTCACTGCAAAAAAACAAAACAAACAGAATACCACATGTACTGAGAGCAACGTAAACAATACTCACACATATTTGATGTGGCTTCAAGAGGCTGAATCCAAATACAAAAAACTACCCTAGTGTCTGTAGGTCGCTACTTAGAGTGCGACAAACTGTCCATCACTTCACTTTATTAACACAAAGTTTCCTCCTCAGAGCTTCATCAGGCAGAATTCATACAAACAAACAGCACCAGACACATAAAAGCAAAGGAAGAACCCGCTTTTGGTACACATACAAATGATATTGAGCTCTTATGGTTGTAAATATACAGAATACATTTGGAAATATTGTTTGAAATCTGTTTATATTATACAGTATAAGCCTTTAGGAACAATAAGAAAGAATATTTTGTGTACAAATTAGTCCCTCTAGTCTTAAAAAGACAAAGAAGGTGCTAAAAAGAAACTAAGACAATGTAAAAACAGGCAAAAGATAAAGTAATCTATAATCTGTGATACTGGCAATATTATTATTTTATGTTCACAACTGTAAGAGCTCAGATTCATGTTTTGTTTTTGCATTTGAGTGCTCCTCAAATTGACCTTAATTTGTTTGCAGGTCAGGTTGGTGGCGTCCTCTGATCGGCAGCTGTTTCCAGGTGAAGGCTTGTAGTCTTTAAACATCTGGTGCTGTTTGTTTTAATTCAGTCAGAGCAGTACGGTGGCCCTGAAGGTCACAGCACAGCAGTGCACACATTTCACAAAACTATGTTGTAGTGTTTTGTGAAATGTTGTTGTGCTTTGACCTTCAGGGCCACCGTAGATCAGGGTCTGAGGACTGAAATTTTTGTTAAAGTGAGTTCAAGTGACGGACAGTGTGTGAATCAGTTTATCTGCTGTATTCAGGTCTTTCAAAAGAGCTCCTGATCTCATTGAGACCACTTCATTAAGTAAAGGTTATATTTGGCCGTGCCGACGTGCTGCTTGTTACTTACTTGTTGGGGAACCTGCTGAAATGGAGCACAGGTGCCACATGAGGCGACAGGTATAATGTAAAACCAGGTGATTATCAGCAGCAGGTGGTGGAGAGAGAGCCTTTTCTGTTTTGATTCAGCCACAGGAAGCTACAAATATTTAATGTGTGATGCTGTTTTTACCTGAGGTATTTTGTTTATGTGCTGCACAGAGACATCGATTCAAGTTGGTTTTAGGAGCATGTGCTGTTTTATGAGGAGTGGAAACCACGACTGACAGCGCTGCAGCCATTTCTACCAGAACCACAGATAAAAATAATCTGATAAGACAAAGATCTGTAACAGTGAACATGAGGCGACAACAACCAGAGAATAAGAAAACTGTCTCACAAGAGAGTTTGGTAAACAGGATGTAAATTAAGTCAAGTTTTGTGTCATTTAGAGTCAACAGTTTGTCATTTAGAAATATAAGACTGAGGAAACCTGTCGATGTAACTGCTCACTAACTGTTTTGTCTTGTGTTCAGCCGAGGACTGTGGCAGGTTTCAGAGGGACGGTCCGCTACGCTTCAGTCAACGCTCATAAAAACAAGGTCGGTGCTGTTTGTTTTCTGTTTGTGCAGACAAGTGATGGGTTTTCAGGCTTTAACTAGGATGTCTATCAGATCAGAAAATGGAGAACTGGTCGGTTCTGTCATTTAATTTTCCTTTTAACTTTTAAAGCTAACCTCAGTGTCGTGTATTAACAATGTGTTTCTGTTGTGTTCCTCCAGGAAATGGGTCGCCACGACGACCTGTGGTCTTTGTTTTACATGTTGGTGGAGTTCGCTGTCGGACAGTTGCCATGGCGAAAGATCAAAGATAAGGTTGGGCAGTTTCACGTCAACCATATCTACCTCCATGTACACGTACAATCAAGATTTACATCAGAATTTAACAGCATTTATTAAGTGTCAGGCAAATGTGCCAATCAGACGTCATTATGCTGTGAAAGTTCTGTATAGCAGAAAATGGGAACCTGAAAAAGATGTTCCCCAGCTTTGTATTAACTTATTAGAGAGCTGCAGGAATGAGCCTTAACCCAGGAAGTAAGTTAGCATGTTAGTACTTCCTGTTCCCTCATCCCAAAGTCAGTGTGTTTCTGGTTAAATGTCTGAAATAAGGTCTGTGGTTTTAACACAAGCTCAAGACATTTTCAGGTTTTATTCTCCGACATAAAATCGGTCAGTAAATCCCCCACTCCTGATGTTTGAAGCTTTTACGTGTCTTAAAAAAGGCGGTTGCTAACGAGTGTCTGAATGAGACTACAGAGGTTGTCGGGGACGTTAACATGAAGAAAACGTTTCATTATCTTAAAGCTTTGTTTATATAATAATCCAAAACCAAATGAAAAAATCTCATTGGCTTTTTATGGAGGGAACCAGGGTGATGCTGACTTCAGGGTTAAAGGAATCATCATTATATATCATTCTGTTTTAGGAGAGCTTTTAAGCTGTGCTAATTAATATTTTACATGAACAAATGGATCAAATGACCATGTATGGTGTAATGTGAGAGCATCTATTTGTAGTTGTGAAGCCACAGAGAATTATCACCAACTCTCCGGCACTGCAGAGCCTTTTAGCTTCTTTTAGCCAAAGTGTTTAGTTTCCTGTCTGGTTCAGTCTCAGTTTAAACCTGACTGTCCTCTACCTGCTCAGCAGCAAACAGCAGATAGACACAGTTAGAGACCAGCTGGTGAACACAAAGAGGTGGAGGAGACCAAAAACAGAAAAGAGACAGAATTCTGCCCCCACCCCCTCGTAAACCAGTTAAATTGGGGAATAAAAACTGTTATATAACCTGTAAAACTGCACATAAATCCCCATTATTTCACTGCAGCTGACAGAGATTTTTGTTTTTTGTTTTTCCAGGAACAAGTTGGTCAGATTAAAGAGCGTTATGACCATCGAATGCTGCTCAAACACATGCCTTCAGAGTTTAACGTCTTCTTAGACCACGTCCTGGCCCTGGACTACTACACCAAACCAGACTACCAGGTACAGACTGTGAAGTAAACCATGTGGTCTGAAGGCTGTGTTAATCCCTGGACATTACTTCAGATTAATGAGTCCTTTTTTTTGGTCCAGCTGCTGATGTCGGTGTTTGAGAACAGCATGAAGGAGCGAATCATCACCGAGAATGAGCCTTTCGACTGGGAGAAGGGAGGAAGCGATGTCACACTGTCGACCAGTGCCTCCACCCAACCACAGCACAACACCCGACCCACCGCCGCCATGGTGGGGTAAGAAACAAACATCAGCCACATCAGAGACGCTTTACACCTTCTATATGATACTAAATATATAAAAACAAATGCCTAAACCCCCATGAACTATGACCATCAGCTGTCTGGTCACTTGAAAAAGTATGAAACCATCAACACTTTCTGAAATAAAGACATCTGTATCTTACATTTCCTGTCCGCAGAGCCATCGTGACGCCGGTTCCTGGAGATCTTCAGCGGGAGAACACCGACGACGTTCTGCAGGACGAACATCTCAGCGATCAGGAGAACGCCCCCCCGGCCCCACCCAGCCGACCACCAGGAGAAACAGGTGTCCAACACGCCGGAGAGCCAGGAGAGGCCTGGGAGGACACAGACTTCAACCGCAACAGACTCAGGATCAGCCTGAACAAGGTTTGTACTGAGCAGCGTTACTGACTTATGAGTTTAGGTAAAGGTTTAATGATTAATCCTTATCTTATAATTCATGTTTGTACTGGTATTAACAAGTTAAGTCATGAGTTATCATCCTCCAGGACCTTTCGGACTGACTCAAACATTCACACGCAGCCATTTTGAATACAGTCGGTTCTATTTTTGTGGCAACAACCAGCACAAGCAGTGCTCTGATATTTTTGTATTTTCCTCACCTTGAAATTTTCCCATCTGTGAGGTATTTGCCAAATACAGAGCACATGGTGAACAGGTGGGAGGTTCAATGTGTCTTAGACTTTGAGCTGAGAACACGTCTGTTTCAGCCAGCCTGGTGATTTTATCAACAAGAGCTTGGATCACCATTGTAATGTCATTTCCTGGAGATCTTCAGCGGGAGAACATTATCGTTGTACTAATTAACAGATTTCCCTGCTTACTTGTTGTATTTGTTTAAGACATGACTGACATCACTTCCTGTCCTTCCTCAGGGGGCTCAGGAGGAGGAGGCCGGTCGGGCGGTGTGTCCGGTGTCGCCAGTTCGAGGTGGAGCTCCAGAGTCACCGACAGGTCAGGGTCGGTCTTTACGGTACCGACGGGTCAACAGCCCTGAATCTGACCGCCTGTCTGCTGCTGAGGGCCGGGCCGACGCCTACGGACAGAGGTGACATTAAAATGTAGAAAACACTGCAAGAGGTTTCAGAGCAGGAGACAGCACTTTGTTTTATTTTTCAGTGTTTTTTATTCCAAAAATACTTTAGCTGGCTCTTTAGCTGCATTTTTTTCTTCTAGAATTTGGCATGAAACTAACTCTTCAGTCACAAAAATGAAGAGTTGAGACTTCAAAGCAGAAACATTCAACATTCAAAGTTTGACCCTAAGACTTTAAACTTGGCTTTGACTTGTCTTGACAGACTTGCTCTCAACAACTTGAGGCATAACTTGGACTTGTCTTGACTTGGACTTGGCCTTGCCTTCAAGAGCTTTAAACTTGACTTGGGCTTGTCTTGAAACTTGACTTTAAGGACTTATGACATGATTTGGACTTGCCGTCACTGACTTGAGACTTGGATTGAGACTTCCTTTCATGACGTCACATATGACATCATGTATGACTAAGCTTGTGAGAGCTTGATACTTTACTCGGACTAGTCTTGACTGACTTTAGACTTGACTTGGCCTTGAGTTCAAGAGCTTTAGACTTGACGTGGACTTATTTGACGTAATTTGGACTTGTCTCAGATGACTTGAGACTTGATTTGGACTTGCCCTCATTGACTTGAGACTTGGCTTGAGACTTCTTTTCACGAGATGTATAACTTGTCTTGAACTTGCTATTGAAAGCTTGACACTTAACTTGGACCTGTCTTGACTGATTTTAGATTTGTTGTGGCTTTGCCCTCAAGAACTTGTGACTTGACTGGGACTTTTGCCGATTGACTTGGATGACAAATTTAAACAAACAGTAGTTCAAGTCCGAAGTGACCTGACAGACGTCGTCACTATCACTATCACTATTGATTATTGAGTTACAGTCGAGTCACATGTCTGTGTCCCTGTCCCTACTTGTCCGTCTGTGTGTCCTCCAGGTCTCGGATGGACATCCTCGGCTCTCCGTCTCGTCACGTCTACTCCTCCCAGCCGGCCCAGATGCTGTCCGTCGACCCTGGTTGCCGTGGCGATCGACAGGCCAGCGGCCGCCAGGAGGTGTCGGTGGCGTCCGTCGACCAGGAGGCGCACAGCAACGCCTTCATCCGCTCCGTCCCGCTGGCCGAGGAGGAGGACTTCGACAGCAAAGAGTGGGTGATCATCGACAAAGAGACGGAGTTGCGAGACTTCCAGCCGACCACATCGGGAACGACTGACGAGGAGCCCGAGGAGCTGCGCCCCTTGGAGGAGCAGGAGGAGAGGAGGAGGCTCAGGGCCGGAGGTAGGAGCTTCTGTGTACTGTTTTCAGTGTGTGAAACAAAATTTGGATGGGTGTTAGTTGGCCTTTATACGACTGTGACTTATCGACCAAAGAGAAATGTGGATCCTGAGGACCGGAACAGTTGGGAACTGCTGCTTCACATCAAAACGTTTTAATGTTTATTCTGTTGTTCTGTCTGTGTCCAATCACCTGATATTCATCTGATTCTTAATATTTATCTTATATATCATTCATACTTATTTTAGGCCTGCACAAGTTCCTCCAACCCAGTCACTCTGACCTTGCAGGTTCTTTTACCACATCTCAGGTTTGATGCTAACAGTGTTTCTGAACAGTTATCAGCCCTGCAGTATGCACCAGGATTTCTGCTGCTGAATATCACAAACATGCTGCCTGCTGACTTTAATGAGTTGGGAGAAGTGGCTGCTCTTTTCCCTGAAGTCCAGCCTGATTTAATTAAGTTTAATGCATTTATTCTTGAGGGCACATGCACAAAAACATTAATCTCATACAAAGAGAAGAGATGAATTGTACCAGATTTAGCTGCTAGCTAATTTCCATCTGCAGTTCCTGGGCAGGCAACCAGCACAGTAATATGAACACAAATTGAACTGAATACTAAGTAATTCATTCATTGTAGTCACTAGGCTAGGCTAGCAGTTTCCCCCTACTTCCACTCTTTATGCTAAGCTAGGCTAAACATGTCCTGGCTCTTTCTCTGTACTGGACACATGTGACACGCTACCCCTCAAATCTACATTGTTTTATGTAAATTATTAAGTTTGAGTTTTCCCGTCTTTAATACCCAGTATTTGCATAAATCTGGATTCTCAGACCTCGGTCTCTTGTAACTCTGGTTAACATTTTGTTTTCCTGCAGGTGGGGAGCTGGTGGTTCGTCCAAAGACTCACACCAGGGAGAGCAGCCGAGGGATGCTAACGCTGACGGAGGAGGAGGCGTCGAGGAGGAGTGGCGGGAGCCCCGCCCAGTCGCCCTGTCACTCGCTGCCGTCGGGACGCCCCCGCCGGAGAGAGTCAGAGCCCATTGGACCTCAAAGACCGGTAAGAGAACCAGCCAGCCACTCGGAGGAGAGCTGAGCTCTCTGATGGCATGTTGGTGGACAGATGAGCGGAGTGGACGGCTGCTGCTGTGCAGATTCATCGCTCTGACGACAAACTGGTTTTACCAGATGCTGTTGTAACGAGGCGCTGTGCAGCAGCTGCTCCACCTCGTTTATCTGTCTGTCAACATGCAGCTTAAAGGACAAATCCAGCATGATCAGAGGTTCTGCTAATTTCCAGTTTCCCCTTCTTCATAATAACCAAGCTCCCATATCATTAGTTTACTTAAGCATTAAACTTTAGGGAAAGAAAAAACAGTGGTGGGTTAAAGTTAAAAACCTGTCAGTTCAATCCCCGGACTGGGACAGGATAAATCAGCATAGATCAGACTGTGGTTGTGCTCAGAAAGAGGATTCAAGTTCAGTAAATCTTCACTGGATGAATAAAGTAACTGTGTTGAATTGTAGCTTTAAATTTTATTTCGGTTCAGTGACTGTAGTCGTTAAAGAGCCTATTTTAATGTCGTCTATCGACTGGCAGGAGGTGGAGTCTAACGCATTGACAGAGAAAGCTAGGAGTGAATACACCTGAGGGATTTAGGTCAACTTTTACCCTTTCAACTCTATTTAACTGCTCACAGTGTGTTAACAGTTCCAGATGTGGGAATCTATGTATCAGTATTTTCTTGTACTGAAACTTTTAATCCACACTTTCTAAATGCATCAGTGCTCAATGTTCTCTGAAGTTCTCTCGAATAAAATATGATTTAAAACCAACAAATGGATGATTTAAATCAAGAAATATCTAATGAAAGAATCAGAGAGCTTCCCTATTCATACTCCAGACAAAACATCAGCCGGCCCCGTTAGAGGTAACGAGCAAAACATCTGGACTCATGCTGGAACTGTCCTTTAAAGATGTCACAGTGATGACAGGCAGACGACCTCCTGCAGGAGTTTGTCTGCAGGTTTTTATGGCAGCACCGTCCAGCAGCTGAACATCTGTCACATGCAGTCATTCTATGAAACTACCAGCAGCCAAAACATCCTCTGAGAGGGTAGAATATAAATTCAGAAAGGTTTCCCCCTCTTCAGTAACTCCTTATTGAAGAAGACCAAGACTACATCACGAAGATACTAGAACCAAATATTTCCTCAAGTTTCATGGATTGATTTTGTTGTGCAACTGTGACCGGGCCGTCGTCCTTTAAGAAAGTGTAACTATAGTCTTCAGTTGATGACTGTCATAGATCCTCATTCATCTTAGGCCCAATAGAGAGCTGCAGGAATGAGTCGCTAAAACCAGGAAGTAAATTAGCATGTTAGCACTTCCTGTTCCCTCGTCCCAAAGTCAGTGTGTTTCTGGTTAAATGTCTGAAATAAGGTCTGTGGTTTTAACACAAGCTCAAGACATTTTCAGGTTTTATTCTCCGACATAAAATGGGTCAGTAAATCCCCCACTCCTGATGTTTGAAGCTTTTACGTGTCTTAAAAAAGGCGGTTGCTAACGAGTGTCTAAATGAGACTACAGAGGTTGTCGGGGACATTAACATGAAAACCCATCTACTCACCAGTCCACCTTTACAGCCTCGTTGACGTCATGTGACCGTGGTGTAGTTGGTTTATAGCCTAACATTAGCTTTTTACTTCTGGAGATTGGATTTAGGCCTCAAACATCAGAACAGTGGTGTTCATCTGTGAAGATTATCTGATCAACTAAACCTGGAAGGATCAGAAACTTTAGTTGGTCACAGTTTATTTTCTGGAATAATCCAAAACACAATGAAAAAATTCCATCTGCTTTTTGTGGAGGAACCAGGCTGATGCTAACTTCAGGACTGGACCACAGAAACACATCATCCCTGCAGGACTGTATTCAGCCTGATTGTAACATGATGTTATTGTGGCCGTCACATTTCCAGCATTGGGCCCAAATATGAACGTTAAACCTACGACGTGTTCCCTCACATTGACCAACAGGATGACAGAGCGCTCTCTTAGGGTTACATTGCTGGCTGTTGGTTTGGCTTCTTCCGTTGGTTTGACAATTTCTTCCGTCTTTTGGTCGGATTGGTCGGCGTCGGACTTGTAGTGTTTCAAGTCTCCCGACCAAGACGCAGCAAGAATTCATGGCGCCATAATTGTCTAATCTGTCATGGTGACCTTTGTGAAAGACAAAAGCATTGCATAGTCTGATCCTGGCTTTAAAATCTCAAGGTGACATTTCAGTATTTGACAAAGACTGATGAATAAAACCTGTAGAGGAAATTACAGAGACAAAGGGTCCTGTTGTGCAGCTACAGTCGAATCTGTCTAATTTCATGTAATCATATAGTTGGAAACTTGAGCTTGCTTTTATATTTGAATACAGACAAGTTCTGAACTGTCAGACTGAATTAAAGTGACGTTCGGTTTGTCAAGTGTCTTAGTTCCTGTTGTCACCTTCAGCTTCATTCTGACCCCGACGGCGCTGATGGTTTGATTGGTCCTCGACTGCCTGTGACACTGCTTTTTTTACTGTCCAGCTGTGTGAACGGTGCTGCCATCTTTTCCCTGTCGTTGGAGCTGAGTTTAAATCTTTTCCATTTCTTTTGATTATTTTTTTCCCATGACTTTTGCTTTGGACCATCGTTTTAAACTCTGACGGAATGAGTGGGGGAAACGGCTGCAGCCGTAGAACGTGTCCTGTTTGATTCAAACCTGCAGCCACAATATTTATCTGTCGGGATGTTGATGATGTTTTCATCCTCTGTTGTTCTGCTGTGTTTTCTCATGTTCTCTGACACATTATAGTCAAAGTGACGCTGCTTCAACACCTGGTTTTTTACACTGAACACACACAAAACACACACACGATTATACTGATGCTGTGACTGAGTTTGTGTTTGATGTCTGATCAGGATGGTGGATGAATGGGAATTTATTGTAAACAAAGAAACAGCCAAGTATCCAGAGAATTAACGTCCATATTGGACATGTTCAGCGTGTGGAGGTCGGGTGGATGAGGGTGTAGCAAGTCTGATTTTACAGGAGACTGGAGTTTGTGTCCTGTCACAGATCTGAAATTTATTCACCATAACCATAGTTTTTCCCCCTAACCGTAACCTTGCTTTAGTTGCCTAACACTAACCTTAACCAAATCATAGTTTATTTTCCATAACCATGATCTTTCCACAATGCAGATGCCATGTAAGTTGTCACTGAATTTAATCAGGGTTTTGCAGAATATTTACATTCTCGTCTAGTGATAGGTTTGTAGAAAAAGACAAAAAAAACAAACATATTTTTTGTTTCCCCCTGAAAAAGGATCTTACTCTTGAGTTAAATTCCTGTTTTTGGCAATGGAGTCTGGTAGTGATATATAGTGATGTTTCTGTTTAAACAAAAAGGATCTTCCTCTTTAATAAAAAGCTCCATCTCTGTAGGAATCCTATTCATAGTGTTGTCAGACACTTAGAATAACAATCTGAGCCTGTTAGTGGTAAAATCACATAGACAGTTGACCAGTGGATTACATTACATAAACCCCTGTGGATCGGAGTAAGAATTGGCTTGGAGAAGCTCATCATTGTTAGTTTTTGTGAGATGAGATGTTCTTGATTAATTTCTGCAGCCGTGGTTTGTTGTTTGGCAGATTTCCTCCTTGGTGTCTTTGAGTCATGGTCTTTGCTGAAACAGTTTGGTTTTTGGTCGTCGTGATGTTTTGAGACTTAATTTCTCTCGTGTTTTCCTCAGATATTAACTCAAACTCGTCCTGCATAAAGGACAGCTGTATGTCCTCGTAACAAGGCTGCTCACATTTGACATGAGTTTAGGTTAAATAACGGTTGCATTGCACCCAACAGCTCATCCAAATCCTAAAATCTGTTCAGTTCCCAGTTCATATTCACAACATCAGCTGGGAGGAAGGTTTGGGTTTTGGAGAAAGTACAAAATGAAGCAAGGTTTAATCAAGGTTGAAAGTAAAACCAGGCTTTCTGCACTGGCCACAGTCTGGGATACGTAACGTTCCTTTATTTTGGTCACCACTACATGTAGCATTGGGAGAAAGTGTCAGACGTTGTGATAAAGTTTTCCAGACAGATGAGAACTTATTTTCTCATATTCAGTCACTGCCTTCAGATTAGCTAGACTCTGGATCGTATAGACGTGTTTTTGGTGACTGAATAATGCTCAAAGGTTCAATTCTTAATTTATTTTTTATTTGGAATCCAGTGAACTTTGTCTCAGTGTTCAGACTTGACTGTCAGACGTGTCGAGGTGTCGCCAGGTGGTTCTGTCAGCTGTAGATAATTAATTCCATCAGTTGACCAGAATACAAAATGAACTCTTGATGGTTTGGATGGTTTATGTGCTCTACATGTTGGCTCACTCAAACAGTGAAAAAAAATACACCAGTTTCTATTCATAGATATTAAAAAAAGAAAACCGTCGACTGTAATGTTAATGCTTGTGTTGGGAGCTTTGCATTGAAATAAAACCTGAAGAGTTCTGACTGTCTGGGTTAAAAATGAGAACCCTGAAGTCCAACTAAAAACCAAAAACTTCACAACGTTCATGAATGTACGACTTGTTTCATAGGAACTTTTACAAACTTGTACAAACTACAACAGCACAAGAACACAACACACAAATTTTAATGACAACAAGATGTCTCTGAAGATATGAAACGTTTGTCTACTTTAGGTGAAAGTGACGTCTTAGAAAAGTGTTTTATCAAATTATTACAGAGGCCCTAAGGTACCAGAAGATAATGTTGTTTTTTTTTTTTTAATATGAGATAATATGTTCAATCAGTGTGCTCAAAAAAATACACATTTTATCTTTCAGGACTTGTGGAAAAACTGATAAACAATATTTGTTTTTACGGTTAAATTCTGAACAAAACAAAATGTTTCAAGAGTTAAATGATAAAACAGACCAGCTTATAAAAAAAACGTTATCCAAGTTGATTTCTTTGTTATGGAGGACCAAACTTGATTAATTATGAAATCAAATAATAAATAGAACTGAAAATGTAGAATTAAATCAGTAGTGGAGCTAAAAAAGAATGTATAGTTTGTCCTGAGGGTGGCGCTAGAGGAAAGATCATGAAGTTATTTACATCCTGTGAGGATGAACAGGAAAGGGGATCAGGACATTTCATGACATTAGATTTTTAATTTTTTTTGTGTGTGTATGTATGTGTGTGGTTGTGTATATTTTCCTGTGGAATTTCTCATGGAAATTTTGTCCTGATGGTGGTGCTAGAAGAAAAGTCGAGGGAGGGGGCATCAGAATCATTAAGCTTAAACCACTGGGGAGTCTGAATGTGCACAGCTGGTTTAATGGAAAATGAATGTGGAATTGTTGAATTTCACATTTATTTTACATTTTATTTTCACTTCAGGATTTTTTATATTTAATTTTCCCTCAGCAGGATTTTCCTCATGGGTGTGATTTATTGATTTGAAGAATTATTTCTTTTCTTTATCCATTTATGCTTTTTACATTTATGTGACCATTTGATTTATTCATGCACTCATTTATTTATTTACTAATAAGTCAGGTTTGGTCCTCCATACTTGGTGGCTGCTGTTTACAGGCTGGATATTACTCCATCATCACTGGTATTTCACTTTACCTGCAGTGTAACATCTTATCGTTTGAGGCCTTGTCGGTGCTGAAACGTGTGCACAGATCCACTTGTTAGCGATACTTTAGTGAGCTCTGCTTCGATTACTTCTTCTTTTATTTCCGTGCCCGTGAGTGTCACCGCTAGACTCAGAGCGAGCTCTCGCCGCCGCCAGCCATCGAGGACTGCCATTCTCTTTTTTACTCCTCTCCAATTCTCCCCCTCCCCCTCTTCCACATAACTACTGATGCCTTTGCCCCCCCAACCTATCGCTTTAAAAGTACACAGTATGTCGAGTTTGACTCACCTGAGGAGACAGAGAAAAGAGCGAGGGTGCCATTGGGACAACACAAGAAGAAATAAAGTGATGTTTCGGGGTAAGCACAGTTTAGGAATAGTCCTTTACCTCTGTTCTCTCACTCAGTTTCTGTTCCTCCTCTTCCTTTTCCTTCTGTTCAGACATTTTCCTTCCTTTATTTTTTTCCTCCGTCGTGTGTCTGTGTTTTGTGTGCTTGATGACTCCATCTCTCTTTTGTGTTCCCTGTTTCTTTTTGCATCTCCAATGGTAATTAATTTTTTTTCCTTCAGAAATCAAAAGCTCAAACTGTCAGTTGTCCAGGCTCAGACTGTTGTAGACGTAGTGAGATACAGTATGTGCAAGTGCTCGTGCTGGTGACTTTGTCCTTTTAAAGTGCTTCTTTGTGGGGGAAAGAGGGATGCTAGTCTGACCAATCTGGCAACCCACACAGCTAACTGTCTATTGGCTCAACTGTCCTGTTAAGTTTTTCCTAGCTTCTATCTAGTATCTGATAGCTGTAACTAGACGAGAGTGCCAGATTTACTCCAACACTCCCTCAGCTTTTCTCCCCGGTCTCCTCCCCTCATGACCTTTGACCCCCCTCATGACCTTTAACCAATCAGCTGCGGGCTTTAGATGTGCGAGAGTGCCAATTAGCTCTCTCCTGTCTAACGTCTGGTCAGGGAGGGGAAGGAGAGGGGCCAGGAAGTCAAATCAGAGTGTTGGGATGTAGCCATTAGGAGAACACCATAGCATTTATTTTGTACAACCAGTCTGTTTCCCGCTTATTAACCTCCCCTCTCTCCCTCCCTCTATCTGATTGGTCTGTTTGCAGTTGGAGGAGGACAGGCACCAACCACGGCCCAATCAGCTGAGGAGGCTGGCCTCCTACGTCTTCTCCTCCTCCACCCTGGAGACCGAGCAGTACCCCCACGGACGAGGCAGCTTCATTCAGAGGAGCCGCTCGGCCGAGAGCAGCCCCGCCCACGTCAATGCCGCCACCACCTCGGCCCGGCGGCGGCACGCCGGCGCCCTGCCGCCTGGCAGTCCGAGCAGACACTCGGTCCTGAACGTGTCGAGGACGCAGCTGCAGCAGATGTTAGCCAAGCTCATGAACAAGAACAGCAGCCGAGAGGACTGAGAGACGGACTCAGATCATACATGTGAAATACACTGATGCACCACACACATATATACACACAGATACATGGACACACACACGCACACACACACACACACACACATATATATACATATATACAGGGATGGTCAAACCATTTTTGTGGCCCAGGGCAGAATTTGTCCCCCCTCACCCACCCCACTCCACCCTGGTGTCCCAGCACATAAACAGTACTCTATAAAGACTGCACACAGTCTAGATCACCTCCTGAGAGACTGTAATTAATTTATTAATTATTTTATTATTGATTAATCTGTAAATGTTTGAAATTTAGTTTTTCCTCAATAAAATGTCACGAGTCCAAAGTGACACTTTTTAAATAACGATTCACTCCTTGAAAACCTGAAATCATTCGTTAATCTAAATGTCTTTAGTCTAAAAATATCACCAGTGAGCTTGAGATTTGTGGACACTTTCTCAAAATTAAGAAAGTAAACAACAAAGTAAACAAATACTTGATTTCATATTTGTAATGTGCTGGTTTTTGGACCCTGGTGGCTTAGTTTACTTCAGGCCAACTCTGCATATCCAAACACATGAACATATACACATTTAAAACCGACATGATGAACACAGATAATTACCACGTTAGTTAAACACAACAAGCCATATTACTGGCACACAGCAGCACTGCTGTGCTGGTAAGATCGTTTCACACACACATTCACACTCACGTAGCTCTACCAACTACTTTTGAAGCAGAGGAACAGAAGAAGAGGATAAAAGCGCTGACGACAGGAAATATTTTCCATGCAATAAACTCTAAAAAGCCTCTCTGCAAACCTGATTTGCACACGCCACAGACCTGGCAAACTGGTGGAAATAATGTGAAACTGAATATTTCCTCCTTGTTTCTGTGAAGAAGAGGAAAGCGAAACAGAGTGGGGCTGCTAACAGACTGTTAAGCTTTACGGTATTTGTGCGTTTGTTTATTTATTTATTTTTAATTTTTTCCGCTTTTTCCTGCTAAAATGAAGGAGCGATCGTCGAGGAATGCAGGTCGTCCCGGCGATCAAGTTTTTGCACCGAGACTCTGGAGTCGGCGTTCCCCCCCGATCCGATCATCCCGTCCACCGAGCAATACACCGACACTGCCGCTTCACAACGCGTCCTCACCGACACAAAATCAGTGATCCGAACACGTCCTGCTCTGATTCTAGCTTCATTAAATGTTGTGTGCGAAGTGAGAAGTGTGAGGTTTCTCTGCGAAAAGGTTTTCCCGAAGGTGTGATAACTGATCGATCAATCTTTGATCCCTAATCACAGCCGTTATGACAAAAACTGTTACTGTGCTGGGTCTCTGGGTAGAAGTACGGTGGCCCTAAAGTGCAAATACTTAAAAAAAAAAAAGAAAAAGCAGCAACGTTTTAGAAAGACATTTCATAAAACAACAAAATAAAACCCCATAACATTTCACTACATAAATACACAACTTCAAGACGTCACAATATAGCAGAAAACAAATTAAAATTTTATATAAATGTTTCAAAAAGATATTAAAACTTCCAAAAACAATGTAATTCACAAAAAAGGAAAACAAAACTGAAACCTCTTCAACACCGTCTGACAAATTTTTGCTGAATGTAGCAGTTGGTAATTTAAGTTTCATAATTTCTGATTTATTTCCCGGAAAGTTCAAAATGTAAAAAAAAAAAAAAGATTTTATTGAAATGTTGTATTTTGCTGTCAAGGGCCGACATATGATATGAAGGTGTACATGGGCAGTATTAGCCCACATGCAGAACTTTTTCTTTGCATTTAACTCACCCTGAGCCTGTTTAGTGAAGCAATTAGTTGAATTTTTTGGGACTCTTTTTTTTAATTTTTATTAAATTTTTATAATTGCTCGTGGGCCGCAAATGGAGCCAGAGCTCCAAGTGGGTATGGAGAGAGTAGTCATACACTATTATTGGCTGTTGTTGGTACAGAATAGTGTAGTTACACATCAGTTTGTTGTGTTACATCTGTGGTTCTCACTAATTATTTTAAGACCTTTATTTGGAGATTATGGCTTGACTTATTTTCACCATGGCTGTTGGTCATTCCACCACTTTTAAAATTTGGTTGAGGTGTTCATGGTGCTCAGAGGATGAACCCTACTGACTTTGGTTATCCTTAATTTTCCTCCTAGTGCCACCATGAGGTTCTCATTTGCGGTTTTAAGTGAAATATCTATTGGATGGATTGTGATGAAATGTGGTTCAGACGTTCATGTTCCCCTCAGGATGAAACGTAATCCTCCTCTGAGTTTTCCTTTTCTGACTTTGGTCACCCTTGATCTTTCTTCAAGCACCACCATGAGTAAACTATTTTTTGTACAGAATGTCATGACATTTGGTTCCCTGGAGGATGTATCCTAATGACTGTGGTGACCTTCTGACTTTTCGTCTAGCGCAGTCATCAGGCCAATATTTGAATTTCTCCAGTACTTTAGTTTTTGACCAGTTGCCTGCAAAACTACATGACATTCCCATCAGCCTCAGCTATACCTTGTGTTTACTGCTAATTAGCAAATGTTAGCATGCTAACACACGGAGCTAAGATGGTGGACATGGTAAACATTATATTTTCTAAACTTCAGCGTGTTAGCATGTTGATGTTAGCATTTAGCTTACAGCAGTATGGCTGTAGAGTTTTAATCTTGTTTATGCTCTTTAAGCCTGTTATCTTGTAATCAGGATTTGTTGATCAGGTTATCTGTAGATATCAAAGACAGTCCAGTATTGATCAGGAGTTACATGTGTCTTTATCATGAAAACAGGCTTCTGCACTTCCCGTTAGGTCCAAGTCCATTTCATCATGAAGCCTAGAGACAAAAAAGGAAAACTGACCGAGGGAGGCCGACACATCATGTTACCATTAGAGGCACTTTGTTGTCTCAACGTAATGAAATAATTAAGTCATAATCTGAAGATAATAATCTCAAAAACACTTTCAGAAACCACAGCCGGTCGAAGCTACAACTGGTTATTGTGACTGTCAAACCTGCATCATTCCACTGTTGTTCGGCTGTTGTGTTTGAGCTAAATCCAGGTCTTCCAGAGGACAAGGTTGATCCTGTTACATTCATAAGCACTGTCAGTTAAGAATGCAACCAGTAAGATTTATTTTATGTTGTGTTTTTGTTGGTGGAGATACTGGGAGATAATTGTGGAAGATTCTTGCCGTTGAGGTCCATCACATTGGAGGTTTAGGTCGTCTTGTTGGTTCAGCTTTGGTGTTTTATGGGTTTGTTCTGCAACGAGTGTGACCAGAAAAACTCTGAGCTTCTCTGTTGAGGTTTTCCTGGTTCTGACATCTGATCACTGTGTTTGGATCACAGTCTTATTTCCATCGTGCCTCCTCTTCCACCACTATTTTCTGACCGCTGGATTTTACTGTTGCACTTTATCACTGAGTCGACCACAGAGGGGGATCAGGCCGGGCTGAGGATCTCATTATATGGATGCAAAACATAGATGCAATAAGTGAAATGTGGGATGTTATAGCAAAAAAAGAGAAAGATTTATATAAATGGATGGTCTGGTGGTTTATGTGTTTTTTTTTTTTAACACTTTCAAATCACATCACCAGTTTTTAGATTTTATTTCTTCCAGGCAGCCTTTGGTTTCAGTTCCTTTGAGAATGATTTTGCAGTGATCCTTGAGGAGTTTTGAAAACCAGCACCAGAACACATGATGATAATGAAGCTGCTGATGGATTGACTGAAAGCCCCTGCAGGTTGATTGTTATACAAATGAACTGGAACCAATGGCGGCCTGAAAGGAGAAAAAATCAATCTGATGGACGATTTTAAAAGAGACGAGCAGGAATGAAAAGTAATTAATGGTAATAATATAAACAAAACCACCACTATAATCCCATTTGTGATTTCACAGTGCTAATTGTCACTTTCTCCATTTCACAAGCAATGAGACGGAATAACTTTAACAGTCAGTACCAGTTATATTGTAAGGGCATGCATAGTAAATGTAGTCAGAGTCTGTTTCAGTGTTGTGTTGATCAGTGGAAAACAAGCTGTCGTTGCTGTGTTATTTGTTGGTTTATCGTAGAAGTGTGTCTCAAGTTTCCTGGTAGATACAGAAAATTGTGAAATTTTGTGGGAGAACTTGAGGAACAAACATTGAACAGTCAAGTCAGGAGTAAACATCATCAAATCAGCAAACGTTTTACATTCAATGATCAAGCTGTGAAAATCTGCATTGTATGGTGTTTGGATGACGAATCAGAGACAGGGGGATGTAGAAGAAAATGATTCTTTAGCGTCATAGGCATCAACATTTTGGCATACACCTTAATTTTGATCCAAAAACAAGAGAAAGAAAAGAGTTCTCTCCTGAGCCAGGCTGAAGTGTGAGATTACTTCAGCTCATTAGGGGGTTTAGTTTCCCTTTTATTGTGGAAGAATACTAGAAAAACATCACCAGGAGTTTGTTTAAAGAAGTCTGTTCAGCTGTTTACTGGATTTTGGAAACACATTTCTTAAACAAAAGAGAAGAATAGCCATCGAAACCATTAGCAGGAAAAAGTGAGTGTTTTTCACAAAAATTTAATCCATAGTTTTGAGAAGATTTGCCACGTTCAGGGTCTCTCATCATATTGCAGCAAAAGATCTTTACAAGAGGTGCAAATGGTCCATTTTTATTTTGATATTTACTTGTAAATTTCCCCAGTACAACAGCTCATTACCCTTTGAATGGGAAGTTTTGTCCTTGAGAAACAAGACAAACATCAGTGCTTGTTCCATCCTGAGAGATGGAAGTAGTTTTTGGTTGGTAGCCTCCACGATGTTACTACAAGAACAATGAGCCATTGTAATGGTTGAGTGTTGAGTTGTAAATCCCTGTGTAATATTTGAATGCTGCTAATGTCATATCAAAGCAGCTGTGTGTGGTTAGTTGCTTTGAATGTCATTCGAACAACTTTCTTTCAAGTCCGAGCTGTGTCTCCTCGATGTGTTCAAAAACGTTCTCCAAAATCTTGCGACATGAGACGAGCTAGGGCGGCCATTTTGTGCAATGAAAGCCAAACCGTTGCTTTCTAAATGTGTTAAAGGGCTACATTAACTAAATATGCACCACTTGCTGTTTTCATTAAGCTTCTTTTTTGAGGCGTTAACATTAGCTCAGCCTGAGCAGGAGATGTCTGTCAGCGCTGAAGCTCATTACAGCTCCAGTGTGATGAGGACATGACCTGAGTTTGTTTTCATGCTGCTTCATGCTGAGTTCAGGAACGTCCTGCGCATTTTATATTTAGCATAGCGTTAGAGTACAACCACTTAGAGAATGTATGAAGTGGACTAGCTGCTAACTCTGAACTTTATTTTGCACGCCTGCAAAATGATTCACCTACCGTACAAGATTGTCACTGATACATGTTTTGTCCCGTGTCATCATGAACGCAGTGCCACATTCAGTTAAAAACAGTGTGCTTATTCTGCTGAGTTTAAAAAATAACGATCTGCAGCATTAATGACGGTATGTCGTACCAAAAGACTGTTTACCGACTGTCGCCACTCTTTGCATGAGATCTACTGTTCGTACGACACGCACCTCTGACTGTAAAATGACTAAAAACAGCACTGTACTGTAATTACAACAAAAACAGTGAATATACACCTCTGACTGAAAAACGTCTGTGATTTTTTTGTAAATAATTCACACCGCTACAAGAGGGGATACTCACGGATCAGAGCTGAGTCCGTAGCTGACCTTAAAATTACAAGAAGCAGCAGGAACCTTTTTTGTTTAAGTCTTGATTGAATCCATAATATTTCTTCACGTCTTTGATTCTTCTCTGCTGAGGTGAATTTTTACATCCAGTGTTGTGTTGATTAGTGGAGGAAGTCACGATGCATTATGTTAAACATCGTAGATGACTCACCGTAGAGTCTGGTGGCTGTTTGAGCAGGAAATTCTAGATGGATGGATGTTTTTTTGTTTACGTCTTTTACGTCTCATTTTTTCTGTTTTGGACATAATTTCCATCAGTCATGATAACATTTGATTGCAGGACTTCAGGTCAGGTTCGCAGGTCAACGGACCATTGAAAAGTCCTACATCATCATCTATAGGAATTATGGCCAAAACAACAAAAATAAGACCCAGTCCTTCAAACCTTTAGGCTGGCAGCACACTCCAAACAAAATCTGCTCTCAAAGGTTTTTCAATTGCTTCTCAATATGATGCTGTGAGCATGTTTGTATTCTTTTAATGAAGTGCAAAATTTCAACATACAGTCAAAAATATGGCACATTGCTAACAGGCAATTGGCTGTAAGAAAATGTGAAATGTAATTTTGTTTGGAGTGTCGTGTTAGTCTGACTGCTGCTACTCGTGCTGGTCAAACTGAAAAATATACTGTATATGTTTCATTTGATTTAAGCAAGAAGATACTAAACCTACAACTGTAATTTGTAAAGTAATTTACAGAAAACCCAAAAATGTATTCCATTTCTGTTGATGAGAAATTCCTGTGCAGTTTTTAAATGTGATGGTGAACAGTAGCACTGCTCTGTGGTCAGACCAGAAATGGTGCTATTTATCTTAGCCCCTGAAAAATCGACATTTTGAAGGTTTTTATTAACAGAAAAAAAAAAAAAATCTCGTCAACAATACTGCAAATTTGAAGCCTTTATGTCTTTAGATTTTTTTTATCCTACCAGAAACTGTTACGAGTCTGTCACAAAACATTTATACCTCATGAATCACACTATAATTATATAAATATAACAAAAAAAGTATTATGCTCTTCCCCCCCACATTCATTTTATTGCATATTTGATATATTAGTGCTGAACTTTATGGAATAACAGGGTGATATTGTACAGATAAGGTACAGACATTGTGTCTTTAGAGGTAAACACTCGTGTCCATGTTAGTTTTCTTTAGTCGGTATCCTGCATTCATTAGATTGTTAATCAGACCTCATCAGTCAAAACTGTCACATAAAGTCACTTGTGTCACTAATAGTTGATTCTCAGAGGAACGTTTGGATATTTTAGGAAATACTTTTTAGTCTGAAGTTTGTTGCTTAACCCAGAGACGTTGAACATCAGGTTAATTTCTGTGTGTCCAGTCCAGAGGTAGTTCTAGGACGTGCTTAGTTTAGCTTAGCTTAGTTTAGCTTATTTTAGCACAAAGACTGGAGGCAGGGGGAGACTGCTAGCTCAGCATCTACCTTTACACGTGTCTTATTATTATTATGACAGGTGGTTTGGTTGATGCCACGGCAGGAACAGAGTTAAAGGCCCACTAAGAGTTCAGGACTATAAAGATGCTGCAAATGCGCCCAGTGTTTTTTGTTCTGCTGCTACCTTCACCACTGTTTCTATGCCTGATCAGTAAACGACATACAGCATGAAAATCAGACGACTTTAGAGTTGCTGGAAGGTGGATTCTATCTTAAAGTTAGCTTTAATTTAGCTAGGCTAGTTTTTTTTACCTGTGCCAGACCTCCCTGAAGATTTATTTCTAGATTTTTTTTCTATTACTGCATTTCTTCATAAAACAATATACAACATGTACTGTAAATCAGACAGCTATAGAACGGCTGAAAAACTAGGTTTCCCTCTCCTTCCAGTGTTAAGCTAATCACTTCTTGGACCTAAATCTGTACTAGTTAAACGTTTTCTTCTGCCTCTGCATACAACAAAAAACAAGAGAATTTCCTAAAATGTCTGAATGTTCCTTCAAAGTTTTTGCAATAAAAGCAGGGTGTCTGTAGTCGAGGTGAAGAGGATTGAGGAGCTCACAGTGTTAGTTCAGTGTGATGATCCGTGAGTGTCTTTCACGTGTACAATACATGTAAGCGTTTTTTTTCTATCACTATATGATTGTACAGTACTGCTTGTATAATTTACAGGTAAAGCATGTATTTTAAACTTTTTGTAAATCCAAATGATAACTGTGTACATATATACAGAAATGTAGAGAGTAATTAGGTTTGCAGTTAATCTCAATAGCATGATAATTAGCGGGGTTTAGTATGTATGTACAGGCTGTATGTTAAATCTTTATGAAGGGAAACACTTGAAAATCACCTGATATCAGACTGCGTGCTAAGGATAAACTCTGCAATGCATTTTTTTGTGCCTTTTATATCAATGTATGTAATCTAGACAATCTTGAAAAGCTTGTGTACAACCAAAATGACATTAAAATGGTTTTGGGGGCAAATAAATAAAATGGGTTCCTGTGGTCATTAGCAAAGCCACACACATTAGCTTCTCCTAAAACAATTGTCATAATTACAATCACAATAGCGAATGACGACAAAACTGGATGATTGCTGAATCCTCACAACACGATGCACGGGCATGTCATCTTTACTCATTCATTGTTCATCACCTTGCAAGTGAGGGAGCTAGCAGACATGGTTTTCAGTTGGTCAGTGCAAGACTCTCTTGTTTAACTGGTATGTGTTGTTTCTGATGTCTGAAAACTGTTGTGCTCTAGCCTACAACACAACGTTGTTGGTTGAATACAACTCATGGTCCACAAGCCTCTTTTTGCTCCCAGTGCATTCTCCGAAGGGATTAGGGTACTATTGTTTTTACCATCTAATTTTTTGGACACAGGATATGAATTCCACCCCTCGTATGGTTTTGTTGGTCATATATGTTGATAGTCTATAATCTGCTAATGAGTTCTAGTCCTTGTGTTCATTGTGGAGTTCAGTGCTGTATTGTTTCAAGGTGATTCAGTGGTAACAAAAAGTGTTGTTAAATTGTTTCCAGGTGTTGTCGCCCACGGAGCAGAGCACCCCGTCGCCGCCCTCTCCAGACTACCGGACAAAGGGCCAGAGCGATGAGAAGGAGCATTTCCACATCCTCCCTCAACTCCAGGCCAAGAGGGCCGACTTCCTCACCGTCATGCTGACTGGTACCTTGCCTCAGCGCAGGAGCTTTGCCACGCCTGACGAAGAAGTCCCAGAACCTCCAGGGCCAAAGGATGACGACGTCACGAAGAGCGAATCGAACAGTGAGGCCAGTCAGAAAAGCACTGAACGTAGCCAGGACGCCGCACCTTCAACGCTCATGGCCGAGGACCAGAGGGCCCAACGGGAGCACGCCTCAGCTGCTGATGCAGACCCCGACTTGGAGGACGCCTCCAAAACCCTCGTCCTCTTCTCACCTGGAGACACTCGCAAGTCTCCTTCTGGTGGTGATCATGTGCTAGAAGCTGAGTTGGCCACACCGTCTGCCCCCATTTCCCGTAACGACCGCCTCCTTGTTGGGGAGGCATCTCAGCCCGAACCCTCTGAGACTGGACGTTTGTCCCCGGCTCTCAGGTCAGACCTGAGGCCTTCCACTCCCATCGCCCCCGCATCACCACCCTTCACCAAAGTTGAGCGCACTTTCATCCATATTGCAGAGACATCACACCTCAATGTCATGTCTTCCAATGGTCACTCTGCCAAGGAGAGTGACCGGGAAGTCTTTGCCATCGTGAAGGAATCAGCTGGAGAAGACGACACCCGTGATGTAGGTGAAGTACAGGTGACAGAAGAGTCTTCAGAGGTGCCAGACCAAACTGCACCAGTTGACAAACAGCCCAAAACTGAGAATGGTCCATCAACTGTCCTGGCCCAGTCTTTGGAACCTGTCCCAGAAGCAATGTCACCAGTTCATGAATATAAAGATCTGTCACAGGAACCCAAGAAACAGCCATCCAGTGAAGAAGCTTCCAAGCTTCAGACAACTGGGTCAGAACTACCTGCTACCATAAAGCCCAGAATCCGCAGTCGAATCCCAGTACTCATTTCTGAAGAAGACTCTGGTTCAGAGCAGTCCTCCTCTGTCTCGGCTCGAGCTCGGCTTCAGCAGCGGGCCAGGCAGCTGGACTTGGCCCGTATGTTGGTCCAGAAGCAACAGGGTCGCTGGATGAGGAGGAGGATGCTTTCTGGGACGTCGTCATCGTTGTCCTCTGGGGATGATGAGCGTCGGAGGGCTTCTGAAACTCTGTCCACCACTGGCTCAGAGGAGGACACGCATACCTCAGATGAGTCCAGGAGGAGCTCCCGTCTCAAGCCGACTGAAGAGCAAGGCTCCAAGGAGAGCAGGAGCAGGATCCCCAGGCCCGTCACCCCCATAAAGAGGCCTTCAGGGGGGCTTGCTGCCACTGCTCCTTCTCCACTCTCCTTGCCAGAGTCCAGCACTACCAAAGGAGCGCCATCCTTCGCTAATGGGTATAACTCTATTTCTTCCTTTTAGTGTATTTAAGTTTTCACCTTGAAGCAGTTTGATTAAATATTTTGATAGAATTTAAAGAAATAACACCTTGAATTTACTCCTTTGTCCACAGGAGTCAGAAAATTGGACTGAGCACTCTCAGCACCCAACGAAAATCCAAACCTGTCTCACCCAGGTCCTCCTCCTCATGCCCTCGTCCCTCTGCAGCCCCCGCCCCCTCCGGCAGTCCTCGAATGCCCCTGCGAGTCCTGTTTGGTACCCGACGCAGCCTTAGCTCCACCCACTGCAGGACTGACAGCCCCTCCCCTCAGAGGGTATGTCCGTCCAGGCAGCCCCTCTCGGTTCGAGCCCCAACCGTCCCCATGCTACCGCCCAGGACTACAACAACCATGCGGCGCAGCGCCTCGCAAGAAGCCACCGCCCAGTCCTCCTCTGGCACCACGCCCGCCAGGACCAGGCCAAAACCAGCTGGTGCAACTAAGGGGAAACCGAACGCCAGGGAGAAGGCGGTGCCCGCTAGATAATACAAAGAGACTCATCGCTGAGACATGTTTGTGTATAATCAGTCTTCGGACAAGCTATGCCTCAAAGGTTCTCACCTGATTCCATATTAGACTGTGATGTTACAATGACCTCCTTCAATTCATTTAATGTATACGGACCTCTTATTTTTTTCCAAGGACAGCTTACTGAACTATCTTCATGGGCTTCCAGTAATCTTGACTGACTGTCGTACAGGAGCGTTGCTGCCATGGTGCTATGGATACGTCTGCTGCTCCCTGGTCAATCCCTGATTTAACCGGTTTCTGGAGCTGAGAATTCTGGCCTCCCAACAGGTCCAGTTTCAGAAACTCTCACCTTACACAGTACTCCCAGCTTGTCCACAGCTATACTACTCTTCTATCGACAGTACCTTGCTTGGTTCACATTGCATGGTGAAGTATATCACAAATACATTGAATCTGTAGAGGGAAAACAACATGTACAAAAATCTGTACCTTTAAATTATTTGATATAGTTCTCCCCTTCCTATTGGCCAAAAAAAAGATCAAATTGGACTGGTTTGAATGCCCGAACTATGTTAATATGGTAAGAGATTCCTAACTATATCCTGTACTCATTATAGTCTCGGATAAAGAGAAGAGTTGGATGTGAACACAAAATAAATCGCTCGGCCGCTAGTCTCCTCCTCATGGTGTGACAATGGGCATGCTTTAATCATTCTATTTTCTGGGTGTTTTTATTTTGTTTATGCTCTGAATTGTACATAATAGAATCATTTCCCATAAAGACATCTTTATTTTTTATCTTGCCAAGCAAAGTGTAAATTTCAAGTCTTTAACCTTCTGTTCCAATGTGTTGGCACTATGCCTGTTTTTTACGCATGAGAAAAACAGGGTTAACCATGAGAGGAAGTTATACCTGCTTTGGATTCTGCTGACAGTGCAAAGGTCTTCTGGTTGTTGGAGCCCATGTTGTGTTTGTAATGGGTCGACGGGCACTGAGCTGTGAAGTAAAGTCTTGATCATGTGGAAAGGTGTCTTGTCATTATTTTCTCACTGGTTTCCAGTAAATCCAAGGACCCAACCTGGTGCAAGGTCCAGACTTTCCAAAATGCCTATAATCAACACTCAACAAAGAGCACTGCTGGACTGTGAATAAGTACATTTAGTCAAGTACTGTTGGTACGTACTTGTACTTAACTTCAGTATTTTCATTTTATACTGCTTAATCCTTCTACTCTACTAGTACTCAGAGCACAAATATTGTAGCTTTAGTTACCAGTTATTTTTTAGATTTAAAATTTACATTAAACCAGTGGTTCCCAACATTTTGAACTTCTTCTGACGTCTAAAGTTTCACCAAAGAGACATTTCCCCTCTAAACCTCTCACATGGTTTGATTTCAAAAACTGTTCCAATGATCCAATATGTCATAAAAAATCAAAGACCAGAAACTGAAAACAATTTTGGTTTTCATGGCTCCAAAAAAAGGTACACTACAGGTTGTATATTCCCTTTTTATGCCTGGATGTAAAATGCAAAGAGTTACCTTTCAAAAGAGACAAGGATTATGACTGTAATCTACACTAAGATTCTTATTTTCAGGATTGTTCACAAAAACTGAGGTGTCTGGTAACATGTTTATAATCTCAAAACCCTTCAAATTTATGTTTGGGGGGGGGGGGGGGTCTGCCCCTTGGTTGGAGACCACTGGACTAAAGTATCTATGACTTTAGTCCAGTTTATAAGATGCTTATAAATTGATGCATTGGAACCTGTTAATGTCAAAGTGAAAAAAGATTTCTATGATGTGATCAGATTAATCAAATCTGATTCTTACTAACATAATTATAAAATACAGAAAGCCAGAAGCTCAGACTGTTGACAGGAGGTTTTGGTGCTCAGTGTGATGAAGACTGTGATTATTATCCTATTCATTCTCATTCTTAATAAATCAAGAGCAACTGTACTTTTATAGTCACACAAAAATTCATTCAGTAAGACAGGTCAAAGGCCGTAAGTAGTGACAGTGTTTGTAGAGATTGAATGATAGTTTTATGTTGTAGTTCCTGAGGTCGTCCACCAGGGGGCAGTGATTAATCTATAGAGCTGTACAGCAGCAGCGGTGGTGACGTAGATCCAAGATGGCGGTGCAGGTGGAGTTGTGTTGTCTGGAGAGTTTCCCCTCGCACCTGAGTCCTCTGGATGCTTTGATATTAGAATCTCACCTGGACTCAGTTTTCCAGAATGACACGGACCCGCCGACCGTCCTCTTCACCCCGCAGCGGCCTCAGGGCTCCGGGAGGCCGGGTATTTTACTGCGCGTTCACCCGACCACCGAGGAGGAGACGGCGGGCTGCGGAGGGAGAAACTCCTCCAGAGCCGACACCGAGTCCCGGAGCCGGGTCCGGCTGTACACCAGCCGCTTCTTCCTGCGGCACCACGGGCTCCAGCGGCTCGGCAGCTCCGGGACCGTGCGGGCTCTGGAGCCGGTCAGCCTGGACAGGGTGGTGCTGGGAGCCCGCAGCAGGCAGAGTCTCCGCTGGGCCGGAGCCGAGCAGTTCACCGGCGGGCTGCTGGAGCTCTGCCGCCCGGGACAGTGGCTGCTGGCCCGGCAGGGAGACCCGCTGCTGCTGCCCCGACACCTGGGAGAGGACCCGGGACAGGTGAGACTCCGGAACAGGATGTTTCTACACTGAATACCGTAACGAGTTTATCACCAGCTGTGAATATTTAACACTGGTTGGATATTGCAGCAGTGAAAGAAGTATTCAGATCTTTAACTTAGTAAAAGTAGCAATATTACAGTGTAGAAATACTCTATTTAAAGTCCTGCGTTCAAAATGAACTTGAATAAAAGAACAGAATTATTAGTTGATTATATTTTGTGTTATTAATCAGTATCTGTAAAGTTACTAGTAACTAAAGGTTTAAAATAAACGTAGTGGAGTAAAATATTTCCCTCTTGTGGCTGAAAATGAAAATACTCAAGTAAAGTACAAGTATCTCAACAGTATTAGTTGTCTTCCATCACTGTAATTTATAATTAATGAGTTTGCCTGTGGAACTGAAAACACTTAGATGAGATGTAAACTTAAAAGCATTAATGTGGAAAGTGTAAAAACATTTTACATGTTTTATTGGAGTTTCACACTGGAGGATATAAATTAAATGGAGTGAAAACACAGTTTTGCACAGAGGAATATCTCAACAGCCAAACTTTATATCTCAGCAAAACACAAAACGTTTGAATGAATTCAAACAAATTAAGTTTTTCCTAAACAGAGGGTGAATATTCACAACAAATGTTCTTTAATGTTCCTCAGAGTGTGGTCATGCAAATGAAGCATTGTTTGTTTTATCTGTTTAAATCTTATCAATTAATATTTTGTATGTCAAATATAGTTTATCATAACTATGTTATTTGTTTTTATGTTTAATGTGTGAACATTTGTTCAGCAGCAGGAAGAGTTTTACCACAGTTACTGAAACGAGACCTAAATGTTAACGGGAAATATGTTCAGTCATTATTTATCCTTATGATAAACATTTAAAATATGGTCAGCTTTGATAACCAAAAGCTGCAACTAAAGATTATTTCTGTTATTTGTCTGTTGATTAATGGTTTGGTCTGTAAATTCACAGAGAATTGTGATGTTTGTGTGTTTTAAAATGTTAAATGTTAACTGTCTGTTGTTGATTTGTTTTCTGTTGTTGTTGTGTTTTCTCTTGTTGTGTTTTCTGTCGTTCTCTCCTGTGGAGCAGCAGCAGCTGTCGGACCTGTTGGTGTTGGAGTGCAGTCCTGTAACGCAGGGGCGGATCACGGCCGACACCTCTCTGGTTCTGACGGACTGCTGGGACTCGGCGGACCCCCTGGGCGCCCCCCCACCCTGCAGACCACTCAGACTCTGCGTGTCGGACTTCGCTCATTACGCCGACGGCCTCGGAGGGGGCCGCTCTCTTCTCGACAACAGGAAGCTGCTGGGCTCTGGGTTCTTGGGCATCCTGCAGGCGCTGGAGTGCAGGGTGGATGTCCAGGTGGTGGATGCTCAGCGCTGGGTCGGGGTCAGAGGTCAGCAGGGAGCGGCCATGGACGTGGACAGCTGCGTGTTCGTGAGCAAACAGCTGCTTCTCAGGCTGGGGCTGTTTAACCAGGAGTGGGTGAAGCTGTCCAGGCTGGGCGGATCCTCCAGACCCCCGACCGCTCAGACCGACGTCAGGGGGGGCGTCTGCGGAGAGCGGCTGGTCTCTGTGGTGGTGGTGGATTTAACACAGAGTCCAGACCTGCAGAACCACGATGAGGTTGGTTTCATATCAGCGACTCTGTGGTTCAACATGACGGAAGGAGAAATGATCCCTGTGAACAGCTGCACGCTGAGGATGAAGGTGATTCAACACACAAACACACTCTTTTCTTTATCGATTCTCCTGCTGATTATTTTCCTGAGTAATCAATCAATTTTTCTGTCTGTGAAGTAGTAAAAAATGCCCATCATAACTAGAGCCTATTCATTTTATTTTCATTTTTATTTTTAATTGATTAATTGACACAAAGTCTGCACAGCTCCACACAATCAATAAATCAGAGTCTGACTCATACTGGATTTTTGAGGCTGATATTAATATTTGCTGGTTGAAAAAATCTGATAATGTATTGGCCAGTGTTAAAACCTCCTGAAGTAAAATGTACTAATTATCTCTCTTGCTGTTTCGTCTCAGAGGTGGAGGTTGTCTCCTCCGGAGTCCGGCGGTCGCTCTGACAGTTCCTGTCGCTCGGCTTCTCCGCCATTCGCCAGCGAGCTTCACATCCAGCCGGTCGCGTCTCCACTGTACAACAACATCAGCTGCTACGACAACCTGCTGTCTGAACACTTCAACACTCCCAGGTTGGCATGAGTCCACTTGTCAGGAAACATCTAGAACTGATGATGAATTGATATCAGCCTAGAGATCCCAGTCTGACCAGTTTGTTCTCTCTCTCTGTGCAGACTGGTTTCACAGGGAGACATTTTATCAGTTCCAGCTGAAAAGCATCCAGATCTGCTGGAGAACAACTCTGAGGGAATCCACAGGTACCACACACCAGTCCACTAAAATCCATGTGTGTGTTGTTTTGTTCAGTGAGTGGGTAAATAGGTGGGAGATTATTTAAAGGAAAAGAAACCAGTGTGTGTTAGTAATGTGAAACACTGTCCAACACATCACATAACATCTCCTACAGGTGTAGAAACCCCAATGGAAACCTCCTGAAGGACTACTGGGCCCTCTTAAAGGACCACTACAACCTCTAAAAGACCTCTAGAAACTCCAGTAGAACCAGTTCAACCTCACATCACCCAGGACCCCAAGAACCTTGTCAAAACTTCCAAAACTGCATGTACATCCTTCAGACCTCCAAAAACTCCTAGAAACTCCTAGAGGATCTCAGGAACCTCCTCACTGACAATCTCTTTAAGGACCTCCATAATCTTCTGCAGGAACACTAGAAGCTTCTTAACGATCACTAAAATCTCCACCTATAGAACCTGTTCAATCCACTTAAACTTTCTAAACAACCCCTAGAACAACCTAAAGGATGTCTAGAACCCTGTCACTGATCACTAAGACTTCCAAAACTTCATGTACGTCCTTCTCAATGACCATTAGAACCTCCAGAACACCCCTAGAAACTCCAAGACAACCTGTAGATTCTCCTTACTGACCATGACGACCTCTTAAAGGACTTCCATAACCGTCTAAAGGACTACTGGAACCTTAACTACTAGAACCTCCTGAAACCATCTGCAGGACCTCTTCAACCCACTTAAACCTTCTGAACAACCCATAGAACAACCAAAAGGATGTCTAGAACTTTGTCCTTGACCACTAAAACTTCCAAAACTATGTGTAGAACCTTCAGTAACCATTAGAACCCCCCAAACCCCTAGATATTCATAGAAGACTTGAAGAACCTCCTCAAAGACAACTACAACCTCTTAAAGGACCTCCACAACCTCATACAGGAACACTAAAACCTTCTTAACGACCACTAAAATCTCCACCTGTAGAACCTCCTCAATCCACTTAAACCTTCTAAACAACCTTTGACCTCTGTCAGGTGTCCAGTGCTGTTCTTCAGAGTGCAGAAGGTGTGTCCGTCTGCAGAGAGAGAACAACAGGAGGAGGAAGGAGGAGGAGGAGCAGCTCACCTGGCCGACAGAGTTCACACCTCACTCTACCTGGTAACCTTTGACCTTTGACTTCCTGCCCTGATATATCTTGTTCTTTGGGTGATATTGGTTAGTGATGTTTTAATCGCTCCAGCATCTTCTCTTGTTGTAGTTTGGGCTCCAATAAGATTTTAGGGATGATTCACGCTTGTATCATTTACCTAGATCGTTAAACTCTAATTCATGTTTGAAGCTTTAATGTGTCTTAAAAAAAGGCGGTTAAGCATGAAAGTGCGTCTAAATGAGACTACAGAGGTTGTCGGGAGGTTAACATGAAACCATCTACTCACCAGTCCACCTTACAGCCTCATGGTGTTTCTACCACGCCCTTCAAACTCCTCACTAACTTTCTAAGAAGAAAGGCTTTTGCAGAAGAGCCCAGAGCTAAATGAATGACCAGTTGGAAGCTTAGTGGTGAGAGACGTTGACGCCGTGACCGTGGTGAAGCAGTCGAGTAGCCTTTATAGCTTTTTACTTGTGGAGATTGATTTAGGCTTCAAACATCAGAACAGTGGTGTTCATCTGTGAAGATTATCTGTTCAATCCAAACTCTGTAAGGATCAGAAACTTTAGCTGCTCACAGTTTATTTTCTGGAATAATCCAAAACACAATGAAAAAATCCCATTGTCTTTTTGTGGAGGGAACCAGGCTGATGCTAACTTCAGGACTGGACTGTGTTAGTCCAGCAGGTTCACTGGTGTGTTTGTATCTGAGTGGACGTTTTGTTTCTGTGTCTCCTCAGGGAGCGTCCACCAACAGCTCCGTCCCCTGCTGCTCTGTGGAGGGAGCGTCTCTGTGGAGCAGCCTGTCTCCTCCCGGCCTCAACAAGACCGTCAACGTCCTCAGCAGCATCATCCTGCCCCACCTGCACCACAGGTAACTCACCTGAGGGTCTGACAGAGGCATGATGGGACGTGTGGTCGGGTCATGTGATCAGTGATGTCACTGTTGTGTCTGGTTGCAGCGGCTCTCTGTCTGGTTGCACCATCCTCCTTCACGGTCCAGCAGGAAGTGGTAAGATGACGGCGGTGAGCGCAGCGAGTCGCAGACTGAACCTCCACCTGCTGAAGGTACGAACCACAGCCAACATGGTGTTTGATCACAGTGTTGGTGCTGTTCTTCTTCTCCTCTTTCTTCTTCTTTTCCTTTTTCTTCTTTTTCATCTTCTTCTTCTTCTCCTCCTCCATAATAAATACAGCTCATATCATTTTCCTCCCTGTTTTGTGTGTTAGTTACATTTCCTGTTGTTGTTTACCTGTGCAGGTGGACTGTGTGAGTGTGTGCGCTGACACTCCTGCAGCCTCTGAGGTGAAGCTGACGTCTGTGTTTCAGCGAGCCGACGCCCTGCGTCCCTGCATCCTGCTCCTCAGGAACCTGCACCTCCTGCTGAGATCCAGAGGGGCGGCCGAGGAGGACGGGAGGGTCGGCGCGGCGCTCTGCCAGCTGCTCAGCAGCGCCCCCACCAGGTCACTGACCACCCTCACTGCTTTTTCACTCATCAGGCTGTAGGCAGAGGCCGCAGATTAACGCTCAGTCTTTGTGTCTCAGTGTGGCGGTGGTGGCGACAGTGTGCAGACCTCGGGATCTGTCTGCAGGTGTCATGTCGGCATTTGTCCACCAGGTGGCGTTAGAGAGTCCCACTGAGGATCAGCGGCGCTCCATGTTGGTCAGCCTGAGCCGAGACCTTCACCTGGGGAGAGATGTCAACCTGGAGAGACTTGCCAAACTCACAGCGGTGCGTTACCATTAAAAGAGTAAAGAGTAGAGAGTGAGGACCAGGACCAGGTCCAGACTGGGTCCCAGCTCAGTTTGGTTATTAAATGTTTCTCCTCCTCCTCAGGGTTTTGTGTTGGGGATCTAAGAGCTCTGTTGGCGGAGGCTGGTAGAGCACCTGCAGGAAGCTGATCCACACCTGAGTGAGGACATTAAACCAGATGTTTAAAAAGTTTGCCATCCTCCAGACCTGTTTAGTTAAAACTGAAAAGTTTTATCATTCTGTGTAAAACAATCGCTAAGCTGATTTTAAATCCTGGATCCTCCTAAAAAAGAGTCACTTCCTCAATTGAATAAAAAGCTTTGACTTTTGCCTCTGAAATCCAGGACTGGTTTCCATAACAGAACTCCTGATAAGTCACCGGGTCTGTCATTTTGGCGTGTTTCGAGGTGGTGATCGACAGGAGGGAGGACCTGCGCCAAGCGGAGTGACGATCCTGAACCGGGACTTCACCTCCGCCTTGAGACCCTGGGATGCCCAGTCAGGCCGCCGGCGCCCCCAAAAGGTGAAAAGGGCATCAAGGAACAAGCCAGTGAGCAGCTGCTTCTCGGGTTAGTTTTGACTCTGCTGCTGCTTCACTTCTTCATCATCGGATCGGCACGTCTGCGATGGGAGGGCGTCGGGGGTCTGCAGCAGGTGAAAGAAGGAGATCTGGACACCAGTTCAGCTTCCTCTGCAGCGTCGAGCTCCTGTCTCTGGTCTGAACGGGACCCGGGGGTCCTGCTGTCACGGACGCCGGGGAACAGGAAAACCCTGCTGGCCAAAGCCGTGGCCACAGAGTGCTCATGACCTTCCTCGAATCTACGAGCGCCTTCATCTTCCTCTGAATGCAGGTGTGTTCAGTTGACTCTGGGACCTGTTCCAGAGATTAAGTTTAGATGCATGACTGTTTGTTTGTTTTCAGGACGTCTGATGTTTCCTCATTTCGGTGTTAAAGGTCCAGAAGCTCATCAACATGTCGTGGGTCAGGTGAAGAGAACATCAGAAGGTTTGTATCACTTCACGCCATCTGTGACTTTTATCATCATATTTCCTTTAGCTGAACTCAGACCTGTTGTCCTCGTTGACTCTTTTTGTGCAGTCTAGTGTTAACAACATCACAACACAAATCCAACATCGTGTATCAAGTTGTTTGATGTGTGGCGACGAACCTCACCGTTCGGTCTGGATCTCAGCTACACAGGTCAACAGGTGTGACTCTGTTCCTACAGAATAAATGGACGTTCACAGTTTGGAAAATGGAGGAGGGAACATTTATAGAGTTATAAAACACTGAACAATCAGAAGGCTTTTAGATTGTTTCTGCGCAGACTGTAAAATAAACTCATTGTCTCCATAAAACGACTTCCTGTTCAAAGACAAGGTTTAGTTTTTACACTGATCAGATCCAACTGATCCCAAACAGCAGGAGAAATTAAACAGGCAAACAAAATGAACATTTGGGTCTTTTTATTACTGAATTAATGAAAGTAGCTCTAACTTGTTACATGAAGTTGTCGCAGTACGTTTCCTTGAACTTAAGACGTAAATAGATATGTTTTGGTGATTATTAAACTCTCAGAATCCTCTCAGAGAGTTCATTTAATGTAAAAGTGTTGCTGTATTTTCCTGCAGTGTTCAGCAGAGCGCGCTCAGCAGCTCCCTGTGTCATCTTCTTCGATGAGCTGGACTCTCTGGCTCCCAGCAGGGGGCGCAGTGGAGACTCTGGAGGGGTGATGGACAGGTGAGTGTTTGTTGTTAAGCTTCTGCCGCCTGTGACATCTGTGTGTGTGTGTGCGTGCGTGTGTTACTTTGTTCAGCTGCTGCAGGGTGAATAAAGTTTGACTGAATCTCTCTGCACAGAGTCGTGTCTCAGCTGCTGGCCGAGCTCGACGCTCTGCACTCGTCTGTCGGGGTTTTTGTGATTGGAGCCACGAACCGGCCGGACCTGCTGGACCAATCACTGCTGAGGCCCGGCAGGTCGGAGCCCTCACTCACATACGTGTCAGAAATGATGCGGATTTGTACTTTGGACCAACAAGTATCATCAGTTATTTAATCAGACTGTAAACTGTGTCTCGGTGTTGTCTTCAGGTTTGATAAGCTGGTCTACGTTGGCATCAACGAGGACCGAGTCTCTCAGCTCCAAGTTCTTCAGGCCATCCTCAGAAAGTAAGAACAACCACCTTTTATGTAGCAGAGGAAAAGGAAATAATATTTCAAATTAAGAAAAACTAAATTTAAAAACCACAAAATTTTACTTCTAATTTGTAAAAATGAAATATTTTTGGTGCTGACTGAATAAAATTGTGACTTCAGGTTTCAGTTAGACCCTGCGGTGAACCTGCAGGAGCTGGTGCATCGTTGTCCCTCTCACATGACCGGCGCCGACCTCTACGCTCTGTGTTCAGACGCCATGACGGCCGCCATCAAGAGGAAGATCTCTCTCATCGACAGCGGTAAGAAAACACTTCACACCAGGCAGTGAACGCATGAACCATAAAAGTGATTATGTCACAATAGTTGGTGCTTTTATTGATAAACCAGACACCTACGTACTGAATATTATAATTAGCATCAGTAATGCTAAAGGATTTTTTAAAGTTGGGCCTTATTTTTCTTTTCGTTCAACCAGAAACAGCCGTTCAAAGCCACCAGACTCCATTGACAGAAAGGTCATTTTACCTCAGAGGACATGGGAGCTGCTGCCTCTGTCACTTGGTTTGTTTGTGTTACTGTGTGGTACTTTTACTTTAAAGTAAAGTATCTGATTACTTCTTCCACCACTGAAAGTCACACAATAACACAAACTAACAGATGGAGGCAGTGGTATTCCAGCAGCTGCTGTGTTCTGCTCGGTAAAATCCCTGTTTTTGTCAATGGAGTCTGGTAGTGATTTATAGTGATGTAAAAGGATCTTTAATAAAACATCACCCTGAGCTCACAGTTTATTGACATTGTGATTACTTGAGAGAATGAGGTGCAGATTCATTGATAATACCTGCAGATGTGGTTTTGTCCATTTTAATCAGTAACAAAAACGTCGAACAAAGAAGAAACACAAACAGTCAATTAACTCACAACAATGATATTTTCAATAAAATCAGTCAAACCTGTCTCACCCTCTCTCTCAGGTGTGGACTCGGAGGAGTCTCCTGTCCTCCTCTCCGTCGAGGATTTCTCTGCAGCGTTAGAAAACTTCAGGCCGTCTGTTTCAGACCAGGAGCTGCTGCGATACAAAAACATCCAACAGAAACTCACTGTGAAGTAGAAACACTGAACTGAACTGAACTGGAAAACATCAGTGACGGTGTTCACTCTTCAACAGCTCACCACATGGTTTAAGGAGCTAATGGCTCAGATAATTAACACTGTAAAATACTGTAAAGCAATAAAATGTGAATGATGTAAAGCTAATTTATAAAGTTGTAAAATGGAATTAATAAATGCTTAAGCTGATAAAAGCGACGTTGGATTTCAGGTTATTCAAACTGCAGCATTGTCATGACATCACCTACTCAGATTGGCCAATCAGGTGGAGTGTTTCCTCACACACCTTTTGATAAAAAACACTTCTGATAATCATTTTTAAAGTTCCACTGAAATTAATTAGGTTAAACTGGGAAGCGTTTAATAATTAGTACTCTCAAAGCTGACTGTACACTGGCTTTACACTGTCCCACACAAATATCAGTACAGACAGTTTAAATAAAGTTTAACAAAGGAATTTTCCTTTACGATCTGACCAATCAGGAGCGGTTGCTGGGCGGAGCAGAATCATCCCACCAATCAGCGTTTTTTCTGCTGATATTGGCAGCGTGTGTCATCAACCTTTTGAATCAGCAGGATTCAAACTGAGAACAAAGTTCTTCAAATAACCTCTTCCACCCAAAACAAAAGAATAATAAATACATTTTTTCCCTCTAGTGATTTTTTTAGATGAAGATTTGGTTTTGAGTGTAGTTTATATGTCTGAAAATTATATTGTCTTTTACATTGCTTTTCTCTTTTGGGTCAGTCAAGTTTTATTTGTAAATGTCAAAGCTTTAGTGTTTAGTTTTTGTGTTCATCTACACTGTAGTAGTGTTGTATTGGTGAAAAGTTTTCATTGCTATTTTATATAGTCACTTAATCAAGTCCTGTACTTGTGTGTCCAGGTCTACTTGTTCAGCTGCTGCAGCCTGGATGAAGACCCCAATATCACCTCAAAGACCAAACAGGTACGTGTCCAAAACATTTAACCAGAGTGAAAAAAAATGTGTTGAGCTAAAATATTAATGTCAGTAACTACTCTCAGTCTTTCCATTCAGTATTACTGAATTACAGCTCAAACCTTGGTATTTAATAAATTTACCTCTGAATATAAGAGGAGTCTGTTGTCTGACTTACAGGCCTCTTTGTTTCTTTGGTTTTTGCATTTTTAAAAAATTAAAATAGTTCACATTTTTCTGCCTGTGGACTAATTGACTGTAGCTCTCCTCACCTTCTCACCAAACAACATCAACAGATGATTATTATCTGTCTTTCAATTGTTATTGTTGAGGATCAGTCAGAACTGGACTGAAAAATATCTTTACTTATGTTTGATCATACATTATCAGAAATTCTAACTGATATCCATTTACTAGACACACTAGACGACACCATACAAAACAACATCAGTGATACAAATAAAATATTAGAGTGAGTTGTTCATAAATGTGTTAATTTTAACTGTTGGTCAGAGGGTGATTTTAAAATATCTTTACAGTTTATAACGACCAGATCTACTTTTATTTCCTTAAAGGTTTTCACATAAGCTGCTGTTAAGACCTTTGCGAATTTGGTTGTTATTCATTAAACAAAAACAACACAAAACAAAGACATTTTAAATATGTGTTAATACGAAGAAGGTTGAAATGTGAAATAATTAATCTGTATGTGACCGTCTGCGGTGGAAGAAATATTCTGACCTTTTACTGGTTATAATAAACAACACAAGTTAAAATCCTGGATTCAATAATTGACTTTACTGATAATGTTTATTATTGTTGTGCATTTCACAGTTAAATACATGACTGCTTCATTGATTTTTTGATAGAAACATAATCAATAATCATTTTACTTTTTCCCAAGCATTTGTTGTTGTTAGTTGTTGAGGAGGTCATGACAGTCAACTGTTGATTTTCTGAAACAGCCTCTAATGTTTTGTTAAATGTTGTGGTTCAGCTGTAATGTTATTATGACTATTTCTCTGTGTTTTCACAGTGAAACTGTTGATGAGGAATAGATAGTAGTGTATTGATCATTTTCCTTTGTATGTTTCTCTTTGATTTCCTCGAGGTGTCATCACTTCGTCCACGACATCGTCCATGATCACAGAGACGCCGTCCATGATCGGAGAGACATTGTTGAGGATGAGGGAGACATCATCTGTGATCAGAGACATTGTCCCTGACTTGCAGAGACCTGCGCAACAATTGGCGGGGACTGGGTTCAGAGAGAAATTGTCAATGATCACAGATACATTGTCCATAATCCCAGAGACTCTGTCCACGATCCCAGAGACATTGTCCATGATCACAGAGAGTCTTCGTACAATGAAGAAGTTCTTTGAGACCAGGACAGAGACCTCCAGGTAATTCATCAACAGCTTTACATCAACTGTCCAAAACAGAGCACTGAGATTGTGGTGACCATGGTTAAACCGTTAATGAGGAATAGGGAGCAGTGTATTGATTATTTTCCTTGTTATGTTTTTCTTTGATTTCCTCCAGTTGTCATCACTTCATCCATGACATCGTCCACTATCGCCGAAGATGTCATCCCCGGTCGCAGACACATGGTCCATGATCGGAGACATTGTCCATGATTGCAGAGACCTTGTCAAAGATGATAGAGACATGAGAGATATAAAAGCAATGCTGAAAAAAAAGCAATCAAAAGGTGTCAGAGCATAGAGCAAATGTAAAAAAACAAAAAAACAAAACAAAAACAATGTGACAGTATAGTATTGTATCAAACAAAATGCCATAGCAAGTTCTCAAAAAATGTTTTAAAATGTCATAATGTATTAAGGCATGGTATAGTAATGGATGTCAAAAAATGTCACAGTATAGTAAGGTGTCCAAAAATGTAAAAAAAAATGTCATATTATAGTAAGGTGTCCAAAAATGTCAAAAATGTCATAGTATAGTAAGGTGTCCAAAAATGTCAAAAATGTCATAGTATAGTATGGTATCAAAAAATGTCATAGTATATTAAGGTGTCAAAAAATGTCAAAAAATGTCATAGTATATTAAGGTATCAAAAAATGTCATAGTATAGTAAGGTATCAAAAAATGTCATAGTATATTAAGGTGTCAAAAAATGTCAAAAAATGTCATAGTATAGTAAGGTATCAAAAAATGTCATAGTAAACTAAGGTGTCAAAAAATGTCAAAAAATGTCATAGTATAGTAAGGTGTCCAAAAATGTCATAGTATAATAAGTCGTCAAAAATGGTCAAAAAATGTCATTGTATAGTAAGGCGTCAAAAATGGTCGAAAAATGTCATAGTATAGTAAGGTGTCAAAACATGTCAAAAAATGTCATAGTATAGTAAGGTGTCCAAAAATGTCATAGTATAGTAAGGCATCAAAAGCGGTCAAAAAAATGTCATAGTATACTAAGGCATCAAAAAATTTCAACAAATGTCATAGTATAGTAAGTCATCCAAATATGTCAAAAATGTCATAGTATAGTATGGCGTCAAAAATGGTCGAAAAATGTCATAGTATAGTATGGCGTCAAAAAATGTCATAGTACAGTAAGGTGTCAAAAACGGTCACAGAATATAAGAAAGTGGTCAAATGTCTGTCATTATCTTTGCTGTGGTTTGTTAAATGTTGTTTATAATAAAGTTTTGTACCTTAAATTTTGAATTGAGTTTTTCTATTTTCCCATTAATGTCAAAAAATGATTTTGTAGAAATGTATAATTGAGGATAAAAACTCCAACTTAGGCTAAAAGCCCTAACCCTAATCTCTGGCTACAAGCAGCTAAAAGTTGTAACCCTAACCGTTGGCAACAAGTGACTGAAGAAGCTATAACCCCAACCCTAACCTCTGGCCACAAGTGGGTAAAAACACTGTAACCCTAACTTTTGGCTACTAGCAGCTGAAAGCCATAACCCTAACCCTAACCTCTGGCTAAAAGCTGTAACCCTAACCCTAACTGTAACTCTAACCAACTAAAAGCCATAACCCTAACCCTAACCTCTGGCTCAAAGTCAGAACCTCAACCCTAACAGTGGATAAAAGCAGTAACCCTAACCATAACCATAACCTCTGGCTTCAGGAGGCTAAGAAAACTGTAACTCTAACCCTAACCTCTGGCTACAAGTGACCTCTGGCAAAAAATATTCACTTTCATCCAACATTAAACAGACCAACAAAATATTCAGTGTTCAGAAGTACTTATTTGATAATCTTTTATTAGTCCCACAGTGGGGAAATTCAGTGTTGCAGCAACAAAAATTAACACAGGCATGATATAGACAAGACAAAATATGAAAAAAACAACATTTAAGAACATGTAAACATGTCAAAACAAAAATGAACAGTATAAACAGGAATATGTACACAGTAATAGATTGGATTTAAGTACTGATTTTTCACTGTTTGATATAGCAAAATACCATTACAATACCAACAATGAAAAAATGGTCAAAAAATGTCATAGTATAGGAAGGCATCAAAAAATGTTGTAGGTGTCAAAAAATGTCATAGTATAGTAAGGCATCAAAAAATGTCAAAAAATGTCATAGTATAGTAAGGTCTTAAAAATGGTCAAAATATGTCATAGTATAGTAAGGCATCAAAAAATGGTGTAAAAACATCAAAAAATGTCTAAAAAATGTCATAGTATAACATAACAATAAATTTGTCCAGGCCTTTAAGCTCAGGACAGTTTTTGTTATTAACGTGTTGTGTCTCTGCAGGAGACAGCAGCTGAAAATCTGGACCTGAAGGAGGAGAGAAAACAACAGAGAAATGAATCTGTTAGTCAGAAAACAGATTCACTTTATAAATGACAAACTGACAGAAGACCTCCACCATCTTACTGCTGACAAACCACAGCAATGACAAACATTTGACCACTAGGAGGCACTATGTTTTATTCTCTCATCCAACACTGTAATGTCAAAGTATAGTAAGGCATCAAAAGGCACATTTTGTTTCCTGATCTGTTTTTAAAAGAATGAAGATCTTTTCCTACCTTCATCTTTAGTGAATTAATTCATTTAAAACTAGGCTTTTTATTCTTGAGATTAATTGAGCAAAAAAAAACCATTTATCTTATCAGTATTTATCTTTCCATTATTTTACAGGCATTCTCCTCTGACTTTGGAAAAATAAGTTATTAATTTTAATACTGTGATTCTTCCTTTTCTTTGACCTGTTCATTCATGAACTATGTAAATAAACTTTATTAATGAGTTTAGTCTGTTTTTTGGGAGAAATTCTAAACTCCTCAGACTTCAGATCAGTGTCTGAACATTTATCATTTACTGTCAGCTCTCTATGTTGGACAGTTGATGTGACGCTGTTGTAAATTACCTCTGTCTCAAACAACGTCTTTATGGTATGAGGACTCTCTGCAGTCGACAACCAAGCGGTGACACCTGGAGGAAATAAAAGACAAATATACAAAGGAAAATAATCAATACACTGTTACCTATTAACACAGAAACATACAGAAACATTTTCAGAAAATGGGCAGTTTACAATGATATGATAAAAAAAGCCTCACATACTGAAGAGCCAACAAGAGAATCAAAGCAACAACTGGACTGTGTGAATGAACGACTAATTTGAAAAGCTTGTAATTAACAGTAAATTAACTGCTTTTATAATTTCTCTAATCCAAAGTGCTTTACAGTGTGTGATAACTTCCTGTCATTGGTGTGTACGTGTAAATTTACTGTTTCACTCTGTTCATGGTGCTCATGAATACATGGAGGGGCAAGATAAAAAAAAGGAAGATTTTGGTTTTGAGGTGACTCTGCAAGTCATTCACTGAGAAGAAGTCTTCATCTTATGTCTAAGATGTCTGAGAGTGTGGCAGCAAACATGACTCAGTGTTTTTATTTGTAGGTTGCTGCACCAAAGCACATTCTGACATACAGGCCACATCTGGATTCACAGCCATTTTCATCTTACTGCAGGGCTTCAGGAATACAAGACACACTGACTGCATGTTTGGTGCTTGTCCTAATCATCAAATCAGTCAACTCATTGTTGCTTGAACAATTAGTTAACTGATTGATCAGTGATTAAAATGGTTGCTGATGGATTTTCTGTTGATTGAATATCAACAGATCAGTACAATATCAATTCAGCTCTGTGACTTTCTATGTGAACTCCAAGAGAAGATTTTCTGGAAAAATACTATTTCCTGCATTTTCCCTTACGTCCACCATAGAGACTACTACATGTGGTTTTCCATGCATTTATAGAAATGTCAGAGCAAGTAGACGTTAGAAGATGGTAGACTGTGACCATGAAGGGATGAAAATGGTCAATACTCAGATAGTCTGTGGTATTCAAACTATGATTATTTGGTATTAAGGGCCCAGACTGTGCCAAGAGAACATCCACCACACCATTACACCACCACCACTGGCCTGGACCTTTGACAAGAGGCAGGTTGGGTCCATGGATTCTGACTCTACCACCTGCTGCTTCAGTAGAAATCCAGATCTGTCAAACCAGGCTACATGTTTCCAGTCTTTGACTGTCCAGTTTTGGTCTGTGTCCACTGCAGGCTCAGATTTATGTTCCTGGCTGACAGGAGTGAAAGCTGATGTGGTCTTCTGCTGTTGTAGTCCATCCACCTCAAGGTTGGACGTGTTGTTTATTCTGAAGCTTCTCTGCTCACCACAGTTATAAAGAGTGGTCATCTGAGTAACTGTTTCTGTCAGCTCCAAGCAGTCTGACCATGACCTCTGACCTTTCTCATCAGCAGACCTGCTGCTCACTCAATGTTTGGTGAACCGTCATGTATGAAAGAAAAAGAGATCAGCAGGTTCAATCTGACACCAACAATCATGTCACAGTCAGAGTCACTGAGATCCCAGCAACAGTACAGTACAGTACAGTACATTTTTACTACTGTATTTATCGAGTCTCCAACCACAAAACGATGGTGAGAGAGAAAGTTACAGAAAAATCAAGTGAAGCATGAGGTAAGACTTTGACCAACAATGATGGTTCAAATAAGGTTTACTATATTTTCTACTTGACAGAAACATCCTGCTATACGAGATGTACTGTAAAGTGGCTAAACTGAGTCTAGCATCAGTGCTAATTGGACAACATGAGCGTTTACCTTAATGCCTTCTTCAATTATAATTTACAAATGATTCTAATCTTCCTCCTCCTACTTTTTGATAGTTTAGGTCAAATAAGGTTATAGTGCAACTGTGAGAGGGTTGGCCATGCTCTCTCTGTCCTCTATAAAAATAAAATCACTTCCTCCTGACAGTGTTCACCGCAGCTACACCCGCCCCTGAACAAAAGAGGACTGACAACTTCAATCCTTCAGACATCTGTCACCACCAGAGCAGGTACATGAAATAAAAATTTCAGTCCTCAGGGCAAAGACTTCAGCTGCAAGTAATGATTATTTTCATTATCAATTAATCTACTGAGGAAAATAGTGAAAAATATGATCATGTTTCTAAAGCCAAGGTTTACATCCTGAAGTTGATTTTTTAAAGAAAATGTCAAATGTTGTTGTCGAGTCTTTGCTATTTATTTTCTGACAAATCAGCTTAACTCTAAAACAGAAGGTAACATGCAGCAACGATTTAAAGCAGATATTGAATGGGACTGAGAAATGGGTTTAAGACTGAGAGAATAAAAGGTATTCTGCTGGAGGAGCAAAGCTGAGCATTTAACATGATATTACTTTCAATATTTAGGAATACATTTTAAGGAAATGACTTCATAGCTCACTGCTGACACTTTTGTGATTGGACTTTAAATAATCAACGGTAAAGATCTGAGAACTCGAGGGCGTAACATTAAACATCTAGAGAGTTTCAGAGTTGGTTTAACAACGTTTTTGGAAAGTTTCAAGCCTGTTTCACCTCTGATGCTGGGTTTTGTCGGTGTGGTCAGAAATTAGCCTGCTGCACCTGTTGTACCTGTAATCACATTCCACCAGTGATGTCACAGGGTCCCGGAGTACACCTGTGCATCACTGCCAGTGAGAGAAGTTGACCTGCTGGAGGTCATTTTCAGGGGAAGATAAATATCTTTCTTTTGAGGAAGAAATTGCGTGAGAAATGCGTTTAATCATTCCCAATAATGTCGCGATGGATGGAATATATCTTCACTTATTGCAGAATGTGATTTT
>BRZM01000126.1:0-51637 GCA_033238685.1 Lates japonicus | reverse complement strand
GGGCAGCGTCTCTGGCTGTCATTTTCAGATGGGATACCGATGGTACTGACCGAAGAGATCGAGGTCACACCGGGCAGAGCATTGCGCTGCGTTGTACTCGAGTCCGCACCGCTGTATACTCTTTAGAAAAGCCAAACCCGACCCACATAGCGCAGACGCCGAACAACATTTTTCAGCAGATACGCATTTGAACAACACGATGAGGAAGAGATCTCAACAGTCTGGCGTTCATTATCTCGCACATCACGACTTCGATGTGCCTCAGTGTTGGTCATTGTATGAAACTCCGCAGTATGCGACATACGAACAACGCAGCAGAGCTCACGCCCAGCAGGAAAACGTCACACAGCATTGACAGGCCTGAAAGCGCAGCAGAGTATCAGCTCAATCGAGTTCCCATTCGAGTACCGAACATCTGCCCATTCACGCAAATCAGTTACGTCATTTAATCACCTTCTTTTTGATGCCCGCCCTCATATTTACGCCGCCAGAGACGTGGTCGCGTTTTCTCATCTTCCGGTACAGCCGAGGTGCCGGCTATCGCTTGATGAGGCCCGAAGTCATTTCGTTAATCCCATTCTTAGCCCATACATATAAAAGCTGATCATCACAATGCAGTTATTTCGTCAGCAATAAACATTTGTATCGATACATACAGGTGCTGTTCTTTTCCATCATTGTCAGTTTGTTTTCCTTCTTCAACCGTTAGTCACTCTGGCGACGAGAGGCGAAATCGCCGTTGCGGTCGAGCCGGCGGAGTTAACAGAGCAGCCGTCGTCCAGACCGTTAACGCCTGTGGACGCGTCTCACTGCGCCTGACACACCATTGGGCCTTCTGCTTATTTGCTGTTTTCCTCAGACTCAGAGTTGGAAGGCCCCACCGATGATCAACAGCCTGTGTGTAA
This sequence comes from Lates japonicus, assembly GCA_033238685.1. NCBI lineage: Eukaryota > Metazoa > Chordata > Actinopteri > Centropomidae > Lates > Lates japonicus. Next base: position 50,732 of record BRZM01000126.1, on the reverse strand, counting down.
TCCCACATCCTTCAGGAGTTGCGATCTTCAGTGTTGGACAGGAAATTGAGACCAGTGAGTCTATTGTTAATGTTTGTCATCGCATTGATCTCTTAAAACATTTTGTGCCCAGTTTGGTATTGAGTTTTTAAATACACTTTTCTTGCTCATCACATCTTTCATTCGTGACGTCGAGTGTCGAGAGAGGCGGAATAGCAGAGAGCTTGAAGAAGTCCCACGCCCTGAAAGTTTACGAATGCGTGAGCGGAGGTCGATTTACCGCAGGTACATCAGTTGCACGGCAGTAAGCACATCATTTTCTCGATGACAGCTGTCTTATTTTTCGGTCAGTTTAGCGCGGGTGCGTGTTTGTGTTTCGGGATTAACGTCTTCGATAAAGTTGCGGTTCCGTACGCGATGGATGTTAAGACAGTGAAATTTCTCACTGTGTTTCACTTTTGAGACACTGTAAATACTAGGCCATTCTGTTCATTTGTTCAGGCGGCTTCAGTACGTCACGTGTTTGCTCTTAAAATCATTTGTGTGTCTGTTCCCATCGTCCGCATCGACTCGTGATTTAGTTTTCAAGTCTGTACTCAACACAAAAACCGAGTTCAATCTGTAACGTCGCCAAACCATCAATCACAAATATACAACAGAGGATCAATGGATTGTCCACACACAGGCCCAACGGGTCTGAACCTGCAATTTATCCTGGAAGTCATAATAATAAATCACGGAAGCCGATCACGGATGACCAGGAACAGACACACAAAACGATGCAAAACCACAACGACATGCTAAGCCACCACAAACTTAAAATGAACAGAATGAAACACAAAATGACAGAGACGCACAGTGTCTGTAAAGTGAACACAGAGATGTAAAGAGGTGTTCACTGGCTTAACATCCGTCCATGTTACGGACCCACAACTCATGTCAGAGATGCTGAAGTCACAGAAACACAAACAGGACAAAGGAAATAAGGCCAAAAGCTATCACTAAAAGAGAAGGCTAATTCTAATGCTTACTGCTAATTACTTAGCTTGTTAGCCTTACCTTCTTCACAGGTGTGATCAGCCTCCAGACTCACTTGTGTTTGACAAAAACAGGGCAGCGGTTGAATACTTCAAAACTCCTCTGTTATTCACCTCTCCTCGACCTTGATGGAAAACGTCCTGAGGTGAAGGAAAGATGTGAAGGAGAACTGATCAGGAATTAGGAAAAGAGAACCGTGGTATTTAGAGAATCCGATTGCACTTAAACTAGGCTTTTTAAAATGTTTTTAAAAATTCAATACAGTGACGAACTTTGTGCTGTAGGCCACTGTTCAACAAGGTTTCCTGTCCAACACAGAATCACTGCTCCTGAAGAAAGGGTGTTTTCAGTTTTTACACAGAACATTTGACCATCAGTTAAAGGTTGCTTCAACTCTGAGTCCTGAGGAGAAAAATCACTAATAGAAAACATCAGCAACTTTTAAACCTTCAGAATAAAAGCACAGAGAAATTATGGGTATTGACGTCCCCAGTAAAGTAAAAGACACTAAATCCCCACAGAAACCAGTGTGTGGACTAACTGGTCCTGGACTGATTGGACAGAAGAAGCTGCTCTGACTGGAGAATTAACTCCACCAGCTCCTGATATTCACACAGCAGCAGTGGATGGAAATGTGCTGTCATTTGATTTACTTCTCTAAAATCACTTAAAATTTTAACTAACTTTGGTTGGAAAAAGTCAAAATGAAGAAAAACAAACTAACAATTATGAAATGGAAAAAACTTGCTTTTTATATTGTATGTGATCAATACAAATGTTTGTACACTGACAGAATAACAGCATCGTGTTAATAATTAACTTTTTATATAATATATGGGCTGAATCCAGTTAACAGAAGAAAATTATCAACTTTGGGAATCTCATCAAACTCTTTAAACTAAAATGTGGTTATAGTTCCAGACTGAGCGTCGCCAACACTCAGCTGTACCTGGAGGTGAAGGAGTAAACATGGCTCCTGTCCTGTGTAACATCATCTCCATTGTTGATGAGGCAGGCATCTATAGAATACATAAAAGGTAGTGAACCAATGAAGATATGCTTCAGTTTTGCATGAATGAATTTGAATGTTTTGAATTTTCAGATAAAGGCACGGTGCATCTCTGAGTGTTAGGCTAATCTCCTACTGCACTTTCAGATATATCCAAAGCACTTTATCTTATGCTTGTGTTTCTATGACGTGACTCTGCTTCACATTACATGTTCAGTATATCCACAGGGCTCCAGACTGCGACCAATTAGTCGCATTTTGCAACCATTTTTTGAGACAGTGCAAATCTGGCAAATCTTATGAGTAGGAGCTTAGGTCGGTCCATTGTTTCCTGAACATTGCTTTATTTGTGGCGGCCCATTTATCACTTATGTTTGCGCTTGCTTTCTGACCTCTCTGTCTGGGGGTAGGCTGCATGCTTAGTTTCGCAAACATTTTAAAAATACCTTCAACTAATAAATGTAAAATTCATTTGCCACATTAAATTGGCCATGCCAATAATGTGTGAGTAAATGGTGCAAGGACACCACTTAGTGGTCAACTCAGGTAACTGCATGCCAGGTCTAATACTTTGTTGAAACATTGGTCATAAATGTTTCTTTAATTCAGCTGCTGTTTCTCTGTGTTTTAGCCTTTACCATTATCAAAATTATTACATCTGTTCCAGCTGTTGCACAACAGTTGCATGCAGATGGGTGAAACAGCAACATTGAAGGCTTAAAGGAGGTGTCTTGTTCTTGAGTCTGCTCTACATTAATGTGTCAGTACCCAGCAGAAGATGTATTGTGCGATCTCTCCTACAAACGACACAGCTACTTTTTCCTGTGGTGTTTCCAAACACTTCTGCAGATGCAAACACCTTTTAACAGCACCAGGAAATATTAAATTATTTTTGTTTGTTCATAGAGACTAGTGAGACACAGACTGCGCAATATGCCTCACTTGTGCAATTTTAATGTTTAATATTTAACTTTAACTGTACAGCTGCCCCAGCAATACAACACACCTGTGCAATACATTCACACACTACACCTATACTCTCATTGTATATAGAGCTGTACCGTTTTTGTATATCTTTCTATATATATATTTTTGTTTCTGTATATTTTTATGTTTGCACTGGTAAAAGGAGAAGCCTCCAACTTTTGCTGTACTTTTAGTATAATGACAATAAAGGGCATTCTATTCTATTTTATTCTAGTGTAGTGCCTGTTCAGCAGGGAGTGATTGTTTTGGCCTGTAAATAATCCAGAGTCTGCTTAGTTTGTACCTATTAAATAAACACCTATAAAAATGTTTTAATAATCAATAGTTTCAGTCATTTATGGAGTTACAAATACTCAACTTTCCAGAGTAGACATGACTCTGATGTTAGTTGCTTCTTTAACTATGACCTAATGAATGACTGTAAAGACTCCTGCCTCCTGTTGTTTCTTCCTTCTTCTCCACTACCTTCTCTGCAGTACAGAGCTGAAATGATGAACCAAAGGAGACTCTCCTGTTCCTCCTTACTGGCTGTCCTGCCTCTCACCATGGCCCACCTCTGGAGACACGTGCACCGACGATCGTCCGTTAAAACATTACACCTCCGATCGTGATGAGCAGTGTTAAGGACGGTCAGAGCGAGGGTACGATCACCACTGGTGCCACTCCACAAAGGGTGGGGTCACTGCTCCCCAAGAAAATGTTGATGACAATGGCAATGCCTGTGATAAAGATTATCCCTGTGACAAATATGGAGGAGATTATTACCGTGCTTCCGAGAAAGGAGGCTGGGGCAGATGGGCTGAGTGAGTCAAAGACAACGACGTATCAAACCATAAACTGAAGTTGGACTGCACTGATGAATCGCCAGTATCATGAGTCCAAGTACTTCTGGTGTCACACTGAAGATGGCTGGGACTACTGCTGCTCCTCTGATCCAGACCACACCTACAAAGACGTGACCTGTCGCCCAAATCACAAGTGTGGAGCCTATGGCCAAACTTACAGCTGGTAAAGCACAACAGACAACGATGATTGGGATTACTGTGGACTCATCAGCACTAGAGAGTGCAAATGTTCCCCACAACACCGCAGCAAAAACGGGCACCTCCTGACGAACAGATGATTGAGTCTAGGGAGGACCAGAAAGGGAGATATATCACTTTCTATAACAACAGTAGTAAAGGTATAGGAAATTCCAACAAATACTTAGACAAGAAAGCACATGATTTAATTAATGAGTTAACAGATGATAAGGTTGCTCTACTGGGGAACAAACCTGGGACAGTGATTAAGTCAAAAAATCTTCGACTTGACAACCAGGGAAAGATAAATAGAGATGAAAAAGAATATCATAACCTGCAAATCCAGATTAACAAGAAACGCCCATCTGGACAGAGCACCACTATAGCACAGATCACAGCTCCTTTTGGCGCTTCAGCTGAGGACATGCGTTGGGCCTTCGACTACAGTTTAACCCATGGTGTCAAGGTTTGTGGCTATATTACTATTATTTTTCTTTTTTAAAAACAATATGGTGAAAATTTAAAACCTAATCAGGACTTTACCAATCATGAGTGAGAATAAAACTGGGTGTGTTACAGACCACAGCTGCTGATCATGTGACTCAAGTTTTCTGTCCAGAATTTAAATCCAGGGGAACCAGGTTTCAGTGTTTGATGGAAAAATGAAGACAAGTGTAAAATAACAGAGGGAACAAAAATCAGCCTGAGATGTTTGACTCAGAGTGGTCCATCAAAATCCATCTGGAAAAATCATCACATACATCCTGTGTCGCACTTTACAAGAATCATGTAGTTGACAGAGAAAACATTAATTATTATGATTTGTAGAACTGTACACAAGGCTTATTGGGTGAGAGGCATGGTTCACCCTGGAAAGGCTAGTGAAACAACTATAGATGTCTAGAATCACTGTATAAACAAGCTTGAATTTTTTTTTTTATAAAAAGCCATTTTTGCATAATCACTGTAAGAACCTCAAGAAACATAATTTTCTATGTTTTGAGAATTTTAGACTCTTTTCAAATATTTGCCAATTTAGGCTAGTGAAAAATAGGCTTAAAACAAAATGTACTTATCTAAAAATTGACAGATGTCTGTTAGTACAACCAAACGCCGAAAATGACATTTTGATGCAAGCAAAACGTAAAAACGTTAAAATGAACTTTGATGAACTGCAGACACACAATGACAGATAACAGCTCTGAGATGCATCGCTCTGTCCTCTATCAATATTAAAAGGTCCTCTAAATGCAACTATTATTTTCAAAATGAAATGATGTTGACTTACATCTAGCGATTGAGACCATAAACCCATCAGGAAAATGTTTAGTGAGGTATTAAATCAAGTGAAGGCTTCTCTTTGCAACCAGTGGAGTTGCCTCCTGCTGGCCATTAGATAGAATGCATTATTTAAGGCACCTCCACATTGGCTTCATTTTTCAGACCCAAAGTCAACGTCCATTTTTATATAGAGTAAAGTAAAACTGAGGTAATAGCCTGTCTGCTGACACATTTTCTTCATGTAAACTTCACCTACAAACTCTTGACAGAAGTCATCTCCACACGAGTAGTCACCTGCATAAGTTCCTGTTAACTTTATATTGGATGTGTACTCATTAAGGCATCAATAGTGCTATCCTGAATTGCATGTTTGGATTTGGGTACATCCCTTGCAAACAGTAATCTAGTAGTATACTTGTAAGTTAATTAGTAATATAGTTCACAGTATGAATGCAGTACGAAACAAGTCTACTTGCAGTATACTTGAAAGTAGTGCGGTGGAAATCTGAAAAATATGGATCATAGACAACAATCTTGTCTTTGTGTATTTATTGAATATAGATTTTGCAAAAGGACTAACAAACACATCTCTGTACAGAGAGATGTCCCTAAATCTCTACACTATATCTTAAGTAACAATGACATGTTTCACTCACTTAGAGGGGGAAGCGAGCATAGAGGAGGGATGACAAGCTCAAGGACGGGCATGAGATAACAACTTCTTAATAAGAAGAAATTATAGGAAAAGGTCAGAATATTCCCAGATGGAGTAAAGAAAAAGTGGTTAAAATTCAAGTCAGATACATAAGAAAAAATTTAAACTACAATACACTGAGCACAAAAAGGAATTTGCCTAATTCCCCTGACAGTATACTTTAATAAAACTAAACAGTGGGTTAGAAGTACAGAACAGGTTAACAAACAGTACACTTGTAAATTAACTTGTTTCACAGTACATTATAATTGAAGAACAAAATAAAACTTCGATGTCAACCAGGTGTGTACTCAAAGTACACTACTCTACACACTTAAAGCATATGTCAAGAAAAGAAGACCAAGAAAAGCCCCGGGGGAACCACGGCTCGAACCCAGAACCTTCTTGCTGTATGGTGACAGTGCTAACCACTGCACCACTGTGCTGCCTTTGGTTTATTTGTGAGTAAAATTTCAGTCGATTCTTTCATTAAACAACACATGAATGTTGAGTAAAATAAACATATCAATATGATGTTAGCTTGCTTACATTTAGCATATGTGCTTTAGCAGCTAGCTAGCTACTATGTTTTGATTTGTTTTATACTGGTTAAACTTTAATCCCACAGATCACATATATTTACTCCAGTAATCTGATCCAAACTTACTTGATGTGGTCTGTAAACTAAGATGCAGGACTGTGAGTTGGATTCTAAAAAATGATCTGTGCATGTGATGGAGGAATGAACAGTGCAGGGGAGAAATTCAACTGAATTTGCATTAAATCTGCTTGTTTTAACCAAGATTATTCTACAAGATGTTTTTTTGAACTATATTTAAATTCCCTGTTAAGGACTAACCTGCAATTTTACAACTTTCCAGTTTGTTCCCATAATGGATGCCTAGACAATTATTACTGATAACAAATATGATCAAAATTCTCTCACAAAAACACAAGACATCACATTAATGCACTGGGGCGTCCAACCAGCAAGTTGCCACACAGTGATCCTATGCCCGGAGAGTCCATCAGTTTTGCAGATTGCATAACGGTGGTACTCTGTTACCCTCATGTCTCATCCCTTAGGAGGCTCAACCTGCACACAGAAAAAAAGACAATGTAGAGGGAAAATTAAACCAGTTGGGAGCAAAGATCCCAACACACAGCATGACCTACCCAAACCTCTCCAGCTCAGATCAGCTCAATACTCATCATGCACCACACAGCTCAGGATAATTATTAGCAATTATCTCTCTTAAACTATATATATACTAGGGATAAAGTGATTATCAGCGCCGATATTCTGCATTTTTGACGCATATCAGCATCGGCCGTTTTAAGAGATCAATTTAAAACAGTGTTATTTTGGCTCTGATGCAGCCGCGCCTCTCTGTCTGCAGTCACTACTCTGTCTCCAGCATTGTCCCGCCCACAGCACCATCTGATCGGTTACACACACGGCAACAGCCAATCAGCAGTGAAAGCTGTGCATGCGCAGTGCTCACACACACACTGAACAACTCTGCTTTTTGCACCACAATCTGGTGCTGCTCAATTGGGACTACTAATTGATTTGAGACTCACATTTCTGTGCAAATTTTATTTAACTTTGTTAAGAAGAGGAAATTACATTAAGTGCAGATACTGTTAATAAAGTTACTGCAGGTTACCTGTCCTCAGCCCCTCAGAAGTGAATGGCACAATCTGATGTATGTATTACCCAGTGCAGCCAAAGCAAACTGAAATGACAGGAAAGACATGTTAGTAATGGCATTAAAACATAAGTTTGGAGGCCAGGCATTGGGCTCTTTCTGAGTGGCCTTGGTGGCTATTCAGGTCTTTATCGATACCACTGTCGATACTTATTATAGCGATATTTTCACACCAAACCTCTGAGCACATTGCTTCTTCAGCGATTGTACACAAGCAATGAGAGAACAAGGACATGATCGCTGCAAGAACTGAATTCAAAAACTTTATTGGACACTCTTTCTCATCTGTCAAAGCATTACGCCACAGGACCTGCTAGTCTCAACAGCAGTATGGATAAACTCAGAACTTATTGATTTTAGAGTTTTGAGAAATTTGGAAGCGGGTCTCCATCCCCATCCCTGGTGGTGTGTGTCAAAGTAACATCCAAATGAATGTCAGGAGGTTTCCCAGCAGAACATTGTATTGTAACGAGTTCATCAATATTATTCACTTCAAATATCATTAGTGTCAATATTGTGGCTGATCTGTGTAGATATGTAACAAAATACTTTCTGAAAGTCTGCAACAAGATGTTAAACACAGCAACAACAACACAACATACTAGAGACGGCATGTTGGACACTGAGGCTCTGAAGTCTGTTTCACTCTACTGAAGCAGACTGGTTTAAAACACTGTGTTGAGCCTTGTATCAAATCTCTGCGATCACGTGACCGATGATGTATGAGGCTTCACACGTCACGTTGAAACACTAGAAGTGAGGTGACCAATTCAAATCTTTGGCGCTGCTTAATTTGTCATAAGGATATGAGAAATGGTTGGTGCTCACTCCCTGCTTCATAGCGTTGTGAGAGTCCTTCAATTGTGAGAGAATTTTAATGATGGAGAATGCAAATGGAAGAAAACAATCCCATGTATGGAAACACTTTGACCTTGTGTCACCCACAAAGGTAGGTGTTTTATAATATAACATAATATGGTATGGTATTGCTAAATGTCTCCCTGCAACTAGGCAAATGGTTACAGAAAATGAATGAATGATATAAAATTGTTAGAATGTTTTAGTCGTTTCTGACAAATATGGCTATTTAGCCTACTAATCATTAAGATCATAGCCTGTAACATTTCCTTAGTTACTTTCATATCATCTTGACTGTTTCAATATTGCGTTTTAATATATTTTAAAATTTAGGTTCAGTGCCTCATATGCTCATGAGAGTTGGTGTTTGGAAATAACACCTCCTCTATGCTGCGGCATTTTCAATCAGGAAAAAGCCTCAAAAGCTTCACAAGGTTTCATCTGCCCATCTCTACTACATACTATCCCTACCAAGACCATAACTGAGACCAACGAGCTGATATACACCACAGCAACAGTAATCCTAGAGATGCTTGGCTATAGGATGAACACCATAAGCCACAAGGAACAATAGGCCAAGATCAAAACAACACAGAGAAAAGTTAGTCAGCTCTCAGTTATTCAAATACTCAAATAGCTGCACGCATTTAACAGCCACATGTAATCTGTGTTACAGAGTGAAGAAGATACTGTAGGTGGTAAATACAGTGGTAGCTGTGACTAAATTACTAATTTATGGTTGTTTCATGGCTGACAACAGAAACAAAAATCAGTTACTGACAACAACTAAAGTGTAAATGTGTGGCTTTATGAAAACACAGTATAAGGTATTACAGAGAGCAGGAGGTGACTGAGCGCAGTTTAATAGGCTGAGACAACAGAGTAACTGACTGCCTCTATATTGTAGGCTGCCCAGACACAGTGGAGGCTGTGTGAGAGTAAATTTAGATTTTAATGTTTTGAAGTTGTCCATGGAAAACTGATAACAGACTTGTTATTTAATAATGTGCATGGACTTTTGCTGCTCAAACTGAAAAACAGGTCTGTATAATAACTCCAATAACCTGGTTCCGCATTCTTTACAACAGAGTCATAATCCTGGTTCAGAGTAATGCAGAGTAATTGTAAAGATATTTGTCTATTAACTCAAACTTACAAAACTTGTTGACAATGACTGTTAGATTGATGTTTCCTCCACAATTAACACCAGAGACATGAGGTGAGCTGACGACTCCTCCTCTCTGGGCAATGACTGTTGGGTTTCCTGCCTCCCTCTGAGTGTCTGCTGAAGTGTCAGCTGGTTCCACTGCTGGTTCCTCTGCTGGTTCCACTGCTGGTTCCTCTGCTGGTTCCACTGCTGGGAGAAGATGAACAATCATGAAATAAGAAATGAGAACTCTTCATCACCGACTGAACTGCTTATAAGACAGAGACTGAGTTTTAGAACATCTGATTTTTAATCTGATATCTACAGTGGTGGAGTCACACAATACAACCTGATCAGAAACGTGGGAAAAAAATAGTAATAGAAAAAAATAAAATCAGTTGATTTTCTGATTATATCATTGGTAACACCATAAAAAATATGGATGATGAATAGTTGTAAAACTCTGGACCAAATACCTGGAAGCAGCTCACAAAGTAACTGGAAGTAACTCTTGTTACTAGTCTAGTCCCTTTGCCTGTTCCTCACGTGTATTGCTATGCTGCTATGTGGCTATGCTAAGCTAACTGACATCCCATACATGACAGGCCTGCAAATAGACTTTGGTTCTGAACTTTCATCTGGTCGCCTGTTTGATCTCTGCATTCGAGTCAGTTTCCTTGTATATGATTATGACAAATATCTGAGCAGCATCTGTTGTTTCCAAACGACTGCCTGATCTATGCGGAAGATAAACGAGTTAGCATGCGTTTGATTGTTTCCTCGCTCAGTCTATTCAAACTGCTCATGTCTATTCAAACGTGTCTATGGTGTCTGGTTACAAGAATGAAACCAACAGTGTATTTCCATTGACCCTCAGTCAGTCATAAGCAGCCAGAGTAGTAACAGTATTAGCAAAATGCGAAACAAAAATGGGCCATTGTCTTACCATGTGGTGACACGGTTGGAGCCGGAGCGTAGGTAAATCCAGGCATGCAGTTTCCCATTTTCTCTTTCCCTTTCTAACTCCCTAAAGATTTCAGGAGTAAAGAAAACACAGAACACGATAAATTAAGCTGAAAAAAGAAGACAAACCCAGTCAGTTTCATCAACTGTAGTAACTTACTGTTATAAATGAAGCTGAACTGGATCAACGGGGCAACCTCCCTTCTGCGTCGCTGTGAGACTGACCATTTGCATCGCGAGACGCGGGATTTTGCCCTACTGTAATTTTCCATCTACAGCAATGTCCGCAATATTCACTTGTTAAAGTAAGTTCATGTTAAAGTAAGTAATGAAACCTGACTAGTATTAATTCAGTTTTATTTATATAGCGCTGAATCACAACAAAAGTCATCTCAAGGCACTTTTCATAAAGAGCAGGTCTAGAACATACTCTTTAAAATAGTACCTGACATTTTAACCCTTGATATCAGTGGTGGAAGAACTATTAAACTCATTTACTTGAGGAAAAGTTGCAACACTAGAGTCTGAAAATACTCCATTACAAGTACAGTAATTCATTTAAAATGTTAGTGAAAGTACTAAGTTATCATTACTACATGATTATTAATTATTGCAGATGCATTAGTGTAAAAACTAGGTTGACTTTATATTAACCACTTCACTGTCTGGTAATTTCACCTGTAATGATGCACTGTATTTTATGAGCCTATTCTGTAGGGTAACCGGTGAGGGTATGACAATACACTAAACTCTTAACGAGATGAGATTTTAACACTGTTAAGTTAAGCTGAGCTCAGGTTGGAACGGGGGGAGAAGAGTGTCAGGTATGATGTGTGATAAATGAGTATCAGCAAGAATGAAAGGAAAAGTGTATAAGACAGTGGTGAGACCAGTGATGTTGTATGGTTTAGAGACTGTGGCACTGAGGAAATGACAGGAGGCAGAGCTGGAGGTAGTGGAGATGAAAATGTTGAGGTTCTCTTTGGGAGTGACAAGGACGGATAGGATCAGGAATGAGTACATCAGAGGGACAGCGCATGTTGGAGACTAAGTCAGAGAGGGCAGACTGAGGTGGTTCGGTAGGGTAGTGAATATATCAGTAGTAGGATGCTGAGGTTGGGACTGCCAGGCAGAAGGCCTAGAGGAAAACCAAAGAGGAGATTTCTGGATGTTGTGAAAGAGGGTATGGAGTAATTAGAACAAAATTCCTCTGAGATGTCACACAGATAAAGTAGAAAGCAGCTCAAAATTAAAATGCACTTAAATATCAGTACCTCAACATTATACATCAAACTATCTGAGTAAATGTAATTTTTCCAACACTGCCTGTTGTATCAAGACCAGAGGCTTTGCAGCATGTGGGTTAAAATGTGTTCACTTCTTACAGCATGAGTGATCATAATGAATGTGATGTGAGTGACACCTGTTGAGATGGAAAGGAGAGAGAGAAAGAGAGGAAGAAGGTGGTATGAAGTGAAAGAGGTGGAAAAGAGCAGAAACAAGGAGGCAGAGAATTAAAATGAAAGGAAAAAGGGTTTAGAAGGAAACTGTTTGTGCCAATGAAACTGAATTGTATAGAGTTTAAACTAAAAAATCTTGGAGGATAATTCTGCTTTATTACATCCTGACTCTTATTTTCACAGTTCTGAAGATCATTTCTATCAGAAATAATAAAACTGTACTCACCAGGTTAACAGCAGACGTCTGTGAACACACTGACATCGATGAAAGGAATCTGACAGGTCTTCAAACTCATAGAAAATTCATGGGAAACGCCTTTCACAGCTTCAGCAACAAATATGATGCAACTTTAATGAGCTGCTGGGACGATGTTTGGAGACGGACCGCTCAGGAAATAAACTACTTCAACTGTAGTTTAGTATAGAAACTATCATCTGGCTCCTCTGCTTTGACAGACTGTGTGAGGGGATTTGTAGAGAATTGTGGGGGATAAAACTTCATTTAAATAGGAGTAGTACCATTTTTCCCAACATGGTGATGTATCTATGTCAGTTTCTTGGAGAGTAACAGTGATCAGTGTCCACTCTAATGTTATGAGAGGTTGGAGCAGGTCTTACCTCTGTAGAGAGAGGATAAGGATCATGTCCATCATGTCTATCTTGTTCTGGTCTGCTCTCCATCATCATGGACCACTTATCAGTCGATGAAGCGAGATAATAGATGGAGGGTTCCATGGCTGGAAGAATTTCAACAGAGCTCCAAAATAGAAAACAAATGACATTAAGGGAAGAGATTTTTGTTCCTGGTTGAGAGAACTGGGAAAGCTAGCCAATATCTATACCAAATGTAAGAGTTTGCTAGCAGGTTAAAACTCAATGAAGTCGTGAATAGTTTTTTTCAGAGCCTGTATCTGTGAGTCACTTTATAACAGTGCAACAACACAGTTTTAACAGATGTTTCTGAAACTGTGCCTCTTCAGAACAGGAGATTAATGAGGACTGACATGTTACTCTACCCAGCTTAACGTTAGCACATTTACCTGCACAGACAACAATATAAAGTCAAACAATCTAATCACTGTATTTATCCGTCATTATTATAAGTTCTTACCACTGTCCTGGTGTCACTTTCTCTTCTTCTGTTTTTTTCTTTCTTTTCATTTTGCTAACATTGACTGTCTCGCGGCAGCGTGTGTTCAAAGTGAGACCGGGAAGCGACCGTTTCGCAGTTCTTATAACTGTGGCTTGTGCGCGCTGTAATTTGTCCGGGTGCTGCACTCCCTTCCAAGTATAGTTCCACTATGTAGAAAAGCGATGTTTAAAGCTTTCTCGAGAAACAGTCGACACTGCACTACCTCGGGTCCTCAACAATAAATCTGAAGATGATTGGATGAGTGGCTGCTGGGAAAATCAAAGGACAGACAGAGATTCCTCCATTTATAGTTAGATGACAGTTGGCGTTACTTCCACTGCATTAACATGGTGATATTCAGTGGTATTGATGGCTTCTCTGGAAAGGTACATTACCTACTGTAACAAAGTCCATACTCATGAAAATACTGCAGTTAGAATTCATCAGAGCATGATAGCACATCAAGCCTGTTTTGACAGTTTACAATATTTCACTGAGGATGTTTCTGCTTTTCAGATGTAGGCCACTCCATAGATTTAACCATAGAAAATGTGAAGTTTGACCATAGATATGTTCTGTCTTTGTCCACATATTTTGTTCGTATTGTGTTTTCTCAGACTGTTTGAAATGTCATTCAATTGATAAAATTGTAATGTAATTTTATATTTGGCCCTCAGTAGATTCTTTGGTATATATTTCAGCTCTTGGTAGTGATGTCAATGATTAATCCAAATATTTTTGAACCTGGACCTTATTTTCCGTGTTTTTTGTTTTTTTGGTGGAAGTGGCACAGTATTGATCAAGAACAGTGAACCAGGCCACCATGAACAGCTGCTGCAATGTAATCAAACAGTGCAACTGTCTACGTCAAAGTACGTCCACTAAAGTTCTTGTTTTTACCACCGACAGACTCAGATTGTTATCATCAGTGTCTAACAACATGATGATAGGATTCCTACAGAGACAGAGCTTTTTATTAAAGAGGAAGATCCTTTTTCTTCATCAGCCATTGTATCATTACCAGCCAATGCCCACTGGATTACATCCCACTGGTTCCTTATTCTAAAACTGCATCGTCTTCACTCTTGGTAAATTCATTCTAGCACACAACTACTGCTTATTCATTAGCGATGGTTCACACTGTGAAATATCTATTGAGATGCACAGGTTCTATTCCCATTCAGTGGTAAAAGAACAAAGTCAGCCAAGTAGACATATTGATAACTCTTTCTATGCAGGTCATATTTTAAATGCAGCATAAGTACATTCATCAAGACATTTGTGTTTATAAGCATGCACAACAACTTAATAAAAACAAAACCATTCAGTGTCTGAGTTCTAAACTAAACATTATATTATAAATAGGTACAAATATAAGTACATTGCTGTCTTGCACTGTAGGTAGCAGTCACTGTGAATACTGGCATTGCTGTTAGCTCGTACATAACTGTAAATAAAGCTGTTTTTAAATGACTTATAAAATATAATTTTCAGTAAAATCATTGCTAATATATACTTTTTAATGTCTAATGTCAAATAAAAACTTATGGCATTGCCTGTAAGATGCTTTCTGGTGGATGCCACTGGATTATGCTCAGATCATGCACAACAGGACTGCAGCTGACAAGTAAAAAAAAAAGAACTCCTTTTCTAACACTTTTCCTTTTTATTACACACTGAAGATAAGTACAAAGTTTTTCAATTGTAATTGTAATTGCAATATTGTTGAAAATTTAAATAAAACAAACTGTATCCAAATACTGAAATAATATAATAACATGAAAGGACTATACAAGTAGAGAACGTTGATCCATTAAAATAATGATTAAATAAAAACAAGAAATTGAGTGACAGGGTCCAGAGTGAATTACATTCAGATAGAAGTAAATTTCCTGGGCACTTCGACCTTTTTTTTTTTACACAAAAAATAGTGAAACAACATTTATGTATACAGTATGTTGATATGATGATGACTAAAAACTGAATAACTGAAAAATCTGTATTCATGGATTTGGAACTCAGCCAATCAGCAGTTATTAACCTTATATTTTCAACTGGAAATATGTACCAACAAATCATTTAAAAAACTGAGAAATTTAAAATAAAATAAAAAATAAATAAATAAAATTAGATCTGGTTGATCTCCCCAGGGTTTTAAAGGTCAGCCACAGTCCTGATACCATACCAGATCCTCTTGACCCATCTGAGGACATGTTCCTTCAAAATGTTGAAGTCCATGGGTGCTAATGTAGAAATGCAGGTGTTAGAGGGCATCTCTCTGCATCTCCAGCAGATCTTGGGGAGGGAGGGACAATGGTTACAAATACATTTGCAAAGAAGGAGTGAAGTCTAGGTCCTCATTTAGCCATCCAAACACCTGTGAACTGAGCACCTGCTTTGAAATGTTGATTATCTTGGCAAATTGGGCAATATGAATGTATATCTCAGTAAATAATAATCATAGAGCAATCAGCCTAGCCTTATTATAAATTGTATTTTATATTTCAAAATGCATTAAAGGAAATGTGGGGGAGTCAGTTTGAATGGGCCGATGCAGTTGATAAAATTAATAATAGTACTTTCATTCTATCATTATTACTATGTTAATAATATTAATTAATAATATTTTGGCTCTCTGATTTTACAGAGACAGCTTTCCAGCTGCTGGTCTCTCTGTGTTTTTTTACCGCTCTGTCTAAATGAAGTTAATTATATAATATTATGTATAATATTAATTAAACTGTATTCTTCATTACAGCAGCTAATTACCCACTGTACATTTAACCTCAAACTAGCTCTGCTCAAGCAGGCGTAGCTCTCTCTGACCAGTCCTTCCTGCCTCGAACAGGCTGTATAGAAGGACCTTCATCAGCAGAGCTGCTGGTACAGACTGAGAACCATCAGTCCTCAGTTTGTCAGAGTGACAGAGAATCAGTGTGTGAGCTCTGGTTGTCTCTTCATACCTGAGAGTTTCCTGCAGCTTCACTCCTCCTGGATGAGTTTCCTTCTAAAGGAAAAAAACAGTGTTCAACTCCAGTCAGGCTTTAGCAAACAACACAACACAATAACTGCTGTTAAAGTGGTGAATGACAAATATTGTGCAGCTCTATTTATTGACTTGTGTAAGGTGTCTGACTCAATAATGTCACCTTGGTGGATACACCCTATGATATTGGGGTATCTGGGTATGCTATGAGTTGGTTTTCAAATTATTCCTCAGTTTGAAAACAACATTTCCAGTTTGCCGAGTCTGTCAAATTCTGCCTTATATTTTTATGCAGATGATACAGTTATCGATTGCTCATCCCCTTCAGTGTACAAACCCTTGGATTCCTGTAATCGGCCTTTGATGTTTCCAGTTAAATACAGACAAGTCCAAAGTCTAAGATCTCAACTACTGACATGGTTGAAAATGTAAATAGCCGGTGCTTTTGTTAACAAGTGGTTTGTCGAATGATCTCATGATTTCTGCTGATACTGTCAAACGCCAACAGAAAGTGTAACTGTCATGGATTTCTTTAATGATCTGATCTGCTTTGTGACTTTGTGTACAAATCATATCAAATATTCAAGGACTCAACAACCAGTGAACTGGAATGATAAACCAGAAGTCTTCATAGGATACACAGTGGCAGTGATGAGTTCTATGAGTACTCCCATACTCAACAATGAATGCAAAATGAAATTAAAAAATAATTTGAGAGTACCATAAAAGGTAAAAATCCTACAGATTTTTTTATCCTCTCAGAATTTAAATGGTCATCTACTGAACGAATAGTCTCCTGACCTGAGAGTTTCCTGCATACTCTTCAGTCTAGCACAGATCCGCTTCAGTCTTGAAACCCGCAGGTTGGTGTTACTCAAGTCCACATTCATTGGAGTAGAGGTGGAGGATAGAGCTTCATGGCTTCTCTCTGACAGATTACAGCCACGCAGCCTTAAAAAGATGGACAGATCATATGTGACAATCTCTATAGTACATATGTGAGCTGAGACCAGAGAGGAGCAGCTTTCTCTGTGACCTGACAACCTGGAGACACATATGCTCGTTTCATTATTCCTGTGGGGACAACCCATTGACATAATGTATAATGCACTCTAACCTTTAAACCAGGTATTAACCCTCAAACAGTCATTTAAATGTGAGTTTGAGAATTGTGAATGTCCCTATGAAATATAACTGGTGTAAGGAGCTATATGTAGGAATTGGCTGACTTCATACTCAAAACAAACGGGGGGCAGGATATTACCAGAGAGTTTGGGTGTCCAACCCATTGTAAGAAACAAGGAAATGCACTCTTTCCCCCTCTCCTTGTCCTGTGCCATAGTGGGACTGGCCCCTTAGCATACTGGGTCAAATTCAAATGGGTCTGGGCTCACTGGCCAATCACAATCAAGTTTCAGCCCTTGCCCTCATGTTGTGCTAATGTTAGCTTGACATAACATTCTGTTGATAAATGTATTCAATCTTTAGAGAAAGAGAGAGAAAGGTTTGTGAGAGTACACAGCTTTTGATTTTTGAAAAAGTAAACTGTAGTAATCTGGGGATGTTATGGTCTCCTGCCTCTATGAGAATATTTAAATCAAAGCATAATTTCAACACAGTCTCACTCCCAACTCGTCACATATGGTGGCTTGGTAAATCAGGTTATGATTTTGTGCGATACAAATAAAATCATTTGGTGCCACTTTCTAATGCACTGAGCACCCCTTTCACACAATCTTTCAACATGTAGGGTACACTACAGCATGAATGTAGCGCTAAATAATTAGCAGTGGAGTCCCTAGGAGGCGGTTGTCGTGGATGGCAGGTGATGGTGGATTTGGTTAAATATAAATAAACACATCATGTCTGTGGTCACTATGAACTTTTTTCCACATTTTTTGTCACTTCTGTGAAAACAGAAATCAGCCTATGTGTTTTGAAGTAAGGAAGAACAAATGGTTCTGTTGTGAAAGACTATGTTCAGACTATGGGCCAAGTTAATTTCTTCACTTGATAATAAATAAAAATCCAAAATCCACCCAAATGCTCACTATTTTAACCTAGTGTTCAAGGACAACAACCAGTTCTTGAGCTGGAATAATAAACCTGAAACCTGAAACCTTCAACGGATGTGCAAGCAGCATTTGTGGGCACAAACTGTCTTCATGATACTGAGCAGTAATAGCACTAATGAGTTAAACTGCTGTTACTCTATAGGCTGGCAAGCAAGCACCATCAACAATGAAGGCAGAAAATAACTATCATGATAAAACTGCTCTAATTTCCTTAGTACAGTAATTCTCTGGGACTGAAAATGTGAAAAAAATGTGACCAGAAAGATGGCACCACACATTCAAGAGTAATCTAAAAGGTAAAATCCTACAGATTTTTAATGTTTCTCAGATATTTGTCCTCCTGTAAAGCAGCATTTAACAAATGTCTCCTGACCTGAGAGTTTCCAGTTTACAGTGTGGACTCCTCAGTGCAGCACAGATCAGCTTCACTCCCGAATACTGCAGGTTGTTGTTACTCAGGTCCAGTTTTCTCAGACTGTTGGACTGGGAGCTGAGAACTGAGGACAGAGTTCTATAGCTTCTCTTTGAAAGGTTACAGCCACTCAGCCTTAAAAAAAGATGCACAGTAAGTATATTAAAAAATTGTTCTACAACCCCGCTCAACACTGTTATGCTTAGAAATTACTAGTGCTGCTTCTAGCATTACTGTTACTTATAATCACTATCACTATATACTACTATTGTATTACTGGTGCCAGTTTATATTTTTATATGGAATCTGCATTATGCTATGTTGTGATTTACTGCTATATAAATAAAATTGAACTGAACTGAATTGAACTTTACCACTATACTCTGTCCATCCACACTTACACCCAACCTGAGACCTTCAGAGACCTTTATTGAGGCCAAATACTTACACAGCTTTCTTTGCTGCTCTGAGCACTGGTACCATCCTCTGCAGAGCTTCATCTGATATGTCATACTTCTTCAGGTCAAAGACATCCAGGTCTTCATTGGAGAAAAGAAGCACAAAAGCCAGAGCTGACCAATGTGAAGGTGAGATTTTACTGACATCTCCTGAGCTCTGGTATGTTTGGACTTGCTCTACCAGAGTCTGGTCACCCAACTCATTTAAACAGTGGAACAGATTGATTGTCTTGTCATAGTTGGACAATTTCTTGATCTTCTCATGAATGTACTTAATTGCCTTCTGGTTGCTCTGCAGATGTCTTTCATCAAATCCAGATATTTTCTGAAGAAGCTTCTGATTTTTATCCTGTGACAGACCGAACAGGAAGCGCAGAAACAAGTCCCATTGTCCATAATCGCTGTTCAAAGCCATGTCCACTGCACTCTTGTGGAGGGGGATGATAGGAATCTCTCTTTTTTTTGACAGCAATTTCAACTGTATCAGCCTGCAGCAGCAGAGCAGATTTTTTCCACTGTCTATGAAGGTCTCTAATACATACAGAGCTGCAAGAAACTCTTGAACACTTAAATGTATGAAAGAGTAACACTCCTGTCTGTGAAGACCATATTCCTTTCTTATGATCTCTGTACAAACCCCTGAAAAAACTGCAGCTTGTTTCAGATCAATTTTACACTTTTTCAGATCGTTTTCATTGAAGATCATGTTGCGCTTCTTTAGCTGCTCAAATGCCAGCTTTCCCAACTTCATGATCAGATTTTGGTTTGTTTCACCTTTCTGGTAATCCTTCTGTTGTTTCCTCTTTGTCTGGATGATCAGGAAGTGTGTGTACATTTCAGTCACAGTCTTTGGCAACTCATTTTCAGGAGTATTTGTGAGGAGACTCTGGAGAACTGTGGCTGAAATCCAGCAGAACAATGGGATGTGGCACATGATGTACAGACTTCTCAGTGGCTTTGACTGAAGATGTTTGAGGATCTTCTGAGCCATAACCTCGTCATTAATCTTCTTTTGAAAGTACTCCTCCTTCTGCTCATCATTAAAGCCTCGTACCTCTGTCACTCTGTTGATAAACTCTGGAGGAATCTTACTTGCTGCAGCAGGTCTACTTGTGATCCAGACCAGGGCTTTGTGCAGCAGTTTCCCTTTGATTAAATTGGTCAGTAGAGCATCTACTGTTGTGGTCTTTGTAACATTGCGGCACATCTCATTATTTTTAAAGTCCAGGGGGAATTTGCTTTCGTCCAGGCCGTCAAAGATGAACAAAATACTATACTTTTTGTAGTCTGATGTTTCCAAATCCTTCACTTCTTCAAAATAGTTACCTATTAAGTCCATCAGACTCAATTTCTTGTCTTTTATTAAATTCAAGTCTCTGAATGTGAATGGAAATACGAACTGGATGTGTTTGTTGGCTGTTCCTTCTGCCCAGTCATGAGTGAATTTCTGCACAGCGACAGTTTTTCCAATTCCAGCGATTCCCTTTGTCAGGACTCTCTGGGGACGGATCTCTCCGTTTGATAAAGGGTCAAAAATGTTGTTGAGGTGGATTTTCTTCTCCTCACTTATCCTGCACCTTTTACATTCTAATTCAATCACTTCATGTTCACCATTAACCTCCCCACTGCCTCCTTCTGTGATGTAAAGCTCCGTATAGATCTTGTTTAAAGGAGTCAATGATCCATCCTCCTTTGTTCCTTGAAACAGATTCTTTGTGGTATCTTGAAGGTAAGATTTTAGGTCAGCTTGGCACCTTTGGATTGTGTTTTCTGAAAGATGAATAAAAATAGAGTTACATGCATATAATGTATTTTCTCACGGTCTTTGAAGTTAGTAAATACTCTAAACAATCAAACAACACCCAAGAACCAGACCTGAACCAAATAAATTTTAGACAACAACATGCTCAGATGCTAGTAGGCTAGCAAGTCTTACGTTAGCATTTATTCATAAAGAAAAACATTGTGTAAACTAAAAGCTGACAAGGAAAAATAGATGATGATCACTAACTTCACTGAAAGAACATTTTCTGTCATCTTCACCAACACCTTCATTAATTAACTCAACTGGTGTTTTAGAGGTAAAATGAACTTTTTTGTCATTTGGTTGTGAAAAATCAGTATACTATGTCATTATTATTTTTTCTCTGTTTGTCTTCTGTCTGTTCACAGAATGATTAACCTGATCCGTCCTGGAAGGAGATTGGACTGCAACATCTCAAGAGACACAAAATACTTAAAGGCATTTTGGTGGTTACATTTTAAGTAAATACATAATTAAACACAATTAAGGTTGTTGTTAATTTCATTCACCATGTTATGTTGACACTGACAGTTAGATTACCGTCCCTTTCCATATGAACACTGGTTAGCTGTTGTATTTCATGAAATAGGAGAAATCACCACACATCACATTAGCTAAAAGCTAATTATCACTTGTGTGCAGTTTCATTACAGTTCTGTTTAACATGGCTGCTAAAGTTTGCTGGATGGGACTTTGGTCTGTCTACATTTTGATAGTTTGATTCATCTAAAATGGTTGAAGTAAGAGAATTACTTTGATTTTCTTTTTCTGACTTTTTAACAAGACAAAAAAAATTGAGTTGAATTCTCCTAGTCTTGTGATGAAAGGTACAAAACCATTTCTGCAGTGGCAGAAATGACAAAACAGATTTTTTTTTTTTTTTTTTTTCCCCCTGGTTTCAGAATGCAAAGTGAAAAAAACAAAACAATGAACCTCAATCTCATTTTCCCATATTTGTAAATGACTGAGAGGGACAAAAAGTCCAGTAGCTATCAAGAACATTGCACCTGGCCACCATGAACAAAGAGGGAAGTAAGGATTAGTTATTTTAAGGGCAGCACGGTAGAAAGATAAACAGCATACAATGAAATAATTTGCATCTGAAGAAAATGAAAATATGAGTTCTTTTCTGCCACTTTGGATTAATCATATAAACAGTCATCTGCACAACAACATCATATCAGTTCACTCTAGGTATGTTCTGCTGTTCACTAAAAGAAGTAATGTTTTTTTTTCTTTTTACCTTTGATTTTGGAATTAAAGTCAGTCTCATCTGTCCTGGCAGCAGACTGGACTGAAAGAAAAACACAGAACATCTCTTGAGAAACACAAATAATTAAATGCTTTTAATTAAATTTTAGACAATTACAGAGTTAAACATAGGGGTGTGACGATACAGTCCACTCACGAGATGAACGAGACGAGACAAGATTTCAACACCATTTTTATGAAAACTTAAGTGATTAAATATTTGACTGAAAGTCAAAAACAATGCGGGTGCATTTTGAAATATTTGTGTAGGAGTTTGGAACATAAAAAATAAAAACAGTATAACTAACAAAAATGAAGAAAACTACATTTTTCTCAGTCTTATTTATTAAGTGCAAACCATAATCAAAGTGCTACTACACAGCCCAGAAAAACATATGGTTCTTTTTCAAGAATTAGGTGTCTTTGCATACTGCTCGTGTTAGCGGCGGTGTACGGCACTGTTCGCTCACAGTGCTTACATATTGTTTGTGTCTTGTCACTCTGTTGCAGTTTATTTTTTCTACCCAAAATGCTGCTGCACAAATGATATAAAAGTGGCTGAGGGGATCTTCTTTGCTAACTTCGTCAGTCATGTTGCAGGTAGATACTGTCTGGTGAGACAGCTTTCACCTCAACGAGAACTATCGTCATGTTTTAATGTCACTTTAAGATCTCATGGCACGAGATCTCGTCACACCCCAAGTTAAACATAATGATGTGTGTTAATTTATGAATTTACCATATGTGTTGTTGACACTGACAGTTAGATTCCCTTTCACATCAACACCAGTTAACTGAGGTGCGTTGGCGACGCCTCCACTCTGAGCGCTGACTGTCCTGTTTCCAGTTACAGCTGAAAAAGAACAGATAAAATGATCAGGAGTCAGGAACCACAACTTTACACGTTTCCTTTTGTTAACACCTGACCTGTGCTCAAGGACTTAAGTGATTCTGTTTTGTTAGACCCAATTTAGCAAAGACCTGAAGGACCAAGCACAAATAAAGCTCGGTATAAATGTGACACTCACTGAAGTTTAAATTAACCAGGCAACATTGGTTGGACTTTTCTTGACCTACAGAACTATGAAGGTGAAACTGCTGAATCTGTGAAAGGCATCCAAACTGAAAACCTGCTCACTGTTTTTGACAGATGCTTTGTAAGCCTTTGGAATATATTATCAAATTTTTATTTAATACTATTTTTAATATATAAAAAAAAAACCTTCTGGAGTCTGAGGCCTATGGGCCACTTTTGAGGCAGTTAGATAGTTTGACCTGCCGTAACATAAAATATTCATTTCAGAGTCCCATTGATTTCCCGGTCGTATGGACCGTTGGGACAGGTCTTGGATAACAAGTTAAAGTGAAGAACGTGCTCCCACATGCGCTTTGATATCGACCTGAATGAGGAAATGGAAAAGTTGTTCGGGCTCGGTGGGAACAGACCGGGACAAACCCAGGGTCTTGAAGAAAAGCAGGTTCGATTCACCTCGGTAACTGACTCCGAGTTAAACTCGTCGTAGTTTTTGGAACGAAAGACTGTTTGGTTTCGTTTTCCTTAAACCGGAAACAGGGCCCAGAATGCGCCGTATCTTTTTCATTACCCATGCACACACAGGTATACACAACAGCCTCTCCTGACAGACACAACACACCACAGAGCACACACTGAGCTCACCCTGAGCTTAATTTCAGTACTAGTTACCTGACTATGATGTAGTCTGCTTACCTATAAAAGCAGGTGGCCTCCTCGACGCCGTTGGTTCACCTGTCCGCCTCACTGGAAGGTTTTCGGTCGTCCTCACCTCGCGCTTCACAGGTGTGAAATAATTTGTCAGTTTAGCGGTTTTCTTTGATGGCGATGACTCCAGCAGCTCTTTCTCCTCTTGCTTTTTACGTTTTTGAGCTCCAGCCTCACGTTTCTTTTCAGACATTTTCAGAAAAGCGCCCGCGCTTGAAATGAATCGCGACTAGTCACAGGACACGAGACACCGGAAGGCAATGAAAACCAGACACGTCATATCTGTAATAGGAAACCCGCCCGGTGCTACTAGGCTGTATACAGTTAATGATAATACAAGAACTGAAACCAGCAGTTATTTATTATGGATAAAGAAAAAGGTCATTTTTATTAATTGTTATAACCTATACAAAAATGTTCGAGGAGCTAATGGATAAGAATGAAATGAATGAAGAAGCAAACTGAGAAATAAATAAATATAAGCAGTTTATTATTGTAGTATAGCGGCAGTAACACAGGAATGTACAACTGTAATAAAACAACAAAGTCTTGAAGAAAACACATCATTTCCAAAACTGAATAGAGCTTTTTAAAGAGGTGAGTCAGTAGGCAGAACTATGGTCAAGAGGATGTTTGGCATTAGGAAAGAATCTGGTTATATATATATGGTTATGAATATGGTTATCCTGTAGTGAAAGATGGAGGAAATGTGCTAATAGAAGTATAATTATTAACAAGGACATTTGTTAAGGAACGTAGTAATGAACATTTTAGTAATGAGGAAGATTATCTTAGTGGAGGTAGGTATGAAGTGAAAAGAATTGAAAAAAGAGCAGAAACAAGGAGGCAGAAATTAAATGAAAGGAAAAAGGGTTTAGAATAGAAACTGTTTGTGCCAATGAAACTATGAATCAGGAGCAGAGTTTAAACTAAAAAATCTTGGAGGATAATTCTGCTTTATTACATCCTGACTCTTATTTTCACAGTTCTGAAGATCATTTCTATCAGAAATAATAAAACTGTACTCACCAGGTTAACAGCAGGCG
Organism: Lates japonicus; assembly: GCA_033238685.1. Taxonomy (NCBI): domain Eukaryota; kingdom Metazoa; phylum Chordata; class Actinopteri; family Centropomidae; genus Lates; species Lates japonicus. Next base: position 25,677 of record BRZM01000126.1, on the reverse strand, counting down.
TCTGGAGCTTTTGACATCGCTGAAAAAAAGATCTGACAGGTCTTCAAACTCCTTAGAAAATTCATAGGAAGCGCGAACATAGCTTCAACAAATATGATACAACACAACAAGTTGCTGGGACGATGTTTGAAGCGGACCGCTCAGGAAATAAACTACTAGCTGTGGTTTAGTATAAACTATCATCTGGCTCCTCTGCTTTGACAGACTGTGTGAGAGGTTATGCACGACTCTGGAGTTATATTGTTTGATAAAGACTTCAGCAAATGTAAAATAGAATAACATTACAGTTAAAGTTGGAACGAACCTTTTTTTTAACATGGTGTGGTGATGTATCTGTGTTCAGTGTCAGGTGGTAGATGATGGACAGAGAAACAAATTGACATTAAGGAAGGGATTTTTGTTCCTGGGTTGAAGAACTGAAAGCTAGCTGACTATCTATACCAAATGTAAGAGTTTGCTAGCAGGTTAAAACCTAAATGAAGTAAGTGAATAGTTTTTTCAAACCTGTATCATGAGGTCACTTTACAAACAACAAACGCACAGTTTTAACAGATGTTTCTAAACTGTGCCTCTTCAAGAACAGAGGATTAATGAGGACGACATGTTACCTACCAGCTAACGTTAGCACATTTACCTGCTGAACAATATAAGTCAAATCAATCTAATCACTGTGTATTTATCCGTCATTATTATGTCTCTTACCACTGTCACCATTGTCTTTCCTCTTCTGTTTTTCTTTCTTTTCATTTTGCTTCTTTATTGACTGTTCGCGGCAGCGTGTTCAAAAGTGAGACCCGGAAGCGGCCGTTCGCAGTTCTTATAACTATGGCTTGTGCGCCGCATCCGGTGCCGCCACTGACCTGGATTCCGCCATGCTTAAGCGAGGGTTTAAAGCTTTCTCGAAAACGCTGATCAAAAAGCTTCTGATCGACCTGCACTACCGGTCCTCAACAATACACCCGCGAAATCTGAAGATGATTGGATGAGTGGCTGCTGGGAAAATTAAAGGACAGACAGAGATTCCTCCATTTATAGTTAGATGACAGTTACAAGCTACTTCCATGAGTATTAACATGGTGATATTCAGTGGTATTGATGGCTTCTCTGGAAAGGTACATTACCTACTGTAACAAAGTCCATACTCATGAAAATACTGCAGTTAGAATTCATCAGAGAGTAATATGATAAAGTACGTCAAGCCTGTTTTGACAGTTTACAATATTTCACTGAGGATGTTTCTGCTTTTCAGATGTAGGCCACTCCATAGATTTAACCATAGAAAATGTGAAGTTTGACCATAGATATGTTCTGTCTTTGTCCCTCTTCATGTGCAGTTATACAGCCCATATACTTTGTTCATGTTGTGTTTTCTTAGACTGTGTGAAATTTGTGATTTGACGTTGTATTGACAACATTTAATGTAACGTTGTATTTGGCCTTCTATAGAGTCTTTGTCAGTCCTTGGTTGAGATGTCAATGATTAACCTAAATATTTTTGAACCTGGGCCTTATTTTCCATGTTTTTTTTTGTTGTTGTTGTTTTTTTTGGGTGTAAATGATTAATAGCCATAAAAATCTTTGGAATTGGTGCAATACAGCCATTGTATCATTATCAGCCAATGCTCATTGGATTACATCCCACTGGTTCCTTATTTTAAAGTTTCATCTTCTTCACTCTTAGTAAATCCATTATAGCACATGACTACGGGTTACACTGTGAAATATTTATTGAGATGCACAGGTTCTATTCCCATTCAGTGGTAAAAGAACAAAATCAGCACAAGTAGACATATTGATAACTCTTTCTATGCAGGCCATGTTTATAATGCAGCATAAGTACATTCCTAAGACAATATAACAGATTTACAAGGCTTAATAAAACTCTTTATAAATGTTTGTAACCATACTGCTTATAAGAAGGTTTATAAAGTATTATAAGAGGTGGGCATGAAAGAAGAATCTGAGTTCTTGATTATACATCTAACATATAATGTCCTATAAATATGATTTTGTGAGATTTAAGTAAAGTGACACCACTGTATAAGATTGTTATCAATTGTATGATACTATAATGCAATTATGAGGTATTATGAGCAATGCCAGTGAAAATGTAAAAACAAAAAACAACCTATAATCTGAAGATGAGCTGAAGCTCAACAGATTAAAACTAAGTCTTAATTAGAAATAACCCTACCCAGGGGATGAAGCCGCAATATTACTAGCCCTGAGGTCTGAAACAGTTCTTGGTCTTCCATACCTTGTGAAAAGGAAAACAGGTTAGCTTCCTCCTCTTATGTTGTCCTGTGATCCCTCCTGTGCACATGGCCGATGATGTGATATTATACGTACCTGTGAAAGTCAGTAATAAAACAGTTATCTAACTCTGTCAGTGTCAGACTGCATTTTCATCACTGCTGTTTTCTCTGATTTAAACTGTTGCACAGTACACATTAAACATTATGTACAAAATAATACCAGTGGCAAAACAGTAAGTGTAACAGTATGAATAACTGAGGTGACACACTTTGACCCTTGTTATCAGTGGTGGAAGAAATATAAAATTCATTTACTGGAGTAAATGAATTTTGGAGTATGTAGGGAAAGAGGGTAGTAAGAAAGAAAACAACACAGAGAGATAATGATAATTCTGCTTTATTACATCACAATCATGTTTCATTCTGAAAGATCATTTCTATCAAATAATAAAACTTCCTTCTCTCTGGGTTAACAGCAGACGTCTGTGAACACACTGACATCGCTGAAAAGAATCTGACAGGTCTTCAAACTCGTAGAAAATTCATGGGAAACGCCGATCACAGCATCAGCAACAAATATGATGCAACTTTAACAAGTTGCTGGGACGATGTTGGGAGACGGACCGCTCAGGAAATAAACTACTTCAACTGTAGTTGTTGAAACTAACATCTGAAAACCTCCTGCTTTGACAGACTGTGTGAGGGGATTTATGCACGACTCTGGGAGGTTATATTGTTTGATAAAGACTTCAGCAAATGTAAGATAAGAATAACATTACAGTTAAAGTTGAGTTGAACCATTTTTCCCAACATGGTGTGGTGATGTATCTGTGTCAGTGTCAGGTGGTAGATGGAGATGGAACAGAAAACAAATGACATTAAGGAAGAGATTTTTGTTCCTGGGTTGAGAGAACTGAAAGCTAGCTGGCTATCTATACCAAATGTAAGAGTTTGCTAGCAGGTTAAAACCTAAATGAAGTCGTGAATAGTTTTTTCAGAGCCTGTATCTGTGAGTCACTTTACAAACAGCAAATAACGGACACAGCAGATGTTTCACAAACTGTGCCTCTTCAGAACAGAGTTAATGAGGACATTACCTACCCAGCTAACGTTAGCATTTACCTGCACAGACAATATAAGTCAAATCAATCTAATCACTTGTATTTATGCGTCATTATTATCTCTTACCACTGAGACCAGACCAGAAAAGGTGAGCTGTTCCAGTGTGTTGGTTACAACTAAATAAACATACACAGTATGCCTTCAAATGAGTGAGTAATTGGGGTGGACGGATTGAATATCAAAGAGAACACTTGTCTGTGCAAGCACTGCTATCAGATTTTGCAAGTAGACTTTGCTCGTCTTCCTCCCCTGCTCTCACTTGTTTTGTTGTCCTAATATCACGTCACTCAGCCGCTGAACAGACACCTGTGGGCTGCAGTGAGTAAGGGTATATTATTCCCTTTAAGAGCACAGTACTGAGTAGACGTTGTGGTCCACACTCCATACCAGCTGGTGGCGGTAATGCACCAATTCGTTGTAAACTGCGATGCGTGTAGGAATGTGCTACTGTGGCAACACCACCAATTTATACAAACACATGAAAAACCACAATAGAGAGAACTCTGAGCTACAAAAGAAATAATCCCTCAGAGTCCATGCAGAGAGGCAAATATGGATGAAAGTAACATGAGTGAAAATAATATTTTAGTCAATCGTGACTTGCATAAAGTGCAAGTGGTCATTGAACTTGTTACTTTACAGACTGATGGCCTATAGCAACTAATTGACAGCAGAAAACAAGCCCCTACAAAGTACATAAGCTGCTTTTATAAGTAAAAAGTACTCGGTATTGGAGCGATTTGGAATTTTGCAGCATCGCAGATCACTAGTGAATACACGGCTGTTTCCATGGATGTATTTAGAGCTGGATACTGGATCGAAAATGGCGGCCACTCAGTCTTCACTCAGTTGCTCGCCTGGTGCATACGCCCGAAGAGTTTCTGGCTTCCAGGTTTACTTCCACGTTATGGGGCCAACTGAGTATGCGCAGTAGTGTTACTTCCATCATGCCTCTGGGTTATGAGAACGAGCGAATCGCCTCCTGGCCCATGAGTGCTATGCTAGTGGTTAATTTGTGTTGAGCAGTAATTTTATCAGTTTTGGACATTTTTTATATGACAGAGTGATTCTTTATACAGCCACGACTTGGCTGGTAAAGTTATTACTAAGATTTTACAGATGATTTTTTAACTTTTTATATTTAAGGGCTTAGCAATTGTTAAGAACAAACTCGACATGAGTCACATAGAATGTGTAATAGTCAAGATAATGAGCTGTAACATGTATATGTACACTGTTAGTTACAGCAGCTTCACTGCCCCCTGATGGTGGGTTTAAGGGTCTCAAATATAATTGTTACTTGACTTATTTAACTGTCCCGGGTTAACAGTCCTCCTCTGGTGCCTCTGGGCGACGGAGGAGAAGATGATCGGCATCCCCGGTAATTTCAATTTCTAGCATCATCACTGCAACCAGCTCCATCTGTGATCTTCCCCATAATAAGGATTTACCACACTGAGACAGTTTAAGGCTTGAATAAATAAATAAATGTGGTTGTTCTGAACGGACGACAGGTTTAATGAACTTCGGCCATCAGCGGATGAGACCACAGGGTGTGTATACAATATTCTTAAGAGTATGTTCCAGACCTGCTCTATATGAAAAGTGCCTTGAGATGACTTCTGTTGTGATTAGGCACTATATAAATAAAACTGAATTGAATTAAATTGACTGCCAGCACACACAGATCACATCAACTATCACATATAAGGAACATGACTTACGAATTTGAAATACCCTAAAAAAAATTATGATAGGAGCTAAGAAAAATCACCTACACTGTCTTACCAGTCATCCTTATGAGATTAATATATTGATTTAATACAGATAAATGCAACACTAAACCACAAAATCTAAATATCACACTGTGAAAATGAGTCTATTAGCAAGTTTTACCTTTAACACATCACACAGTGTCCGCTGTAAGATAGCCAGGATCGACACTATTTTCAAAGTTCAGTCTCCAAAAATAATTTATTCAGTCAATTTAAATTTTATATAATTTTATTATTATTTTATAAAGAAAAAAACTAATAAAAAGAAAATATTAATTCCAGGTTTTTCAAGCCCCCTACAGAGGGAGAGATAAGCTGGCTGGTTACCCTCATGTCTCATCCCTCAGAAGGCTCAACTCAAAGAGGTGGACTTTGACCTGCACACAGAAAAAAAGACAATGTAGAGGGAAATTTTGACCAGGTGGGAGCAAAGATCACAACACACAACATGACCTACCCAAACCTCTCCAGCTCAGATCAGTCACAAAAAATCTTTATGATCCTAATGTTTATTCTTGAATCTTTGTATTCAGTAAATGATTTCACAAACATTTCATGTTTGCCCACCTCAAACTAATTCACATCCCACAACAGAAAAATGTAAAAATCATTCAGTAGCGTTGAAGAAATTTCTTGCTCCTCAGCTCCTCTGCAAACAGAGGTCAGTGCTCTCAGATGAGGTCACAGTTCAATATGTAAAATGTACAGCTCTCAGATCAGGGGGCAGCCAGACTTTTCCCATCCTGCAGTTGATGCAGCAGCACCTGGTTCTGAAATCAGTGCGATGCTACAGCAAACCAGGATCAAATCAGACAGAAATCAAACCAGCAACCGCTGTCCAATGATCTCTGGTGATGGATTGAGTGCAGGTCTGGTCCATCTCAAATGGACTTCAGCCTGTTGTAGGTTTCTGTGAGGACTGACTGTTGGCAGCAGCTAATCAGGAACTGGGCTGGTGATCTGAGGTTAAGGGGGGCTTGTTGCAATACTTCAGGAGGCTCATATATACTGTAGGTCTAAATGTCAATATCACATAAATATCAAGAGACAGGAGGTCTGCAGTAAGGAAAGTCTCCAGGAGACATGAACAGAAGTGGACAGAATCTGGTTTAAAAAACCGAATGGTTGGGGCGCTTACCACATGGGCTTAAGTGCCCTAAGCAGCTGGTCCCGGGATCGACTCCCACTTCGGCCGGACCTTTACTGTGTGTCATTCCCCTGCTCTCTCTCCCTGGTTCCTGTCTCATCTCCACTGCCCTATCACAATAAAGGTGAAAACCCCCCCGAAAAAAAAAAAAATATATATATATATATATAAAAAAAAAACACAACATCTTTACTATAATACCCATCTCCTACTGCAGAGTAATCAAAAAAATAATTGGTTATAAACTTGAATCTACCTGATGTCTTGGTGACAGTGACAGTTAGATTGATGTCTCCTCCAGTGCTAACATGGGAAAACTGAGAAGTGTTGATGACTCCTCCATCCTGGGCAGTGACTGTTGTGTTTCCTGCATAATTCTCCTCTGGTTCCCCTGCTGGGAGCAGATAAACAAATAATAAAAATTGACAAAAATAAAGCAGAACTACTTTCATCACTGACTGTAAGACAGAGATTCAGTCTTTTAACATCTGATTCAACAAAGACCTGACAGATAAAGACAGAATAGATCTTAGTTACAGACATTACGTCAAAGTATATAATTTAACCTGAAGCAAAACTTAAATATTTTAGAAAAGGAAAAGACCGCTCTCCTATCTGTCCTTTCAACATAAAACTACTACCAGCAGCCTGTTAGCTTAGCTTCGCAGCTGCTTCACTGATTGTATCGACTGCAAGTAATGTTCACAACTGAATAACCTGCATCACTGTACTGAAATAAACTTGAATCTACCTGATTGGTTGGTCTGATTGACAGTGATAGTTTGGTTGATTTCTCCACCACAGTTGACATTAGAGAACTGAAGTGAGTTGACGACTCCTCCATTCTGGGCAGTGGCCGTTGGGCTTCCTTCTGAATTCCCCCCTGCTGGGAGCAGATAAACAATCAAACATAGAATAATAAAGCAGAACTCTTCATCACTGAGCTGCTTATAAGACACAGATTCAGTTTTATAACATTTGTTTCAGCAAAGACCTGACAGATAAAGACAGAATAGACCCAAATCTAAAGTGTAAGCACCATGTCTTTGTTTAACAGACTGAAAATAAAACCTCTGAACATGATGGAGTTTGGTCATTATGTCAACGAATATAATTTAACCTGAAGCAAAGGTTCAATATTTTAGAAGGAGAGAGGTTCCAGACCTCTCTCTTATCTGTCCTTTCAATATAAGGCCATGACCAGCAAACCTGACAAATTGATTTTATGAAAACAGTAACTTTCACCAGGACACAGTATTTACACTTCCTCAGGCACATGTTCTCAGTAACAAGACAGGAGTGTCTGAGGTCGAGCGTCGAAGTCTTTCCTTCTCTATTTACATTTTCCAATCTGTGTTTTTTTAAAGGTATTCTTTATAGGTTTGTATTGCTAAAAGAAAAAAGGAATATCCTTATTTTCAACTGACTCAGTTATGGGTCTGTATTTTACTGACAGCAGCTGGCATTACACTTTGGGGAGCCTGAGGCTAATTAAACAGACCTGCCCTGCGCTACTCGCTTTTGAAAAGTTTTCACCACAAAAACAGACTACTGGTAGTGACTGACAGTGAATGAACAGTGTATATTAAATAAGTTTCTCCCAGTTTTGAGAAATGCAAAGAAGGCTGTGTGAACCTCTGCTTTTTGGTTGTATTTACTTCAGCAGACAAAACCAACTGGAAGTTAAAAGACAAAATGAAAACTGCTCTTTTATTTATTCACTTTTGTTGCTATTGAGCCTGTTTGATATACTGTGATTATTTGTTACTTTGAAGCTCTTATAAATTCTGAAAATCTTATCTACTAACAAATCTAACTACTTTCTCACTGCTATTCTCATTTTCTTATTGTATCATATTGTTATAAATATGTGACATCCTGTTTGGACTTGCCTCGTGTGTGTATGGTTACGTGACTTCCTGCCTTTGTGTGTTTTTTGCCAAACCAATTATTAGAGCTTTCCAGCTGTTGCTGTTACTAGCATGTATTCCTTCTTCTCTAACATGTAATGTTACGCTGCTGTGTAGGTGCTATACTGACTGACATCCTGTGTATGACCTCAGGCTCACAAGTGAAGACATCGATTCCGAACTTGTACGTAAGTGTAAGTATGAATCAATATGCTGGTTAATGATTGTGATAAATATCTGAGCAGCATCTATTGTTTTTACACTGTCTGATCTCTGCAACAAACAAGTTAGCACATGTTCGTGTTACATATGCACTTAATCTGTACAAACAGGCTCACGTCTACGATGTCTGGCTGCAGGAACTAAATCACACTATTACACAATCCTTGCTTTGGTATTTCACAGAAAGTCTAAACAGTTAGTGATAATTAACAGTTAAGTACAGTACGATAACAAACACAGGCCACCATCTTACAATGAGATGAATCAGCAACTTGGTTCCAGTCCGCCATCATGAACTTTACTTCAGACACGGAAAACGGAAGAACAGATGACAACGGGATCTGTTGTGTTAACAGGAAGTAGTTCCCCCTGTTACAGAGTTCATGTAAAATATTGGGTACAAAATAATAATAATTAATTACAGAGGTGACACATTTTGACCCTTCCCGTCTGTGGTGGAAAAAGTATTTAATTAATTTACTTGAGTAAAAGTAGCAACACTACAGTCTGAAAAAATCCATACATTTAAAATGTTGGTGAGTACAAAGTACAAAGTACTCATTACAGAGCAGAGTAGATCATGTCATTGTTATAATATTACAAATTCATTACAGCAGATGCATTAATGTGTAAACTAGGGTTTATATTAACTACTTCATACAGGTAATTTCACCTGTAACGATGCATTGTATTTTATAAGCCCATCATATAGTCTGTGTAGAGCTGATGTAAAGTGATTCTGCAGGGTAACCTGAAACTACAGTACATCTGTCAAACAAATGCAATGCAGTACAGAGTATAACATTTCTATGAGATGTAGTGTACTAAAAGTAGAAAGTTGGACAAAATTAAAATACTTAAAAACCTCCAAATAGTTCTAAGAAGACTATCTGAGTTAATCTGCTTTTCCCTACACTGCTTGATGTTTCAGACGTGTGAAAGTGCAGAGGACTTTGCAGCAGCTAGGATTCACTACTTACAGGTGGTTATAATGAATGGGATGTGAGCGACACCTGCTGGTGAAAAGGAAGTAGTGCAGAAAAAAATGACAGGGTTTGGAGCAGGTCGACCTTCTGTAGGTGAGATGATATGACATGAATCATCCTGTGCTGCCTGTTCTCTGTCATCATGGACAACATATTGTGGTTGTACCGAAGTTGATGAAACTACAGCAGGAAAAAGAGTACATACTGTGTAAACGCACAAAATAATAAACAATAAAAGGGGGCGGTAAGCCAAAACAGTCAGTCAGTTCTGAAATAAGACTATGCTTTTCAAGGTAACTAAAAAGAGGATGTGTGAACTCTACCTGGATGGGACATATCCTCACACCATCCATGTACCACCAACAGTTCTGCTGCACCCACACTGGAGTCATTTTCGATGATGTCATCCACACGTGCCTGGAGGAACCAGGTGATGTCCTTATTATTGCACAAGTGTGGAGAAAAACTGTCACAGATCAATCAATTAACATACTGAATCTTAGGGAGGAGTTGAACAGGTTGATGGTCATGGGCAGGAATGATTCCCTGTGGCGCTCTGTGGTGCAACATGAGGGGATGAGACTGAATGTGCTTCTTCGGCTTCAGTTCATTATGGAGAGGGCGTGAAGGGTCGTCCAATATAGTCCTTATCTTGGACAACATTCTGACAGCAGTGTTAGAGAATCCAGCATCACAACATGGTGTGATGGGGGAGACTTTGTGGAAGAGCTTATTCAGTCTGTTGGCCACCTTCAGGTGAAGGTGACCAAGTACACCCCTAAGCACTTATAAGTACTTGTAAGGACACAAGGGGGGCATCCACCTGCATCGCTGTCAGTTTCTCACCTAGTAGAGCCGTCCTGATGATGTTGAACGCACTGGAGAAGTCAAAAAACATGACCCTCACAGTGCTCACTGGCTTGTCCAGGTGAGCATAGACACGGTCGAGTAGATAGATGATGGCGTCCTCAACTCTGAGTCTGGGCTGGTAGGCGAACTGGAGGGGGTCCATTCGTCGTCTGACCATCGGTTGGAGCTGATGTAGGATGAGTTTCTCCAGGGTCTTCATGATGTGTGACGTCTGTCACAGGTCTGTTGTCCTTGGAGGCACTGGGACATGGTGTCACAGTATCAAATCTGTTAAAAACAGATTCAGTATTTGTAGTAGTAGTAGTAGTATTCTGTATGTCTCCTTGGCCTCCTTGATCTTTCCTCTCAGCTCCCTCTGGATCGTTCTCACCTCCTTACTGTTGCCAGCTCTGAAAGCCCTGTTCTTCTTGTTCAGGATGGCTTTGATGTCCTTTGTTACCAATGGCTTGTTGTTTGGGTAGCAAAGGACAGTCTCTGGTGGGACGATGGTGTCAACGCAGAAGTTGATATAGTCTGTGATACACTCTGTGAGCCCATCAGTGTCCTCTCCATGCAGCTCACAGAGTGTCTGCCAGTCTGTCACATAGCAGGGGCTGAGGTGAATCAGGTTGTGATCTGAAAACAGGTTGTGATCTTTCCCTTACGTCTACCATAAAGATGTGTTCAATGACATGTACACTATTTTAGACAACTACACTACATATGGATTTCTACGTATTTATACATTATTATGTACGGGTCATTATTTCCCTGTCAGTGGTCTTTTAATTTATCCTCAACTGTGAGGTAACCTACTTGATAAAGCCTGTTTCTACATGAATGCTACAAATTATTAATTGTTTTGACGTGACAAACTTTATGGATCATTTGTTTGATTAAAGTTCAGTTCTGGGTTTTCAAGATGCATCAGTTGCTTACAGTCTATACCTGCTCACAGGTTAGTTGTTGGTGCTGTGACAGTTTTCCTTTAACTGGAGTAAGCAAGCTGTGGTGTAAGCTATTTAGTAAAATGGATTTACCAAGATATCTCCATCACTGTTGATGGTGTGGATTTTATGGATTCATATCCATACTCTAATGATCCTCTGTCACATTCTGTGTATCTGTTTCCTTTGGCAGGTATCAAATAAATAACCAGGTCAGCGTGGCTGTGAACACCCCAGTGAACCAGGACTTGAACAGGCTCGATGAGTTTTTTGCTGCTGCCAGCGATGTTACTGAGACATTAAAAATACTGTTGCCATTTAAAAATCATTTAAAAATCCCAACAACAAGGGAGACTAAAGATTTAGTGGTGAATCAGTGAAGCTGGTGAATTTAAAACAAAAAACATGTGCTTGGTTTATTTAATCTCCACATCTGTGTCTTAGTATCTTTGTTTTCAATGCTGGACTGTCGACAGTTAAAACAAAACAACACTGAAAATGTGACGGCTGAACCTAACAAATCAAATTTTGGTATTTATGTCATTTAACTAAACCAATTAAACACATATTTACTTCATTGCTTTCTGTTCTTCTGTAAACATTATCAAATCCTCTGTTCTGCTCTGACTAATTAAAGCTTGGCTCAGCATCCAATCTGCTCTGTGTGTCAGTCATTTGGGATGGGAACCCATTAAAAACAGCACTGTTGTCTCCCCCTCTTTTATTTTTCTTCTTCTATTGTTTAATGGGTGACAAGCCAGACTCAACTTCCTGTAATTGGTCCAACAGTCCAAACCAAAATGTGGTCCAAAGCACCTTTCACACCTGCTATTTTAGTGTGGACCAAAATAAAAAGTCTGATGGTCTGGCCCAAACAAGGTAGCTGACAAAATGAACACTTTGCTTCAGTTCATTCAGAACTGGTGAGGATCACACCACCTGACTGATCAGGTCCACTTCTAAACAAATTCTGAGGGTGAGAATGTCAATCAAAGCAACAACTGGACTGTGTGAACGAACGACTGATTTGAAAAGCTCATCAACAAAGTCTCCTTAGTAATTAACAGTAAATTAACTGCATTTATAATTTCTCTAATCCAAAGTGCCTTACAGAGTGTGATAGCTTGCTGCCATTGGTGTGTACCCGTGAATTTACTGTTTCACTCTGTTCATGGTTCTCATGAATACATGGAGGTGCAAGATAAAAAAAAAGGAAGATTTTGGTTTTGAGGTGACTCTGCAAGTCATTCACTGAGAAGAAGTCTTCATCTTATCGCTAACTCTTGATGACTAAGCTTTCTGAGAGTGTGGCAGCAAACATGACTCAGTGTTTTTATTTGTAGGTTGCTGCACCAAAGCACATTCTGACATACAGGCCACATCTGGATTCACAGCCATTTTCATCTTACTGCAGGGCTTCAGGAATACAAGACACACTGACTGCATGTTTGGTTTACTATCAGACACTCAAGACAAAGAAATACAACTTAATTCCATTTTAATTATGTAGTGCTGAATCACAACAGAAGTTATCTCAAGGCATTTTTCATATAGAGCCGGTGTAGACCGTACTCTTTATATTATTACATTTACAACAGGAGACCCAACAGTTCCCACCATGAGCAGCACTAGGTGACAACTGAGTGGAGAAACTGGGTCCTGTCAGTGATCAGTAATCGTGCTGCAGCATTTTGGATCAACTGCAGAGTCTTTAGAGACTTGTTGGGGCAGCCTGATAATAATGAATTACAGTAGTCCAGCCTGGAAGTGATTTTGCATCAATGCTAATAACACAACATGAGCGTTTACCTTAATGACTTCTTCAATTATAATTTACAAAGTTTTCTAATCTTCCTCCTCCTGCTTTTTGATAGTTTAGGTCAAATAAGGTTATAGTGCAACTGTGAGAGGGTTGGCCATGGTCTCTCTGTCCTCTATAAAAATAAAATCACTTCCTCCTGACAGTGTTCACCGCAGCTACACCCGCCCCTGAACAAAAGAGGACTGACAACTTCAATCCTTCAGACATCTGTCACCACCAGAGCAGGTACATGAAATAAAAATTTCAGTCCTCAGGGCAAAGACTTCAGCTGCAAGTAATGATTATTTTCATTATCAATTAATCTACTGAGGAAAACAGTGAAAAATATGATCATGTTTCTAAAGCCAAGGTTTACATCCTGAAGTTGATTTTTTAAAGAAAATGTCAAATGTTGTTGTTGAGTCTTTGCTATTTTTTTTCTGACAAATCAGCTTGACTATAAAAAAGGTATTCTGCTGGAGGAGCAAAGCTGAACATTTAACATGATATTACTTTCAATATTTAGGAATACATTTTAAGGAAATTACTTCATAGCTCACTGCTGACACTTTACTTTGTGATTGGACTTTAAATAATCAACGGTAAAGATCTGAGAACTCGAGGGCGTAACATTAAACATCTAGAGTTTCAGAGTTGGTTTAACAACGTTTTGAAGTTTCAAGCCTGTTTTCACCTCTGATGCTGGGTTTGTCAGGTGTGGTTAGAAATTAGCTCAGTTGCACCTGTTGCACCTGTAACCACACCCACCAGCGATGCACTCGTCAGGCATCATTTTGCTCAGTGTGACTGTGAACAGCTCAGCAATAACTACTTTAGGTTTGCTTTTCAATGAAATAAATTATAGAAAAGTAACATTTTATAGTGAAGAAACTTCAGAACTATAGAGTCCTGCACAAAAAATGCTACAAGGGTGCCACTTAGTGGTCAACTTATGTAACTGCACATTAGGCTCCAATAATTTGTTGAAACATTGTTCATAAGATTATCAGAGCTTTGTGGGCGGTCATCCACATTTTCATGAATGTCATTATCGTGACCAGCATCTGGATTTGGTGTTTTTACCTGACAACTCTTCCAGACTCTACAGCTGACATTACTGCCTTACACATCTATACTGGTTGGTTACTATAACAAACAACACAGGCACATTTTCCTGCAAAAACATGGTTGCAGTTGTAAACAAGTTTTATCAGCATCAGGAAATATAAAGTTAGATTTGTTGTCACTGTAGAGGTATTAGTGTAGTGCCCGTTCAAACTGTGCCTGTCAGCAGAGGCTGATTGCTTGGCCTGCATTTATCCAACTTTCTTGAGTCGTGCTCTGCCTTTACTTAAACCTTAGCATGTTCACGCTGTAAACTGTCCAGTAGCTGCACTGCTCTCATAGTGTAAATCCACCTCCACAACAAATGTTGTGTTAACTGTTTTAGAAACACATCAGCTATAACCAGGGATATGATGGTAGATGTGTCTTTGTTAATGTGTTCCACTGGTTTCCTGCACTGTTGATCAAACATTAATTGTCCTGAAAGGCTCTCAACATAAAACAATGCTGCAAATTAATACCTTGTGAAACTTAAGTGTCAAAACTGAAACCCTTCTGTATCTCAGTGGAAATATTTTGTAACGTTATCGTCCTTAAGATCTAGCATGTGTCATACAGCCTATGATTTCGTTTACTTCCCCTTTACCTCTGAGATCTCAATCTTCAATCTGCAGCTCAGGATGAAGAAACAGTTTTGGTTAAACTGTCAAAAGCGCAACAGAAACAAAGGACAAAGTTATAAAAGAGACAAAAGAGACAAAAAAACAAAGACAAAAACAGGGATCTGGTGATGTTATCCTGAAATAACCTCCTGGGGACATTGACAAGATGGCCATGTCACAGGGTCCTGGAGTACACCTGTGCATCACTGCCACAGTGAGAGAAGTTGACCTGCTGGAGGTCATTTTCAGGGGAAGATAAATATCTTTCTTTGAGGAAGAAATTATGTGAGACATAATTCCTGCAATAATGTAATGATGGATGGAATATATCTTTCACTTATTGCAGAATGTGATTTGTAAATCATTTTTAAATTGGTCCACAGGCTGAGGGTCCAGACATTCTTATCAGTGAACTAACAGTTTAAATTAAAATTAGACACCGTTTGTAATTTGTATCTGTGGGTGTTGTATTCTCTCTGTTTTAGATCAGAACCTATTGGCAGCAGCAGGGAAGGTAAGTACTCCCATGATTCTGAACCTGTTGAAGTTTGACACAAGTTTCTATTTCCAGTGTTTACAAAGGCTGGCCAAGTGTGGGACATTACATTTTACTGGCGACTCCAGGAGCAAAGATTAGTGTTGATGATCAAATGTACTGGAACTTAGTGCAAAGGATTAGTCATTATTACAAGTTTTTACCACATTAAACTGTTGCTTGTGCAGGGATGATCACAATGTTTTTTCTGTCATTAAGAAAATGTTTTAAAAACTATTTAATGGACTGCAATTAATTTTTATCCTAGATCAAAGAATCCTAATGACCTTGGTAACTGCACATATTTTCACTGACACCACCAGCAGGTCAAAATTTCAAGTTTAATTCATGAGATGATACCTTAACAAGTAACAGCCTAAGTCTGCTGTACTCTGAGCAGGGTTCTAACAATTAGAAATGTCAACATGTTGACACGCTCACTCTGACAATATCAGGACGTTAATATGCTAAGTATCACATGTTGTATTGTTTTTGGGATCAGGCTCAAAGCACAGCTTCAGAGCTGATTTGATTTCAGTAGCACAGTCTTTCTGCTAGTACCACCCTCAGATCACACTGATAAATAAATCAGGTATATGGGTAGCTTGGTGCTATGTCCCTGTGTTAAACTGGTGCAAAAGACACCTACAGCAGTTGAATATATTTTTAAAATAATGTGTTGTTGGTCTTGTGTTCAGATGACTGGATTCTCCTGGACAGCTCTGACTTTGTCTTTGGTGCTGTTTGCTGGAAACAGTTTTGCTGTGGACAAGAACGAACTCGCCAAAATTGTAGATGCGATCTGGGAGAAGTAAGTCCACTAGTTCTAAAACATTATCCTTGTAAATAATAATACTGTATACAAGGAACTCAAACTAGAGTGGACCACCAGGTGGAGGTATGAAACTTAAAGAGTGCAGAGTCAATTTATAGTACGTAATGTAATTTCTTCAGATTCAAGAACACATTTCAAAGTTTGTGGTATAAATATGGGAGCAGAAGGTTGCTTCAATTTGGCAGGAAGAGGAAAAGTAAATGTTAACATTTATATCATGCTGGTGTAACAGCTTTCTAAAGTAAAGTAAATTGTCATTGACTGTATATGAATCAATTCAATTGCCAGGTTATTCAGTGCATTGAAGGCACCGTGGCAAAATACAAAACAAACGTATGTCATTAAATGGCGAGTATTACCCACTCTGCACACAATTGTTCCTCTTAGTACAAATTGTGACAGCACTGCTCCATCAACATCCCATGTAAACAAAAGCATGTGGACACAATTTACATTCATGTGTAAATGGCTGGGGAGCCATCCCTACTAAAGAGTATACATTTTTGGATCTCGTATTTAGATTTTCTATTGACTGGACTTGTAGAAAAGTCTCATGATCTCATTTTTTAATCTGTTGCATTGATGTCATGAAACCTAGTAATACTCTGTGTATGTTTCCTTTTACAGGTTCAATGCCAGGAAGATGTTCAGTATGGCAGTGAGCATCCCAGAGAAGGAGAACAAGCCAGGAAGTTATGATTTCAACCAAATCCTCACCACTGAGAATGGTGTCAATGTTATTGAAACAATACGAGAGGGCAACGTGTATATGGTAGACAGGATAGTTGCAGCCAAATTTAAGCCAGGGAAAAGAGGAAATGATATTCATGCAGAGTATCGTGTACTACAAAACTTTAAAGACTGGGACAATCAAAACAATTTTGATCATGATCACGATTTGTTGCTTTTCTATGTCCTCGGATCCCCATGTTACCATAAATGTACAAATGAAACACATCCCGAAAACATCCTTAGAAATCTAAGTCTCATTAAGAAATGGAAACATTATGCTTTTGTGTTTACTTACATATCCAAATCCAAGAATCCAAACATGTCCACTACTGAGGCACAGAGAGCTGAAGCCCTTCAAAACCTTGTGAATAAATCAGGTCTCAAACTCAAGAAAATATTCCGTTGTAAAAAGCCAGATGATCAAACAAATAATCCAATGCAGTGCACCAGCTGCTCAACTAATGGACAAGTTACACCTTATTGTCTCTCAGATGATATACAACATAGGCGCAACACCAGCCCATCCATAGCAGCCATTAACAGCAGGGGAAGAAGCAACAGAAGAAGCAATCAATCAAGCTTTCGAATAAGCAATCAAAGAAGCAACCAAAGAAGCAATCAAAGAAGCAACCAAAGAGGAAACCTAAGAAGCAACCAAAGAAGCAACCAAAGAGGAAACCTAAGAAGCAACCAAAGAAGCAATCGAAGAAGCAATCAAAGAAGCAATCAAACAAGCAACCAAAGAGGAAACCTAAGAAGCAACCAAAAAATCAATCAAAGAATCAACCTAAGAATCAACCTAAGCAGCAACCAAAAAAGCAATCAAAGAAGCAATCGAAGAAGAAGGGGCCGTGGTTAGGGTAGCAGATAGGTACAGGGTCTTGAAACTGCCATGATATGATTTAGGTCAAACAGATTTGCAGGGACTTGCAGGTTACAGGTTAGTGGCTTTGGTGGCTCAAGCTACTGCCCATTCTGTTTGGCTAAAGCTCCACTCCTCTCCTCCCTAAGAAATAGAATAACTAGAATTACGGCCTCCACCAACCAGAGCAGAGGCAGGAAATATGGTCACAATCTCCCCTTTTATTCCAAAATAATGACCAGAAAAGTGCTTTTGTAGAACATTATGATGCCTCAGTGAGGTTCACTTTTGACCCATTGGATGTAAAATGTCATCACTTAATCATTTTGTCCTATTAGACATTTGTGTGAAATTTTGTCATAATTAGCGTGTGAATTCTTGAGTCATTCTTGACTCAAGAATTCACCTAACATTCATATCATTTTATTGTTTTTGTTTCCAATTCATTTAATATTTTCTCTCTGAAACAGAGAAAAGACAGATGTATATTATCAAACCACCACAATAAAAGCTTCCTTCTGCTTCAAAGCCTCATCTCATTTTACCTGAATGCCTACTCACTATTTCCATGACGTCCCTTTCTGCACCTAAACTACCTGTATCTGTAACTCTGGACTTCTGGCAGTTATCCATCATTTTTAAAGTGGTCAAGATGTTGTGACCTTAAACTTTATTAATAAATTCCTACTTGTACAAATAACTAACAAAGGTATGAATAAATGACGAAGGTTATCACTAACGATGTGTTTTAAACACATTCAGAATAGTCTGTACTGAAGCCTCGTCTTGATGAGGCACTCGTCAGGCATCATTTTGCTCAGTGTCACTGTCAAAAGCTCAGCAATAACTAATTTAGTTTGTTTTTTAATGAAATAAATCTTAAGAAAAGTAACATTTTATAGTGAAGAAACACAAACAATCCTGCATGGGTGCCACTTAGTGGTCAACTTATGTAACTGCACATTAGGCTCCAATAATTACAGTTTTATGGGCGGTCATCCACATTTTCATGAATGTCATTATCATGACCAGCACCTGGATTTGGTGTTTTTACCTGACAACTCTTCCAGACTCTACAGCTGACATTACTGCCTTACACATCCAGGTGTAAACAAGTTTTAGCAGCATCAGGAAATATGAAATCCTTCTGCATCTCAGTGGAAATATTTTGTAACATGTTATGTATTATTATATGTTATGTGTAATACATCCTGTATGATTTTGTTTACTTCCCCTTTTCCTCGGAGATCACAATCTTCAATCTGCAGCTCAGGAAGAGGAAACAGATTTCATTAAAATGTCCAAAGCACAAAACACTTCCTCAGAAACAAAGGACAAAGTTAGAAAAGAGACAAACAAAACAAAAACATGGGTCTGGTGATGTTATCCTGAAATAACCTCCTGGGGACATTGACAAGATGGCTGTTGAGTGGTGAGACTTGCCTATAAGGACTTTATCATGACACATAAGACAAAACATTTAATTCCAACTAATTAGTTGTAGCTGAAAAATGTGCACCGCAACAGCTGAGCAAAGATTCAGTGAAAAGTTTTAAAAGACTGAAGTCTGACTGAAGCCAACCTGCCAACTACCAACATGCTGCACATGACACTTCTGAACATTACACTACTTCATATGTTCATTAAACTGGATTTATACTAACAATTACTTGGCCTTCAACAGGGTCTGTCTCATACCACAGCCTAGGAAGATGAGAGGTTATTTTTTTATTCTTTAACAGTAGATCCTGAATTTATTTATACTGTTCACAGCCAACTGAGTGTACAGGACTGTAGTGTGGTAATAAAAGTAAGTGGTGTATTTAGCTCTGCTGTGGAAAAACAATTGTAATAATTCAACTTCATACTAACCTGAGTTAAACAGACTAAAGCAGAGATAAAGAGAATATTATGCTGGGAGGAGGAGAACCCCATTGTTTTGGGGCAGTTATAAAGTCATGTCCTCATAGTACTTAGTCCTGGATCATGGGACAGACAGAAGTCTTTGAGTCTTTGTTAGATAAGAAAAGGGTCAAGACCATTTTACAACACTCTGTAGACAAACATCAGGAGTTTTAATTAGCTCTGTCTCTAACAGTGTAGGCAAGAGAGAATGGGACTATTTTGTGGCTCATCTCTCTTCCACTACTGTTATTATTCTCCTCATCCTGTTTTTATTTTTCTTTCATCTTCTTTTGTGTTTGTCTCTTTTCTTTTGTGTGTTTAAAGCACTTTAGATAAACTGTGTTGTATATAATGTGCTCCTCTGTTTCTGAGCAACAGTTTTGTTTTGTGTTTTAACGGTTTGTAAATCCATCTGTTCATCTGATCTGTAGAGGAGGATATTTCAGCAGAAACAGGAAGAGGAAAACAAAGTCCATGAGTTGCATCACACATGCTAGGTTGTTACAAAATATTTTTCAAATACAATTTAGTCTGTTTGAAAGGTAAATTCATACAGCACGTATCTCAAGATGTGTAACTTCTTACTAAGCACTCTTACTGGTGTTTACACGTAAAAGCAGAACAGGCTAAAAGTATTGGTGAATATTCATTAGATGGAAACAAACACACTGTGTATATGGTTGGTTTACACCAACACATCAGCCATAATCAGGGGATACAGTGCACTGGATGAACATGAGAAAAAACATTTGTCAATTTAACGATTTAATACTTTAAGTTAAAAAAGAGACAGAAGGTTCTGTTTCATGGCGACCTTCTGTTTGTTGAAAATTAATTGTAAGAGAAAATAGAAAAAGGACCTATGATACAGGGCCTTGAATTTTGGGGGTCATGATCGTCTGTCAAAACAGGACTGGATTTTCTATTCAAAATGATCGTCCATAGCTGGGCAGTCAATATTATTCACAAGAGTTATGAGGCTACAACATCAACGCTACAGTCTGTATTGGTTTAGTCAAACTGCAGAATGTCCTTCTCATCCTTCCTTCTTTTGGTTATGTTGAAATAGATGGTGCAACTCTGTGAGGGTTAGCGCGGTCAGACTCTGCTCTATAATGTATTCCTTCAGACTGTACTCACTGCAACGGCAACACGGTGAGAAGAAATCTAGTCAGCATCTGTTAAACTCATACACACAGCAGTGAGTACAAGGAAATAACCTCAGGTGAGTAAATGGGGTTTCACCACCAAGACTGAAGACTGATATTATTTTGTATAAACTTTACAATTCAAGGTACATTATCTGGTTTTTGTGCAACCTCTGGTATTCATTTCATGATGGTTTCGCGATGTGGAATTTTCAGTCAAAATTGTTTGTATTACGTAAATGTGTTTGATTCGGACAACAAACAAGTTTGAATTAGAGACAATAGTAGTTTTTTCTTTCCTGTACATATATATTTATATTTTTCTTACTGGGTCTATACTAAACTCATTAGTCCTGAAACAAATGTTTCAAAGCTTTGTAGCTCCAGAAAAACTGAACAAAACAAATTATGTAACAGGACAGGAGCACTGCAATGCATCTCAGGACAAATACCTCTTATTAATATTTTCAGTATAGAATACTGTAATAATCAATTAAATTAAATCATTTTCCAGAGTAGACATGACTCTGATGTTGTTTGCTTCTTCAACTATGACCTAATGAATGACTGTAAGGCCTACCACTGTTGTTTCTTCTCTTTCTTCCTCCACTACCCTCTCTCGCAGTACAGAGCTGATGATGAACAAAGGGAGGCTCCCCCCTCTGTTCCTCACTGTCATCCTCTGCCTCTCCTGGCCCACCTCTGGAACAGGTGCCAACGACTGCATTGGAATATACACCTCATTGCGGATGGTGGCAGGTGTTGCAGCGGCTGTGAAGAGCGAGATGCGACTACCACTGGTGCCACTCCACAAGGGGTGGGATGCTCCCAAGAAAGATGTTGATTTACAAGGCAACGCATAGCAGTCGAACTATCCTGTGACAAATATGGAGATTATTATAACACGCCTGGAGAGAAAGGGCAGCTGGGGACAGATGTGGCCGAGTGGAGTCAAGACAACGATTCATCAAACCATGAAATCCTGAAAGACTGCTGGTGACTGTCAATGAGTCGGGTAACTACAGCCAGTGCCACACTGAAAGTGGCTGGGACTACTGCTCTTTTATCGATTTTCCCTAAGGCGACCTATGCCATGATACGAGAGTGAACCTGGCCAAACTTACAGCTGGTGCTACACAACAGACAACAAGTGACAGGATTACTAAGCGGACTCCATCAGTACTGCAAGAGTGTGAATGTTCCCCACAACATGACAAACAGGCACCTCCTCAAAGAAATCGAGGAGGGAGTTGAAATGAAACGTGGTGATTTAACATAAACATGAATCTACATTGTAAAACATTATGTCTTTATCAGTTGCTGAATAGGTCATTTCAGGAGACAGACGTTCATCAGATAATGAGCTTTGCATTATTCCATTTAATTATTTTGCTGACTTTGTGAAAAAAAACCCTTTGTACCGTGACATTCTGAAGTTATACTTAGATATAAACTGTAAGTATGGCCATTTCTTAAAATTAATCAGCTCTAATTAACTAAGCCTTGATTCTGTTTTTCTTTTTAAATATGATTTCATATCTTCTTAAGATCTACTTTTTGCCTTATATATCCATGGCTCTGTGAAGGAATGTTCATATAAACAGTGATATATAAGCTGCATGAAGCATTACTAGTACGATGTCAGTTTAGCCTAATATAATTGTGCTTTGAGATCAGTGTCGAAATTAATGCCCACAAAAAAATGATAACATTATTAATGACATGATTGGAAAACAAATACCAATCTGTTTCAGATATTGCCTTATTATCTCTGCCTGTTGTTGTTGTTGTTTAAACAAACAATATGGTGAAAACGACGATTTTGAATCACATATCTTAAGTACTTTACTACACTCCGGAAAGATTCTCAGTTTTCATTGAAACGCATCTCAAGAGTTCAACATGTCTCTAAGCATAAAAGCAAGTCGTTTAAAGGCATGAAGGCAATCAATGATGAACAGTGATTAGGTCTGTGGAGGGCACAGAACAAATCAATTTAACTTAAGTCTATGTAACACAAAACTGGGTTCAATCTTTGTAAGTCACCCACAAAACCACTAATCACAAATATACACAACAGAGGATCAATGGATGGTCCACAGTTAACAGTTCAGGCTAATTATGTATGCTGGAAATAGTCAAAAAATAAATCACGGAGGCCGATCATAGGACGATAGGAATGAACACACAAAATGATACCAAAACAAACACAATGACATAAGCCACCTGAGCTTAAAATGAACAGAAGATGAAACACAAAATGACAGGGAAGCCCTTTGGTGTTCATAAAGTGGTTTTCTGAAATTATGAGGTGTTCACTGTCTCTTGTATCCATCATGTTACGGAACCTGGCATGTCAGGAGACGTTGAAGTCCCAGAAACACAAACACACTCTTACCACGCTATTAAAACGATGAAGGGAAATAAGGCCGAAACATGAGAGGCTGATTCCGCGCCTGTAATTATAGCTTATTGGCTGTACCTTCTTCCACAAAGTGTGATCAGCCTCCAGCCTCACTTGCGTTGACAAACTCAGGGCAGTGGTTGAATACTTTAAACTCCTCTGCTATTCTGCCTCTCCTCGACCTCGTGGAAGCGATCTGAGGTGAAGGAAAGATGTGAAGGAGAACTGGTCAATTAGGAAAGAGAACTGGCAGTGTTTAGAATCCAGCACTTAAACTAGGCTTTTAGTATTTTTTTAAAAATTCCAATACAGTGACAAACTTTTGCTGCTTGACCACTATTCTATAAAGGTTCCTGTCCAACACGGAAGTCACCTCCTGAAGAAAGGATGTTTTCAGTTTTCGGTATTTGATCATCAGTTAAGGAACACTTCGGCTCACAGATTCTGAGAGAAAAACAGGAAACAGAAAACATCAGGACTTTTGGCTGCAGAATAGCTGGAAAGTATGGGTATTGATGTCCCCAGTAAAGTAAGACACTAAATCACAGAAACCAGTGTGTGACCTAACTGGTTATCAGTTGACTAGACAGAAGAAGCTACTCTGACTGGAGGAACAACCACAGCTCCTGATATTTACAACAGCAGTGGATGAAATGTGTTGTCATTTTAGTTTACTTCTCTAAAATCACTTTAATTCAAACCCTTTTGGTTTGGGAAGAGTAAAAATGAAGAAAACAAACTGACAATTATGAAATGGAAAAAATTGCTTTTTTATATTATGTAATCAATACAAATGTTTGTGCTGACAAGAATATAACCGCATTGACATGTTGATAATTAACTTTTATATAACATATGGGCTAAGTTGATTAACAGAAGAAAATGATCAACTGCAGAATCTCATCAAACTTATACGTAACCTCAATATGGAGGTGAGAGGAGTAAACATAGCTCTGTCCTCTAACATCATCTCCATCATTGATAGAGGCGAGCATCTATAAAAAACTTATAAAGGTAGTGAACAAGCCAGAGATATGCTTCAGTTTGCATGAATGAATTTGAATACTTTGAATTTTTCAGACAAAGCATGGTGCATCTCTGGGTGTTAGAGCTAATCTCTACTGCACTTTCAGATATATCCAAAGTACTTTATCTTATGTTTGTGTTCTATGACATTGACTCTGCTTCATTACATGTTCAGTATATCCACTTTATACTGAAGGTTTCATACAAGTGACCAAACACTGAAACACATCAAGT
This sequence comes from Lates japonicus, assembly GCA_033238685.1. NCBI lineage: Eukaryota > Metazoa > Chordata > Actinopteri > Centropomidae > Lates > Lates japonicus. Next base: position 1,255 of record BRZM01000126.1, on the reverse strand, counting down.
CCTTATTGTCATGCAAGATAACAAAGACACCGTTTGTCAGAATCTCTTCCTCATCATTGTTGTATTCAGTTCAAATGCATGTATCCTGCTTTAGAAAAATGCTTATTAGACATCAACATCTGCACTATAATAGAATTCAGGTTTGGCTTTTTCTAAAATGTATTTGCCAATTTTGAAGACTCTGAAACACAACACAGCCACAGTAGTGTGTTTACTCTACTTGACACTTGACCTCAGAGTCAGTCTCTGCTCAGTCCAGTTCTATGGTATGTCCCATCTAGAATGTTGTAGGGCTCCAGACTGCAACCAATTAGTTGCATGTTGCAACCATTTTTTGAGATAGTGCGACTAAATCTTATGAGTAGGAGCTAGGGTCATGTCCATTGTTTCCTGAACATTGCTTTATTTGTGGCGGCCCATTTATCACTTCTGTTTGCGCTGCTTCTCTGACCTCTCTGTCTGGGGCAGGGCTGCATGCTAAGTGCATGTGCGACACACACACACACACACACACACACACAAATCCTCTGAATTTAGGCAGCTCGAGTAAACAATGACGCCTGTTACTCTAAGTGCATTATAAAGTAAAAGCCATTGGCCTTTATCTTTTCTTTATCAGATCACCTGCTCAACAAGCCCTTAGAAAAAACACATTTTCAACAGTTTTCCACAGCTTTCCAACATGTTTAACACAACCACAGTGCGCTGGTAAAGCTGATAGTGAACTGTTACTCAGAGACTAAAATGAAAGCTGTCTGTATGTAGTCCTTAAAAAGATGAAAAAATGTTAAAACTCCAGTTATTTAGTAACGAAAAAGAACCAGTAACAGTCTGAGCCGGACTGATGAGGGTCTGGATGGATACAGATAAAATCCTAACACAGCCGGTTGGTGGCTTCACATTGACTTCTGTTCAGATCACTATGATTCTGGTTTAACTGGTGATATTTTGTGATCATTATTTTTCTATAGACCACAGTGCGATCACACTCAAAAATGCAAGGGATTACTTTATTTTCCACCATATTAAAGGGCAACTTAAATCATTCATGTAGATTTTAATGATACTTTTTCCTTTAAAACTAAACAATATATTGTTATTATTACACCCTGGACATGTCAGCAGTCTGTCAAAGGCCTTTCTCTCTGATCTATAAAATACATAAAAGGTAATGAACAAAAGAAGATGTGCTTCAGTGTCTGTTTCATTTTTGCATGAATGAATTTGAATGTTTTGAATTTTCAGATAAAAGCAT